>JAVRXN010000002.1:65183438-65614864 GCA_033556935.1 Timema podura | reverse complement strand
CCTTTTTTACTACTGTATGTAAATATTTCAGGGAAATTTTAAGTGATAGTTATTAAAAAGGCTTAATTATAATAAATTTGAAATTTATTAACCCCATAATACATTTTGAAATTTAAAAAGCTTATAAATAAAGCAAGTTTTTTTTTTAACAAATAAAAACTCAAATTTCAGTACCTAATTTTCAAAAAAATTTCGGGACCCCCCACTCCCAGCCACCCCGGAAAGACCTCTGTCCGGATATGGCCTCAATAAATTATGGTAACCTATTATAATAAAAATTTATTGACCTTTTTTAATTCATACGTTTTATTAGTGATTGGATCTGTTTGGTTTTTTTTTATTCAAACCTTTTCAGACAGTGATTCTGCCTCACTATCAATTTCTAAAATATTCCAATGCCGTAAATCCCCCCCCCTTCGCCTCCCCCCTACCTTCCAATGCCACATCCTACCCTGAAGTCAGAAACAAGTTTCGAACTCTTAAAACCCCAAAATTGGAAAAGCAATTATAAATAGCCGTTGTTTTGACATAACTTTGAACTTTGCTCTCTCCCCAAAACAAGATGTGGGGGATTGTAACATATACCAAGTTAATTAATAAAACATATTCTTTTACAAAAATTAGAGTTTTAGATAAAACTTTTAAGGCCTCGAAAAACGGATACCTATCATTCATCAATTGTGTTGGCAATAAAAACCCTTTTTATTGTTAAAAATAGACAACTTGCTGAGCACTTCAATACTTTTTTTTTACATCCATTCATTTCCGCCTGTGGCGGGTTTTCATTTTTTTTTATTTAAGCCATATATGTTTCACTACCAGCTTGCTAGGGGCCTTTTTACAGTTTCATTGCCATAACAAAATTAAGAATAGGACAGGAACAAAACCATCCCCCCCCGGGGTTTAAATTTAAAAACTGTGAAAGGGTAACCCACTTTTTTACCAATGATAAATGTTTGGCCATGCCGGGAATTTAACCGGGGCCCTGGAAAATATATATATTAAAAAAAATAAGCTTTTTTTAAACGAATTCCACCCCTTTAAAAACATATATTTTCATAATAGATTTTAAATGTTATTTTTATAAATTTAAAATGCTTTTTAAGAGAGTCAATGTGATAATTATTTTTAACTGCTAAAATTTTTTCCCGGGGATATGAGTAAAAACAACCCACAGTGCGATGTTCTGGGGGAAAACAAAAAAACTATCTGTGTGACCAAACCCTTTTGATAAAACTAAGAAAGATTTTCCAAAATAAATTAAAATATTTAATAAACCCGGGTATAAAGTAATTAACAACTAAATGCTTGGCTTTTAATCCGTCTATTGTTAACTCACTAACTTAAATCTTCACAGACCACAACAATAACAAATTGTAAACAGTGAGGAGGGGTGAGTGGGAAGGGGGAAGGGGGAAGCTAATAAACGCCAACGTCCAATGGTTCTTGGCAATTTTTCATACAGAAACAAAAAGTAAAAGGACGTAAGTTAATGTTGGAGCGTTTATTTTCTCAAACATTTAATATTTCTTACCTCTCATAGGGGGACCACTTAGCAATATGTAAAATATGACAACACTCAAACATTTCTGAAAGATGAATTGAGAAAACATTTCTCGAAGAGTTGTTTTCAGTTGTTTTTCCGAGCTGTGCCAATGGCTGGAGGGGGGATTCATTCTTCACAATATTGTCCGAGCTGACGTTTTGACGGACTGCTAGAAAACAAACGAGTCTATTAGAACAATCCCAAGGGCAGTAGAAATGATAAATTACTACTTTTTTTACGTGATAATTTATTATTTTGGCAACTGTACCTATTTATAATGCCTTTTATTTCCGAACTTAATTAAGAACTGAATTCAGTATAGGTCAACTATTACCATGTGCGTGATCAACTACGACAGATCCTATTAGTAAAACAAATAACAATAGTAGAAACTTGTGATTTTTCAAGTATGTTTAATTTTTCATTTATTTGAGGTATTTAACGTGCACTTTTGAACCAACTGACGGAAACGATTGTTTCTATAAGCGAGATTGAAAGGACCTACGAATTTTACCGAGAAAGGTATTTTCACATACCTGCCAGGTTTATCTTATATGCTACAATCAACATGAGACCAATGACTTTACTTTCCCTTCAAGGGAAGCTGTGCTACATATTTTTATCACTCAAGGAAAATCCGTCGGCCCCTGCTGAGTTTGAACCCACGATCATCGGGTCCTGAGGCTAGCACTTTACCCTAAGACCACTGAAGTCGACAAGAATGTTAAAGTACAGATGAATGCGTAGAGAAGGTTTAGCAAGTTGAACAGTGGTTTCCTTGTATCTGAAATAAAAAAATCACCTAGTGTAAAAAAAAATCAACCTAGCTACCCTTGAAAATATTTTTTTACAAAGTTGTATAGTAAAGGATTATAGGCGTATAGTCCAAACGGATAGCAAGATGCGGTGCTAAAAATATAAGTAATCATAGCGCATAAATATTTATAATATGAAAAAGGGTTTTCAATTATACCATATTTATTTGTAAAATATATTAAAGCAGGGAATCTGTGATTGCTCAGCTAAACGCTTATTTCAGTTTCATATTTATTGTTTATTTTTCTGCCGAATACTACAAGAGCTATTTTCCTTCTCCCACCAAATACTCTCAAAGAAATTTTTATCCTCTAAATGTATTCCTCCCAACAACTTTGTTCCCTGGAATCCTATTGGGTCTCTTCCCTCTAATAGTGCGGATATCCTTTTCAAATAAATGGAAAACCACGCCGGAATAACTTGACGATCATTTATATGGACTAAGAACCAAAAGCAGATCCCGTGGCAAAAGACAGAATGAAAGAACTTTTTTTTCTTTCTCTCTTTCTTTCTATTACATTTGGTATTTTAGACTGAAAGGATGTAGGAGGGTGAATGTGATATATTTTTTTCTAAAGTTTAGAGTTTTTTTGACTATTGGTTTATTGATTCTGTATCCAACTGCAACGTCACGTATATACATCTGTATTGGGGTTGCTGTGACCCCATTCTCTTATCCCTGCCCACACATCTGATGATACCCTTTGTCTGGAACCCTCTAGTCACTCCCCCCCCCCCCACACCCTTCATCATCCCAAACACCCACACACAAGATACAATCCCTTTTAAACTTTTTGTTTTTTTTTCTGGATGCTCCAAACATAAACGTAGAGAAGAGTAGGTTGGAAAATATCAGATAATTCCTTACGAAAGATACAAATCTTTCAGGAGAAATAACTCAAATTGTTGTTTTCGAGTGTCTTTTTTTAAATATATATATATATTTTTGTATTTACGACAAAGGACACGTATAGAGAACATTAATTTTGCAAGTAAGTAATACATTTTATCGTTTACTCGGTAAGCCCACACTACAACATGAATGTAGTTGTTATTGATGTGTGTTTATTTTTCTTTTAAGTTTGTGTACACCATAAAACAAACATTTTATACAAAAAATATATATATATTGCTCTCTATTCTACGTATATATTAATTGAAAATTCAAACCACTCTAACACTTTTTATTATACCTATGTTGTATCATGGTAGATTTTCAATGTAATAACCTATAATTATTTACATTTATTAGATAAAACGCATTTCTACAAATAGGACTTAAAATAAGATTTTAATCAGAACCTCACATATTTTTATATTAGTTGAATGTAACTTTTGAAATTGTTTTTGCACTAGCATTTTATTTTAATGTTTAAAATAAAATAATTTATTATCTATTTCAAGCATAGATTTTAAAATATATTTATAATAATGTATATATAAAAATTAACTAAAACAAATCTATCTGATATTCACCCATGTTCAATTTTTTAAGAATGAATATATTTTTTGATACAAATAAAATTACTTGTCGCAGTGATTGTATAGTATTTATCTTTGATATAGATTATAATGGTTTGACGTACAGCTCATCATAAATGTCATACGACGACATTATTGCATATTTGTGGAAGATGTTTACTTTCTATTGCCATGGATGTCATAAATAATGAAACTCTCCTCCTTAACAGAAAATATTACTCTTACATTTGTATCGTTGTTATTTATCTTTCTTGGTGATATCAAGATATTCTAGTGGTCAGGTGGACAATAAGAATGTAAACGTTGGAACTACAATACATACAAGTTAAGAAAAGATAGAAAGTACTGTATACATATTATTACAATTTTTGGTAAAAGGCTGTATATTTTTCCGCCAGCTGATCTCCTAACCCACATGAGTGATTTGGTATTTCCGTTGAGATGAAATGTGTATACATGATTTGCGTATCATGAAGTGGATTTAGGTGCTGACATTTTGAGTTATCTACAACAGCTAATAATGTAAATTGTTTGCTGTGATGCTCTATTATCCAAAATATTTCTGTAACAATATTTATTAGTTCGTTTATCTTATTTTATGATTCGTGCTTTGTTAATGGGCTGCGTTTGTTTATACAGCCAATTCGTAAACAAGGTAATGTTTTCTCTTAAATATTTAATCTTTTTAAATTGATTAATTACCATTATTGGGTTGCAATTTCCATAGTTAGTTTAGGATTGTACAAAGAAGAACTATAAAAAAGTGAGCAGCTGGATGTTGAGCCTTTTAATTTTATATAGATTTGGTGGTGCTTTTCCGTGCAGAGAAGGCTCAAACTGCTAGTAATTCATAAAGCTCAAATGAAGTCCTGCTGTGTCGTGGTCTCCTGTGTTCTAATTTTAAAAACAGTATAATTGAGACCAGTCAAACTGTTTTAACATACTTAAAAAATACTACGAAATTTAAAAATAATAATTTTAAAATGGCTAAGCCATTAAACTGACCCGAATTCTGTTGACGTTAAATGAAGAATCCATAAAATCGCATTTTGACATGTTTTCTAGTTTGAGCGTAATCTTGTAACTAAACTAAAGGTTGATCGGATATTACGTTTGATTGTTTCTAAGAATGGTGTAATTTGCAATGGCTTATTTCATAGAGATATTATGTCACATTACGAGTGGATCGAAGTCCCATTCAATCATAAAATCCTGGGCACTGATAACAGTAGGGTTTTAAGTGATATGTAATATAACGTGCTTGGTTCTACACATCGATCGCCTCAAATATAAATAAACATTATATTCTGCCTTGAGAGTGTTTAAGGCAGTGGTTCCCAATCTCGAGATCGTAAAGCACTCTCAGGAGGGAGAGGGGGTAGGGTGGGGTGGGGGAATAGAACATTTCGGAAATAACGTTAAAAATCCTATATAATTGAAGATATGTTTTATTTAAATATTATTTCCAAAGTAATTAAGATAGTTATCAATGCTTGCGGTTTTGACAACACTGCCTACTAGCTGTAATAAATTCGGTGACCAGCCAAAGTGTTCATGCACGTGTTTATTTTCAAGCACGCAAGCCTCAAATTTCCTCCCATCTCTCCCAAACTTTTTAGATCAAAGGAGCTCTTGCATAAGAAAACAACAACATGCTGGACCCCTCAAACCATATTTAAACTAATATTATGAACAAGTTGAAAAGTATACATAATAAGACAAATCTCACCAAAATTCTTGCTGCACCTTTGGGAAATGTATTTTATTCAGATTTTTAAAAAAACTGGAAATCCGAATTACTGATGCAGTTTTATATTGTGAAAAACAAATAATGAATATTATAAAATTGTCTCACGGAGCCTGAAATAACTGGCCGAGCCCAAGGACTCCGTGGAGCACAGTTTGAAAAACGTTGCCCTAAGCTAAACCCTAATTTTGGTTTGAAGAACAGTAGAGAAAATTCAAACATATTTCTTTGCAGCCAACATTGATATCATTTTACTTTATTGTTTGTGTTATTTTATAGATATTGATAATATCTATCAAAAGTGACAGCTGCAGATTACATGACTTGATGTATGAATATATTAAAATTGTTATATAGCTCTAGTAACTAGCTTCTACTGTTCTTCCTACCAAAATCAGACTATACCATTGCGACCACGTGCAACACCACCAAATCTTAAACTCTGACTCTCATAAAAACAAAATTGTGTTGTCGAGCTGGAAGTGGAAAGCAATTTGGGGTGTGCCCTGTCAAACATCAAACCTCACATTCAATAACCGGTCAAAACTAAACAGTGCCAACCATCAAGATGATCTTGTCGTTTTTTTCTACAATCATCCTGCCAGTGTCAAATTTATTTTTGTATAAACTAAACAAGTGACTAGAAGTTTTTTAATTAATATCCCAAAAATTAAAGGTTGGGTAAGGGGAGGGAATTTGACTAGCTACAAAGGGGGTTGTCAGCTGGAAACCACTGTTATAAGGTCATTCGACCAACAAAATTTAATTGCACATTTTTACGCGTGTATAATTATTATAAGCTATTAATACTGATTCAATTGTTTCAAACCCACTTCGGTGGTCACATGGCCTAAGGCGTCACTCTTGCAGTAGAATAAACTGCCGATGACGGGGAGATTGAGGTTCGAATCCTTGTCGGGTGTACTGAGGGTGATTTTTAGAAAAATGGTTTTCCACTCCACGAAAATGCGGGTACATTTCCTCTAAACATGACCTACATCATCCCTAAAACCCCTAGCGTTATTAGTAAATAAGCGTGTAGCCCGAATGGTTAGTAAGTAAGAAGCGATGCTTGGGGAAAAAAACTAAAATTATTACACTTCACGATATACAAGGGGTCAAACTTGTTATTTTGCTAATTGTGTACCATTGTTAGGGTAAAGTAATTCATTTATGAGGCTGAAACTTTGTATAGCTATACATTCATACGAGGTACACAGAATTAAAAATTAATATAATATTATTTTTTATAATATGCATTAATATTATTAATATTAAATATTAAAAATATAACATTATACATGTTTTATTCTGTACTATCAATAATTAAAAGCAATAAAGCATAAAATATATAAGTTATAGCCTTATAGCTCGTGAACTGCAATCATTGAAATTATTTTCCAATCACCGCGTATTAACAAAGTGAACACCACTTTATAATATTAATATATATTAAAAAATTAACATATATTATAAAAATGTATATATAATTAATTAAAATTAATATATAATTATTCTGTGGATCACATGAATGTCTAGATTACTAAATGCCAGGCTCATACATTAATTACTTTGCATTAACAATGTTACGCAAAAAAAGATTAAAATAACAAGTTTGACCCTTACAATTTGTGAACTGAAATGATTTGAAATTATTGAATAACTATCTGGGCATAGCTTACAATTATACCTTTGTTAAAACTGTACAAAATAAATCTTGCTGGCAGAATGACCTTAATGATAGATCACGTTACAAGGCTATCCCATGTTTTAATTGAATCCCTCCTCAACTTATCTAGGATCGAGTTTTCAGGTCTCACACTCTAGCGGGCAGTCCCAGAAGCTCTCCCCCAACCCCACCGTTATCATTAGATGTCCATCAGAAGACGTGCTCACCATGTTTGTTACGTGCTGTTCTTATCTCTCGCACGTCAGTTTCCGGTGACATCTCGACTCAGGAGAGTTCTCAACTTGGAGATCAAACGATAGGACCATTGATTTGATGACAGTTGGTAGTGCTGTGTTGTTGTGTTGAGCTTCTGCATGAGTAGTCGTCTAAACTTGGCAGCTCACGCAAACTTTCTATATTTTAATTAAAACATAAATAAATGACAGTTTAACTGATTCGAGGCATTCAAGCGCACATTTATTAATTAAAATCTAAACTATTAATTGAAAATACTTGTAATCCTTCGTGGCCGACGCTTTATCTGTCTCCAATATCCGCAAGAGAAAGCTACGGATTAAATTGTCCATCATCTAATCTCTTCCATTTCTGTATGATAAATGTCCATGATAAATGTCATGATTTTGTGAGGAAGAAACTTTTACAAAAACAAACAAACTTTTTTCCCGTCAACATTGATAACATTTTACTATATTACTAGCGGACCCAACAGACGTTGTCCTGCCCAAACGTTGGCTTTTCGTTTGGGTGGTATAATTGATTTCGATAATAAAACAAATACTATGTGATCATCACAATTACAAATTCTCAATGAACTCCAATTAGTGAGTTGCACAAATATTACAAATTCAGTGTTTGTCAAGACAACATACAAAATAAAACATCTTTACATTTTTGGCATTTCGCCCACAACTCCACAAATATCAGCTGTATTGAAAAACAAACATAACTATGAATTATTCTCAGAAGTTCAATTATTCATGAACTTTTCAGAAGGTTTTAACGGTCAATTATTGATTTTTTTTTAACGGTCAATTATTATTATATTCATTATTATAAATATTGGGGGTGGGGGGTGAAATTTTGAGGTTACATGTTCTGATATGCAAAAAATCTAAAAAAAAATCCCCCCCCAAAAAAATTCCCTAAAAAATAAAATTAAATTCCTATAACCCAATTGCAGCGCCACCTACAGGGTCCAATTGTGAATCTAAACCATCCACGGACCCACTCAAACACACACACAAAATTTCATCAAAATCGGTCCAGCCATTTAGGAGGAGTTCAGTGACATACACACGTACAGAAAAATTATATATTAAGACAAGATAGTGTTATTTGATAGGTATTGGTTTAGCTATTGAAAGTGACAGGTGCAGGTCATATGACTTTACGTATGAATACGTGAAAGTAGATCCAGTAAATCTTGTCTACTATGGTTTGCCGGTGATGAGGAAGTCAGTGTTAGAATCTGATCAGGGTGTACTAAGGTTGATTTTCACCTGAATCTTAAAATTTAAAGAAAAAAATCAATTTTCTCAAAATCGGCTTTAATGATTTTGATTAATTTGGTATCTAGACACTGTTTAACATTAAAAACAAAATAGTGCATCTCATTTTTTTTTTTGATAAAATGACTTTGAGAGTACTTAACACAAGCGGATAGCTCCAATTTTAATCATATCTCCACCACTACCTGAGATATTAAATAACTTATCATTTCAAAGTTGTATAACTATTAGATTTAAAAAGTTTTACTCAAAATATATATTTTTAGATTCAATATTTTCCGAGCTATAAGCAAATATATTTTCAAATGGAAATGGGAGTGTTGATTGTAATGCCATTTGGTGGAATGATGTGTTTCTGTAAGTGTATAAAATTTTATTTATGCTATTTTGTGAAATGGTTTGCTTTGTTTCCATTATGTTTCTGTAACTAAGTATATTATTTAGTTTCACATATTTTACGAGTTTTAAGTAAATTAAATGTCTCCATTTTTAGGTAAAGAAGCGAGAACGTATGTGTAGTGCATCATACCACTTAAGAAATCGTATTTGATTTACGAATACTTTAATTTCGTAATGGAATACGATCTAGGAAAAGTGGGCACCGCCATCTGGACGCGGCCAACTGGGCGCCAGTGTAAAAATTTAATATTTTTTTTACTTAAATAGTCATTTTTGGAGTTGTTTTAATATAAAAGATTCAGAGTAAAGGAAACTTATGTGCGTGTATTTATAAAGTTAGACTACTTGATACTATAGAATTTTGATTTTTTTAAACCTAATCTAAACTAACCTAACATAACCTAGACTAACTTGAACATCTTGTAGAACTATTTTATAATTTTTATTATGGTGTTGCGCATGATTGCCTTTTTGTTTGCATATATCACAATTAAATATTTTTTGTATAAAATTGACCCTGACACCCAGTTGCTCGTTTCCATTTTTTATAATTAAATTTTGTTTTTCAAAAATCGGCTCTGTGCCCAGTATTGCTGCCCATTATTCTCAGCGTCCAGTTCACAAGCGCCCAGTTGTCCGGATCCGATTGGAATATGAATGAGAAAGGTAGAATTTAAAGGGAATGTGTCCGCCTTTGCGTGAAGGTAGAGTGAGAAAAATATTTATGAAAACTGCCCTCTATACAATGGACCGGGATACAACCTTGATATCCCTGTCACTGGCCATCTTAAGTCCTACACGAGAGTGACACCCTATGACCAAGGTTCGATTTTATATCAAAGTAAATACAAAAAAAAGCTCATTTGGGGAAACGCATCCTAAGATTATTATCCTGGCTCTAAAGGCCATGACCTAGCTCATGCTGTTTACTACTTGTAAATTATTTTTTTGTTGAACTCGATGATCTTGGGGTAAAGTGCTCCCCTGAGAACCCGATATTCGTGGGTTCAAACCCAACTGGGGTCGACGGATTTTTACTGAATGATAAAAATTCGTAGCACAACTTCCTTCGGAGGGAATTTTAAGCCGTAGTCCCATGTTGATTGTAGGATGTAAAAGAAACCCTGGAAAGTATGTGAAATTACTTTTCCCGGCAAAATTGGTTGGCCCTTTCACTCTCACTCATAGAAATTCTCGTGCGCAAATATAATAATTTGGTTCAAAAAGTGCACGCTAACTACCTAAAATAAAAGAACATAAACTTCTTCACCAATATAAAACAATGTCAAACACTTTTGTGGCTTTGTCAGGTACGCAAATTAAAGTATTTATAAATAAACATAACCTCTTTTTAAACCCACTACCACCCCACACCATTTATCCACGAGGCATGACAACAATGTGACATGTGTCACGTACACCTCTACCCCATTAATCCCGCCATATTGACAGCCGACAGCACCAAATCCCGTGGGATCCAATATCCATTTCATGCCGCGCTAAACCGAATGCATTATTCGCAGGTTGGCTGGGCGGCCATTGCCCTGAGGGGTTTTTCCCCGAGCTATTTTTACCTCGGGACACGGCTCATGAATATTTATCCTCATACATTGTAAGTCGATCAAAATAACGTAAATACTTGTCATTTTGGTATTGTTTTAAGTTTCGGAAAGCTTGACAGGGGCCACCAACATCTTGTAAACGACCCCCCGGTTAAGAATCATTTCCTTAGACCATGCGGCCACCGACCCGGGTAAATGACCATGTTGACTGCATAAATGGTTTTAGGAATTCTGACCCAGGAGGCTAGGGTTTGAGCTTTGTGCGAAAAGTATGTTTTTTCAATGAATAGTTTCTTAGTATTTCTATAGGCAAATTATTGAATGAATGATTTTAACAACGGGACTTACACGAGAGAAATTATCGGAAAAACTATAAAAGGAATATTCTGTCAGCAGAAAATATGTTGTTTGATAAAAATTTTAAATATGCACCCGCTTTATAAACATTTAAGGTGTTAAGATATTGTCATTTGTAATTTTTTTTTCTAAAAAGATGGCCTAACCATTTATACAATATTTGTATTTCCATCATTTATCAAACCTCTTGCTTGCAACAATTAAACATAGCTCTTATAACTTGCATCATGTTGGAGTAAGTTTCAATAAGCTTTGTTTTAAAATATGTATTTAAAACCATTGATTTTATATTAAAGCAAAAACTACTTTTGATATATTTAATTAGAAACTAACACTAAGGTTACTGCTTTATAACTATTTAAAAATTAGATAAGAAAAATATCTTTCCTCATAATTAACCATCTCAAGTATGGAACAAGACAGGTAAAATTAAATAAACGGTAAATATATTAACAGCATCAAATAATAAATTTATAACTAAGAAATTAAAAAATAATAATATCTGTTTTGTAATGTTTCACTGGTTTTAATATTGTAGAGGAATTTAATTAATATTAATACTATTTTATTGTAAAAATGTTGTTCTAAACTGATCGGTACGCTCAGTAAAAGGACGTTTTATAAACTTAAGAGCTAACCAAGACCATAGCCAGCCGGTATTTCAATTGCCGGAGCTAGAAAAAATTCTAATGATAACATTCTATAAGCTATGAAATGTTTTATGGCAACATACCCCTAACTGCAGAGGCTAGACAAATTCTAAATATAATGAGGACCTATAAGCTATCTGAAATGTTTTTTATGGCAACATAACCCCCTAACTACCAGAGGCTAGGACAAATTCTAAATATTAAAGACCTATAGAAGCTATCTGAAATGTTTTTATGGCAACATAACCCCCTAACTACCAGAGGCTAGGACAAATTCTAAATATTAAAGACCTATAGAAGCTATCTGAAATGTTTTATGGCAACATAACCCTAACTACCAAGGCTAGGACAAATTCTAATTTAAAGACCTATAGAAGTTATCCGAAGTTTTTTGCATTCCTGGAGCTAGCAAAAATTCTAAATATTAAACATCTCAAGACGCTATCTGAAGTGTGTTTTTTATAGCAACATAATCCCCTAACTGCCGGAGGACAAATTTTAAATATGAAACACCTCTAGAAGCTCACTGAAGTACTTTTTATGGTAACACAGCCCCCTGATTTGTACTTGTACCTTAACGTTGATATTGTTTGAACCGGTAATAAAGCCATATATATTGTGTTCATAAAATTTCAGGGGGGTTTAAACCCCCAACTTCCCCCCTTGACTACGGCTTTGAGCCTAACTCATTGTCGATCCATTGAAAAGTTACCTGCATCGGTAGACACGCAGACGTTAAGCTCGTTTTGTCTAGTGTGTCAATGATATGGAGATGGGGTCTATAATCTTGGTCGGGTGTACTGAGGGTATTTTTTCATAAATGGTTTTACACTCTCCCACCATGAAATGTGGGTACCATTCCTCTAAATTTAAATTACACCTTCCTGCGCATCCCTAGTCATTAGCGTAATTAGTACATATGCGTATAACATGAACAGGTAGTAAGACGTGACGCTAAATAAAAAATACAGTTTCTCTTAACTGTATCGTCCACATCAATGCAATAAAGTGTTGATAGCCCAGACGGGTAGTAAGATGGTGGGGAAAGAACAGAAATTATAAGGAATAATTATGTGTATAACCTGATGTTGAACTTACTATTAAAAAAAGATAGATCATAAGGCTATAATCATAAATCGTTACAAAAGGGTGAGTTTATGCATTCTTAAGTGTCCCGCATCAGCGTAGAGAGAGAGAGAGAGAATGGGTAATCCATAGTGAAATTAAGCTGTTAAAAAACATCCCAAATTCACCCGAGAGTTATTTTGCACAATGCGAGTTGATCACCTTAGACTGTTCGATCACCGATTATAAATAATAAGTTTTGAATTATATATCATTACTCATGTAGGTAGCACAGAGCTGCCACGCACCTGGAAAACTGGTAGAGCCGGGAAAACTCGGTGAGTTTTTTGTGTCCGGATAAAACCGGGGCAACACAGGGAATTTTCCAAAATCTAGTAAAAATACTAGAATATTTGTTAATTTGAGACAGTAAACTAAAAACATAAAATCGCAGGTCTTCATTATTATTATTATTATTATTATTATTATTATTATCACCGCGTCTTACTACCCGTTCGGTTTATAGGCACTTACGCTAATGTGTAATGGTAGGGTGATTGTGAGATGAAATGGAGGACCTACAGTTTAACGTGGGATCCGAACCACGGTGGAGGCCTGGATTTCCACACATTAACAAGTTGTCATTAATATACGTCTTGTCAGAGGTGAAGTAAGGGTTTGGCAATCAGACAAACCTGTGCCGGGACCGAGGATTGAACCCCGGACCCCCAGCACAGAAGTCTGACACCTTACCCCAAGACCCAAGTGAACCGAAGAATTAAACACGCTCATTCAAAAAGGTATTATTACTCCCTAAACAAGTGTAGTCAAGTTACAAAAGAATTATTTATCCATCAATATTAAGTCATCCTGTTTTAAACATAGGTTACATGACTGAATGCAAGTCAGTTTGATGAAAAATGAAATTTTATTGTTCTTTTCTTCAATACAAGCCACCTGTAAAAATGGGAATTGAATCCCCCTGGAAAGCCTAGAAAACATAGGGAATTGGGTAGTGGCAACCTTGTAACAGCAAGTTGGTTTAATTAGTTTAAATTTATTTTCGTTCTTTGCGTTTCACTATTTGTCCGGCTATCCGTAAAAGAAATGCTTGGAAAGCCTTGAAATGTGGTGCTGGAGAAGACTTGTAAAGATCTGGTGGACAGACAGGGTGACAAATGAACAAGTCCTAAGAAGGGTGGGTGAGAAAATAACCATTTTGTATGTGATTCTTCGGCCAAAGCAAACTGGATTTGGACACAACCTTAGGAGGAAACTGTCTTCTGCACGACTTCATAGAAGGAAAAGTTGAGGGAAAGAGGAGCTTAGGAAGAAGAAGGATTCAAATACTAGATGGTGTTGAAAGAAGAAAATTTGGGGAGCTGAAGGAGAAGGCAGAGGACAGGGTGCATTGGAAGTCTAAGTTTCACTGACAATAGGAATGAACCTGTCGGAAGACGGAACACCTAATTTTTTTTAAATCCGTGTATTCACGCTAATCGGGTAGTGAGGAGGAAGGTAGAGCTCTGAGAAAATATACCAACAGGTTTGTTCAAAGAGAGTGGTGAACTATTTAGTAAATAACACCTCAATACACCCAGACACTATTCAAACCCCGACCGGAGAACCAGGCTAGACTTAATGACGCCTTTGTTCATGTCACCAATGGTACGGAAATTATTTTAAACTTAACTAAAACAAGTCGAAATTGATGTATAAAATACCAGCGGATTTGTTCAGTCTGACTCAAGGAGAAAAGTATTTCATAAGTAAAACTTTTGGTTGTCTGAGGGGTTCTTTACTTATCGTAAACTGCACATTTTATTCGCACAAGATGGCCGTTATGTGTAGAGTTTATTAGAAAGTGGGAAGGTAAGATTATATTTGGAGATGTGCTCTGTTTTAGAGGCAGGTAAATACAGCCGTGAGCCTCATGTTAGTTTACGATGACCAAGAGAACACCACGCGAGGCGGGTATTAGGAGACGAGAGAGGGATATAAAGTAGAAGAATGAAAAGAAAGTAGAATAGGAGAGATGGAAAGAAAAATATTTTAGATTGAATTCAAACAATGTTGATATGAATATTTGAATCAATCTTTAACTAACGGTCTTTTTACTTTAAGTACGTTGACTTATGAACTCATATTTAATGTTGTTTATCCTGTAAACCTAGATTAATAGTAATATTACACCACATTTGATTGTTCTCTTTAACAATTATTAATTTTATAAAATATGTTTACCTACAAAAAAAAATTGTGTCGCTCCCCACTCTCCAACCCCCACCCTATAGGCAATTTCTCAGGATGGCCTTTTCAGGGAGGGAATGTCGCAGTTTTGTTAAATTTTATTATAAACTATTATACATGGTGTTATGTTTGTCCCTTGCAATTTGTTAAAGTTAGACTAGAGTTGTTAGCTCAAGTCAGTGGTTTTATTAAACAGTCCTTCCTACTCGTCTACACAGGTGATCTAAACCCACCTCGAACTGGGGTCAATAGCGTACCCGCTCGCGTCCTGCCGTGACGCTTCCCCCCAATAACATTGTATACACAAATTAAGCCAACTGTAATAACGACTTTGTTATATTATTGTGGACTTTTTATATTTGGCTTGTTGATTCATGCATTCAACACAAAGAAGGAGCACCTGTCTCTTAAGTATCATTAATATTGTATTCTGAAAATTTTAAAATACACCTGAACATGGGAATCGAACCCGGGACCTTTGGCTTAGTACGCCATGTTCTAACCACTGAGTTATCCAGGAATCGACCCTTACCCAGGGTCATTCTTCACTCATATTTTAAGGCAGAATCTATAATGGACTAATATGAGTGAAGAATGACCCTAGGAACGGGACGATTCCTGGATAGCTCAGTGAGTGGTTATAGCTTTGGCGTACTAAGTCAAAGGTCCCGGTTCGATTCCCATGTCCAGGTGTCATTTTTCAATATTCAGAATATTATATCTAGATGCGAGTAAATCCTCATTAAAACAAATATAATAGTTTGGCTATTTGATTTTAAACATTAATATTGCCTAAATGTTACTAGACACCGACAATTTGCTAGAAACCTTTGCTTACTCTGCGATCGAAATGTTCACGCAACAAAATAGATAGCTAGGTAAGATTTTTTTAAGTCATATTGATAATGCAGCCATGCGGAATAGACGTAAAACTCTTCTAGTTTGGTTTGTCCGTGATGGGGGGTCGTGGTTCGAATTCAGACTGCATTTATTGAGAGGTGTTGCTTAAATGATTTCCCACTCTCTTCCGACTAAAATTCCGGTAGATATCCTCTAAATTAAACATTATTGATCCCTAACTGATGAGTGAAATTAATGGCGGATATGCCAAACTTGTAGTGTTGCAAGGTAGAAAAAAAGATGTCATGTGTCTGTAGTTTTAATTTTAAAATTAATAGTAAAATGGTCCGTGGATTTAATTTTTATTTGTAAATACATCTAAAAAATACAGTCTAAAACAAATTAAAAATTGTTTAAATACTTTTATGTCATTTTAAAAATAAAATAAATGTTAAGTTTATTTTATTATTCAAGGATCATAATAATATTTATCAATGTAATATTTTTTAAATATCAAACTTGAATTAGCTCAAAATGGATTTCGCGAAGAGTTTTAGGTGCTCCGTGAGTCATTGTAGGATTTTCTCGATTATTGAAATGACTGGATTCCATTTTAAAAGTGCAGAGGTTGAAATATTTTCAACTCTCACAGAGAAAGAACAATCTCACCTTTTGGACTCATCACGCGAATATTCTCCACTCGGATTCGACAACTGGGCACTTGCAAAATTGGGTGGGTGCCAATACAACTGGGTGCCTCGGTCAATTTTTAAAACAATGTTATATTTGTTAGGTTAGGTTAATTAATCTTTACGTGGTTTATTTTGCGCAAAATTATTATTTTTCATGGTTTTGTGTGTTCTAACATTTTTTTATTCAAAATGTTATAATATCAAGTAGTCTAACTTTATAAATATAAAGAAATTAAGTTTCTTCTATTAAGATTTATTTTAAAACAACTCAAAAAATGATTATTTAAGTAGAAAAAAATACAGTATTACGTTTTTACACTGGCGTCCAGTTGTCTTGGCGCCCAGTCTTACCAATGCCCAGATGGCGGTGATTAGTTGTCTTCCACTCTTTGATTTTTTGTTGAGTGCTCTAGGTAAGTTCTATGAAATTTCCTGAAAAGGACTGATAAATTTGATACTTATATATGTCACAGGAAAAGTAGATTGTTAGGGAGAGTTGACTCGTCCTAGATAAAGTTGAATCTTACTAAAAGTATCAGTAAAAGTTTATAGAGAATAAACAGATCAACTTTTCCTAGGAAGAGTTAACTATGCCTGCTGTGGTTTAGTAAAAGTTGATTCCGCGATGTTGCTCTCCACATGCGACTTCGCGCGCACATCTTTGTTTTGAATATCCCAACTCTATTTGTTTACTGTTGTTTTCTAGGTTAGGTTAGGTTAGGTTAGTAGGTTAGCTCTGCAACTCAAAGTGTCACAAATCTTTACCTTGCTGTAATAAATAATAAATATTTATATCTTTCTTTGTATCATAAAGGATTTTGCTTTTTTATTTGTTTTTTATTAGGTAGTAGACCATTTCCTTGCAAAAAGTCAACTTTTACAAACTCAAGGTAGTAAGAGTATACTTTCCCTAGGTACAGTCAACTCTGACTAGTAAATGTTGATCGAAATTCATCAATTTTCGCTTTTAACCAACTTTTACTAAAAAGACCAGCAAGAGTCGATTCGGCCTAGGTAAAGTCGACTCTTACTGGAGAAACTACTTTTCCTGTAACATTATACACCACAAATTTGTGTTAGGTTATAAAACCTTTTCTTCGCCTAATAGTTATCAAAAGCAATAACCTGAAAGTGGGAGTAAACTTTAAGTTTGATATGAGCGAATATTAATCCAAACGGGACTAATTTTTTTTAAACGATAACAGTACAATTTTTTTCCATTTACGACTAAGAATTGAATGTCTAGAGTTTTCGAGTGAACTGGGAGGGGTTTTTCCTAAATGATTTTCCACTCTCCCTCCACGCAAATGCGGGTTCATTTCCTCTATATTCAATCTTCCCAATTCCCAACCCATTAGTGCAATTAGTACTTAAGCGAATAACCCAAACGGGTAGTAAGACGCGGTGCTAGGTATCATCTAGAGTTTTTTATGCGTTTCAATATATAATATGTATTTTTTTACAATATTATTAACAATGTAGCTTTGCCTTCTATTCCAATTCGAATTTTCAAAGTCTAGTAAGGGTCCACCAATACAACACTTTTTTTTAAAGGGTGATTTGGGACTTTTAAAAGTTTTAGAACCATTGTAAACGTCCTTGATTTTCTTACGAATTGAAATTTGGAATATCTTTTAGAAAATTCAATAATAAATTTTGTGATCATTTTGATAACATTTGATAATATTATTAGTATTCGTAAAGTTTATCTTTAAGAGTTTGCTTTTTTGATATAGTATTATTAGTGTTTGTTTATAGGTATTGATAATGTAATATATAAAAACTGACAGCTGTATATTACATGACTTGACCTATGAATACGTGAAAGTATATCTATTAACTTTATCTAGCTGTAAGATTTGTCCATTATCAATAAAATTGGGGTATACAAATGCAGTCGAAACTGAAAACTCCTCAAACTTCGCTTGTGTCACGCAACTACTGGATGTTAAATACAGACTAATTGGAAACAAGCATTAATTTCCCTTTGAAGTGTAACTCCAATCAGCGAACAGTAGAATTTAGAACAGGGATCGAGGAAGGGGTGAGTTGTAATTAGTCGCCCTGGGCAATGGTTTCAATTATAATACCCACCACTCCCCACCTACAATGTATCGTGACGTACTCCGAACTCAAGTTATTTAAGATAAATTGATAAAATCAATATTTTTGAGAAGAATGAAAGGAAGAAGAATACTTCTACGTGTCTAAAAACTCTTGAATGGGTGGGGGTGATAGATCAGCACTTACTAATTCCTCAAAAAAGTGTATATTAAAACGTTGTATTAAATCGTCTATAAGTTACTGTTCATTTGATAAATCAGGTTAATATACATAATCACCGGATTTTATGTATAATAACCAACAATTCTGGTGCATGTGACAAATGTTTCATGTTGCAGTCAAATTATCCACACTGACATGTTGTTAAATAAGTTATAATAAACAGCACCATCTGGTTGAAGTGATAAATATCACGTTTGTGTCAGTTTGAACCTGTCTTGAGTCCCTGTCTGAATCATACGTCTGTTGTGAGCATTAGTTGAGGTCCATCTTTTATTGAGTGCGGACGTGTGGTGTTATCTTGATATGGAATCTGTTCGTTTAACCTAACCTAACCTAGCCTAACCTAACCTCCGGAGTGTTATAATTTATCACTCCCGCCAAACAGGCTTTGTTATGTAAAATAACCGGTTAAAATAATAGATTGCATGTATTAAACACATTAACCACTACGGTTACTTTAGAAAATAACCTGTCATTATGCATAATAACTAATTTATTACTTTAATGGTAACATATACACTCCGTTTACCCTGAAAGGTATACCATGATTTTGGTAGGAAGCCCGTTTTTGAGGGTCTTATTTCGCACCAGAATCCTAATGAGTACTGGATAGCAGTATTTTGTAAGGATAAAAGGCCTTCCAGAACGTACTTCTTACTTCCGTCTGAGGAAGGCATCTTATACTGCCAAAATACTGCTATACAGTACTCATTAGTATTCTGGTGCGAGATATGACCTCTGAGAATGGTGTTCTTTCCACAATCACGGTATAGCAAGCTTAATTTTCCTCGGTTTAGTATATAATGAAGGACAGGGCTGTCCAGCTTGAAACTAGTCAAGGGCCTCATTTTATATTCCTGGACAGTGTGCGGGCCCCACACGGGGAAATTGGGCGTCTACAGCATCAGTAATAGTTTTTTTATGTTCTTAAACAGAAAATTCATTGATTTTTTACTAAGTTATTTTGTTTAATTTGAGATAAATTGTTTTGAATTATCTAATCTAATCTAATTTAGCTCACACTGAACAATGCAGCAGAGACAAATGATGGGTGGCGGGCGTGTTTTACTTTTGTGGACGCAGGTACTCTTCAAGCTGTTGCCAGATTTCCGAAGTCTCTTTCTTCATTCTACGGTATTTTCAATTTTGAACTAAATTAAACAGACGAATTTTATATGATAGGCCTATAGACTAATCAGAATGTATATTAAATTAAAACTATTATAATAATTGCTATGCAGTACAGTATAGCAAATAATACATATGATACATTTTACACAATTTAAGTCTAATAATGTTTTTTTTTAAACTTTTCTAATGTGTCGTGGTGGCCTCATGTGGCCCGCGGGCCACCAGTTGGACAGGCCTAATGTAGGACAATAGTGCACTAGATCAATGTAAGCACTGCTGACGTAAACTTAGAGTACAAGTCCATGCCGAATGATTTGTGAAGTCTTAAGACCAACACTCAATACTTTAAACTATGGTATGACAACCAGAGTACAGTAAATAAAAGGTAGGTTTTATAATTTGTAAGTCACTAATACTATCTTTTTTTATTGATGTCTTGAAGAGGTGCGATTTAATTAAGTGTGGTATTAATTGAAGTTTTGGGAGGAAAAGGGGGAAAATTCCAGGTTCCCTGAACCCCCCTTCCTGCCTCCTCCCCTGGCTGCTTGCCAGTAATTCTGTCTCGTGTTTGTGGTTGGGTGAGCTGTTAATTAATTAATTAATTAATTAATTAATTAATTAATTATTTTTTTTTAGCACCGCGTCTTACTACCCGTTCGGGTTATACGCTTAAGTACTAATTACACTAATGGATTAGGAATTGGGAAGGTTGAATTTAGAGGAAGTGAACCCGCATTTGCGTGGAGGGAGAGTGGAAAACCATTTAGGAAAAACCACCCCCAGTTCACCCGACCGAGATTCGAACCTCGATCTCCCCGTCCTCAGTGGTCTGACTAAACACAACTATCGCGTTAGCCAACTACGCCACCGAGGCGGGTGGGTGAGCTGTTCACAGTTTAACTTGTCTTCGTACAGACTAGCAAGCCATTTATTAACATATTTATTTGGTCAGTGTAATTTACTGTGCTTTTATTGGTTCACTCAAATATACCAAATTAGAACATTATCTACCTGCCAGAGAGTTAATTTATAGCTTAATCAAGATTATCACTTTTAATCAACTTACACAAATATTTTCTAATTATCACTTGGTAAATACCTTGATTCATACCTTGATGTGTACTATCTTCTAATAATATTTTATCTCGCACCGGTGGTCACGTGGGTTTAATGTCATGCTCATCTAGTCTAGCTTACTGGTGGCGGGGAGGTCAAGGCTCAAATCCAAACCAGGTGTACTGAGGACTTTTTTCCTAAATAGTTTTCCACTCACTCTTCAAGCAATTGCGGGTATATTTCCTCTAAAAATCCGTATATCCCATCCCTTTCCTAATAAAGGAATTAAATGCGAATATACTAGATGAGTAGTAAAAAAAAAGCAGTAAAATTATTGTAAACTCCTTGAAAACGTGATAAACGCATGTGTCGTAAAACTACTGATATGAGAGCTAATGAACGCTGAGACGCGTTGTAGGCCTAAACGTCCAGAAATACCCAATTACTTAAGAATATGTTTTTAAATTTCAAAATATGATTCACGCCACAAATAAGTGAAAGGTATCAACATGTCTGATTATAGAATTAAAACCCTTGCATTTTAGATTTTATAATTTAAGAAAAATCATCAAAAAGGTGAAATTAGCTCATTTTTAACGTAGTTTTGCGCGAAGTGTTATAGTTCTTAAAGTAAATTGTTAGAAATATAAATCTAGCCTAGTGTTGGTTCTGGCTAGTGTATTTAGGAATAGTAAAATGTAAATTTAAAAAAATTATAACATAAAAATAGCTAGGTCTAAGTGATATGAAATGATGGTGATATACGGAGTTTTTTTAGCACCGTGTATTACTACCCATTCGGGCTATACGCTTGTGTAATAATCATGCTAATTGGCTAAGAATCCAGGAAGTTTGAACTTAGTGGAAATGTACCCAAATTTACGTGGAAAGAGAGAGTGGTAAACAATATATGGAAAGCCACCTTGATTACACCCGACTAGGATCAAACCACGCCACAATCTCACTGTCATCAGCAGTCTAGTCTATCGCGAGAGTAGCGCCTAAGATCATGCGGCCACCGAAGTGGGCTACGGAGTTTAGTGTTAATACATTCTAGTAGTGGGAACTGCGCTCTTTGTCGCTAAGCTGGGTGTTATGAACTAGAAGACGGTAGAAATCCTAAAGGGTGTTTTGTAAGTTGTATTTTTGAGAAAGGCACGAAGGTTGAAAATTAGGGGGCTCAAATTTAGTGTGTGGCTTATATTCAGGCCGATTTACTTTATTTAAGAGGATCATACGGGGGATCATTTGACAGAAATGAAGGGGCCTGACATTTATTAGTCAATTACGTGAAGAAGGGAACAGTGAGTTGTTTTTAGAGGTGAACCCCGAGTGTATGGTTCGGTTCGGGTATGGATGGAATGAACCAGTCTATTTCCTCCACTTCTTCTTCGTCAACTCCGCTCCGGTATTAGAAGAGAGTGACCCAGGTTCTTGACGACCACACGACTGGACGCGTGTTCCCCTCGTCCAATGTATGTGGCGGAGAGTGGCAGAGACAGCGCTATCGTGTATAATTGGGGTGGTGAGCGAAATACGCAGCTCTTCCCACTTTAGGTGGTGAGACGGTGATTGAGGAGTAACGCAAAACTATCGCTATCTAGAATGAAGAAAGAATACTCCAAAATTAAGTTTGGTACCCTTCGTCTCTTATTTTTTAATTGATATCAGTGTCATTGCCTAAAATCATGTGCAGACACTACAGGCTACACAATGATTTTATCCGTACCTTAAAGTGGCAGGTTGTATTCTAACTATACTGAGAAATAAATAAATATAAAAATCCACGACTAGAATATGCTGATATAACATTTATTGACAAACATTATTAATTGAATTACACATATTTGATTTACCTTTGGCAGTGATTTTGAATCTTGTAAGACATATTTTGTACAAGCATGCTGGCTACGATTTTTACATTTTACTAAATTAAAACTAAGAACTCACAAAACTTAGTCTTCAAACAGAACTACTCAGGATGTTCTATCTTGATCTTTTCTTGAAGCGTTTTTCTTTTCTGGCGAGAGAAATTTCCAAAGCTATAGCTTGTTGACTTGCGCAATAGCCTCTTCTTCCCGAGACTATTGGTCCGTAACAGCCCTCCTCAAACATATAAAGTTAACTTTTATCATAAAAATGAAATTTAATCGGAGATGGTTTTAGTTTGATCGTTTTAAGGCTTCAGACACAATAAAAACAGAAATGTGGGGATATTTCCTTCATATAGGTGGTGCCCTTAGACACTATGGCTGTGATGTGTGCAGTGGTACACACACTTAGTTCACCCTGAAAGGAAGCAGTTTTTATTTGACGGAATATACTATGACCCTAACTTATAAGCTACGTCATAGTGTAAACTTGCTACCTTTAAGGAAAAACGTATTGTTGTATATTAAGATTGCCACGGAGGGAAATCAAAATCTTGGTTGGAATCGTGGTAGGTTTATAAAATGCCCTCTCCCCCCAAAATAATGTCAACATTAAAATATTATTTTTTTGATTAATTACTTTATAAGTATTAATGAGTGGCAGCTGAAGAGCATATTGTTCAAAGTAAGAAAATAGATCCATTAAATATTTGAATTATTAGATATCACCCTTCCTACTTTGTATGTATCTGTCGTTACTAAGCCTATTTTCATATATCAAAGCAAATGCTTAGCAGCTATAAATATTGACAGATAGTATCAATGTCGATAAAATAATAATATAATAGCACTCATTTTATATCTGCAATATTAGGTAAGGTACCCCACTTTCTTTAAATTTACTATGTGTTCCTTTATAAGTTGTAGGTATAGTCTATGGCAGCAGTTCCCAAACTTTGGTTCGCGAGCCCCTTGGGGCTTTGTGAAATCTTCCAAGGGGTTCTGTAATGTCAGATTTTTGCAGCACTTAGTGAGGAAATGGGAAGCACTTACAACTGTTTATTGTCTCACACTGAAGTCAGGGGGTTATCTCGAGGTAGAACTCTTACAAGATTGTTTGAACACAAAGTTTTCGTTTTTCTTACCAACCATCCATTTCACAAAGCAAAGTGCATGAAAGATCAAATGTGGCTCCATGCTTTGGCCTATTTGGCAGACATTTGCTTAAAAAAATGAACAGTTCAAACCTCTCTCTTTAGGGGTCAAATATTCACGTTTATATTGTGAAAGACTGAAGTCGTTCATATAAAAAATTAACTTTGGGAAACGTATTTAGTTATCAATCAAACTGAGTGCTTTGATACCCTTCATGACTTCATGGTATAAAATCAGCTTTCTTTGGACGAAAATGTTAAGAACATGGTTATAGAACACTTGAAGGGACTTGGAAAATCCTTTAGATAATATTTCCCAGACGTGTCCAATAATAACAATTGGATTCATAATACCCTGTAAGAGATAGAGTAGTTTTTAAATCCTCCACGTTAAGGGTGAGTGAAAAAGAGTAGCTCCTTGAAATTTCCACTGATTTTGAATTAAAGAAAAAATATAACTCTTTGTCATTAATTGATTTCTGGTTAAGTTAAAGGAAGAGTTCTCATTGTTAGAGAATAAAGCTATTACAGCTTTGTTATCATTTTATTCTACGGATTTTAGCAAAAAATATTTTTCCTCATATGCCTATTTAAAAAAATTGATACAGAAACAGGCTCAGTACTGAAAGTGACCTGAGACTTTATTTATCGTCTGTGGTTCCTAACTTTAAAGCTCTGTGCCATCCAAAGCAAGCGCATCCTTCTCACTAAGTCACGTGAAGAGGTGAATAGCTGTTAAAACTTGCTAACAATTTTTAAACTTAAATCGGCTTGGAATTTTATGATTAAAGGAAAGTATTTCAGTTAAGTCAAAGCAGCAATTTCCAGTACCACTTTAAAAAACAAGTGAAATGTGATAATATTGCGACAAAATTTTTAAAACAAATGTATAATTATTTGAACTTCCACTTGAGTAGTTTCAATATTATTCCATTATATTTGGTAGGGTATCCCAAAGTACTTACCGAGCTATAGTATGTTAATTTAAAGGTATTTAACATTTTGATTAAATTAATAATTAAATTTCATAAAAATTAGGCATTAAATAAAGTGCGTGACTATGGATATTTAACAGGAGGTTCGTGTAACTCAGATGTTTGTGAAAGGAGTTCACGGGTCGAGAAAGTTTGGGAACCGCTGGTCTAGGGTCACTCCTTTAGCTACGTCTGTAATAGATGCAGGGATGGTTTAGGGTCAACCCCTTTTATCTCGTATCACTGTGTTTGTAATAATTGAAGAGGGAAGCTTAAAGTCTCTCGTTTTGAATCCACGCTTCTTTAAAATTAACTACACCATTTATGCAACACATTAAAGGTTATAGATTTGAAAGTAAAAGTTAAATTTACTATAAATTTAACTATTGATAAGAATATCGTTATAACTTTTAGTAACCGGATTGTTAAGACAAGATAACAAATATTTGTAGTTTGTAAGATATTTTTACTGCAAGCCCACGTTTAAAATGAATCTTCCGTGCTAAAGTTGTTTGTGTTATACCCCGCTAAACAAACAAATTGATGCCAGGTTTATAATTCGTGTACTACGCTATAAAAACTTGTTTAGTCGGAGATGTCTGTGTAACAAAGTGATTGACGAACTACGTGTTTACATCTTTGAAATATAAAACTTGTGGATTTCCGTGAAAACATTGGTTTATATTTATATTAACCCTTTGTTTCCAAGTGAACAATGGAACCTTTTTGAAAAAGTAAAAACATACTAAATTTGTTACGATAGTATATGTGTCATTCAGTATGGTAATTTTGAATCCTATGCAGGAGTTATTTTTTCATTGGATGTAAAGCAGATTTTGAGTAAAGGCTATGTAAAAAAAAAAAAAAAAAATTGGTTATAAATACCGATTATATTTTTGAATATGTCGACCATATAATACATAGTGTTCTTTTTCCCGTGCTAGTGGTCCTAGTTCCTGCCCGGACTATCCACATATTTACATAAATGGAGTAATGAGAAGTAAGGTATTCCTTTTCATGGAAAAAGAGTGAAAAACAATTTAGGGAACAGGACTTCAGTACACCCAGCCGGGATTCAATTCCCAATAACCCCATCATCGTATAAATCGTATAAACAAACATCAAGAGACTACATACAATCTTTGTCCTTGTGGCCACCTGAAAAAATTTCACTAAGTAAACGCACCATTATTTTCTAGGAGGAAAAATGGGAAAACTCATTGATAAAATAATAAATTTAGACATATTGGTTTGGAATCGAATACGTGGCTCAGTGTTCATTATATTATCCTCAGGAATATTTATTTTATTTATTTCCAATTAAAAGAGGACAAGATGTTTTAACAATATAAAATACTAGGCTATTTTGTTTAATAGAATATTAGGTTGTTGAATAATTTTCTGAATGTGTGATGCCTAAGAGAGTATGTACAACTTAAATAAATAAAATTGTATTCTATAGCGAGCTTTGAAACTTAAGTATCATGGCTTACAACTGGAGATATATAAATAGTTTGTAATTTGTGATGTATGATTGATACCTTATGGAATATAATTTTTATCTTGTGGAGTATAAAATATGAGCTTCGGGAGTGTGGCTTACAATTTGTAGAGTATATGTTTGTAACGTGTGGCGTATGGTGGTCTACAATTCTGATATAGGGCTTACAACTAATGTATGTGGTGGCTTATAGCCACGAGTGGTGTGGTTTACAACTTGTATAGTGAGGTGGTTCAAACTCGTCGATTATAGGGGTTTACAACTAATGTAGTGTGGTGGCTTATAGCCCACGGAGTGGTGTGGTTTACAACTTGTATAGTGAGGTGGTTCATAACTCGTCGATTATAGGGGCTTACAACTAATGTAGTGTGGTGGCTTATAGCTCACGGAGTGGTGTGGTTTACAACTTGTATAGTGAGGTGGTTCATAACTCGTCGATTATAGGGGCTTACAACTAATGTAGTGTGGTGGCTTATAGCCCACGGAGTGGTGTGGTTTACAACTTGTATAGTGAGGTGGTTCACAACTCGTCGAGTATAGGGGCTTACAACTTGTGGTGTAAAGTGGTTTACAACTCTTAGTGGGGTGGTATATAGCTTAGGATATAGGATTTAGGAAGCATCTATAACATGTGGATCAAGATTTTTTTTTTATACATTCGGGAAAGTATTTTCTTATGGCGTGTTGCTTAAATCTTTTCAGTGTATAGATTGAGTTGTTACGATTCAAACTATGTCCAACTCGTGAAAATTATTTGTTCGTATACTTTCTTTGTACCGCGTCTTATTACCCGTGTGGGTTATACGCTTATGTACAAATTACGCTAATTGTTTTAGGGATTAGGGAGATTAGAAGAAGTTTACCCACACTTGGGTGGAGGGTGAGTGGAAAACAATTTTGGAAAAAACACTCTCAGTACACCCGACGGAGATTCGAACCTTGACCTCCTCGTCATCGGCAGTCTAGTCTACCGCAAGAGCAGTGCGTTATGCCATGCGGCCACCGAAGCGGGTGCTCCTATACTGGTAGGATTAACATAATCAGCTAGTTATATGTGAACTGACACCAAATTTAAATTAATTCGAGTTCCCTATAAGTATGTTTTCATATTATAATATCTCGGACGGTGCAAACACCTAAATATAATTAAAAAAACAGTAACCTTATGAAACAATCTGTGAACTACAATTTGGACATCCTTCATCTTAATTTCCCGAATGAAACTAACTTCCTAAAAGGAAAACACAAGCCTCTTTTGATGTTTCCAAACTTTATTTTTATTTTGAAACTTGAAAGTGTTCTCTAGTTTTTTAGCGTTGAAACACCAAGAAGAGATTGCTACGCTTGCTTCTGACAACATGGAGGGGTAGGAGGAGGAATATTCATTTTCTTAATGTCGTGTATTTTGACGAACGTTGAGACTGACGGGTTTCATTGTTTCATCCATGTAATAAAACTCTGGGGTAAGGCTGTAAAAAAAACCTGAAAAAACACAATGTTGGTTGCATCCTACGTTAATTTTTAAGAACAACTAAAAACATTAAGTTGTGAACAATATGTATTACTATTAAATGTATAAATCATAGTACTAATGTAGTGTAAAATAAATTAATGAAAGAATTATAGTGATCAGAAGGTTTCGAGGTGAAACATTTTATAGCAGAGACTAAAATATAAATATCCAACTCCTCAAAATTCTGCTAAATCAGTATCAATGCGTGACCTGTGTGAAACTCTACCATATACCTACATTCGCATCAACATCTGCATCTACTCACCCCAAATTTTTAAACATAAATATAAATTTCTTTAATTTTCAAAAACTTTATTATTTACCTTTACATACAAACACCTAAAAGGGTTCACTCAATTATAAATATAATTAAGACTGCATTGTTGTTTGGTTAAGAATTTTTTAATATAAATTAAAATAAATATACAATAGTTTTTGGGTAGCAGGGAGGGGAATAGTTTTGAAATAACCATTTACTCTGGACTCAATATAACATTTATCAGAGGAATAAATTGCTTTAATATGCTCGATACATATTTTCTTTGCAATGTAAACATAGACCACAATGGTAACGCACTGCCTTTTTATTGCGCTTTCTTAGTTGGCGTTGCTATGTGTTGCGCATGAGCAGTCCAGAGTCTCCAAAAGCTAATGTATCCAGTCTCGTTCGTGGAGACGCTTGACCTTATGCCTTCCATTTAGAGATTGACATGTGTGAGCCCAGAGTACATTAACATTGCATGTAGAAATGGTATAAAAAAATTATTTCCTCTCAATTATTTAAACTGCTACCTATATTAAAAGTGCTTCGCCTCGTCGTTATGATAATCCTAATAATATTTTACTACCCTTCCCATCAAAGAAATTTAAAGAAAGGTATTTAGATAGTAAATACTTTCTTAGACAGTTATCAAAGTTAATATTTTTATTTTATTTGTATACGTTAAGACACTTGATTTGCAACTGTAATTATTACTATATAATATAAATACCAAATAATACTAATGATAAAGTAAAATGTTATTAATATTGACCGAAATAAGAATGTTTGAATTTTCTAAAAGTTCCTTCCTAAGAAATCCTACTACGATTAATGGTAAACAGGTGAATTTGATGGCCTTAAAATAAATCCCAGAAGTAAATATTTTTAATAGAAAACTCAAAAGAATAATAGGTAATTATAATTATTATTACTTTTAGTAAATTAGTATTTGAGCACCGAAAATTCCCCCTTCGTTCTTGCAGGTACAAGAGTTGGTCGATACAAACCACGTGAAAAAAGTTATAGTAAATCTCCGATTACACACAACTCAGGGTTTGAGTTGATCCCAAACAAAGGATGAACAAATAGTTAGCCTAAAGGCAATATTAGCTAAATAGCTACTAATAACAGGCTAACCAGTAATACGTTGGTAGGCCTATAGTTTATTGTTCGCTTGTAATATATTTCTGAGTATGATTATGTTGCGTCGCAACTTTATTTGAAATTTTAAATAAAGGGTATGTTCCTGTTACCTCTATTCTGAATGTACACCTGCATGTGTTAAATTTATTATTACAGTAGCCCCTTGGCTTCTTTGCTGCTGACTGACAGTTCACAGTTGGCTTCTGACAGTCAACATTTAGGTAAATACCTAAATTTTTACTGTCAGAAATGACAGCTGCTAACACATGTTTTTTTGCAGATCACATGGTCCGGCGTAGGGATACATAATTTGGTCTGGTAGCTTTTCAAAGCTTTCAGCTGTCAGTCAGCACCAAAGAAGCTATGGGGCTACTGTAGTTTTGATTAAAAACAAGCAGACACTTTTTATTATAGCTTGGTTTTAATTTAAAGTATGACTAAAACTGACTAATATTATACCTATTACTTTCAAATCAATACATTTTAATAATTATCGTGGTATTGTGCCACCCATCTTCACTCTACCAGCCTACCAGCCTACCTACCACCCCTCGCTCGACCACTTCCAAAGCTCCGCTGCCTGAGATTCTACCAGCTTACCTACCATCCGTGTGTGGTTTAGCGGCGCAACGCTTACAAATATATCAGAAGTAAATAATGGCCACATTTTCCCAAACACAATGACCACGAGTCACAGCAGCTAAGTATTATTTATCTTGTCCACTATATATTATATCAATACATTAATAATCTTAAAAATGGCCTAAAACCTTAATTACGTTATATAGCTAATGTATGCATAGTAATAAAACGTATTCTCAATTATTAAACTATTTAATAATAGATGATTAATACCAAACCGGCTACTTCAAATAGACTATAATTGATGTGGTTATCAATATAAGATACAAATTAGTAAAAATTAAAACTTTATTTTAACAGCTTTTTATATTAACTTGATAGTGTTATGCTACAACTTAACAAGATTATGGTTTCAAAATTAATAAACATTATTTACAAGGCAAAATAATGTTAATGATTCAACCAAATATTAACCTTTATAATGGTTGTTTACTAATGAACACAAAACAAAGCCGTTTATAATGTCATCTTACCAATGATTTTACAACAAATCTAAAATTATATAATGTTTGCCTACTATTAAAACAAATTAAGCACCTTACAATATATCCTTGTTTAAAATCTAGCAAAATCTTTTTATAAATCTAGCTTCTAAAAATCTTTCGGTAAAGAAAAAAACTCTTCATGCTAACGTATATTTGTACGATGTTTGATTCGTTCCTTTTACGCGGTGACATAAACTAAACTTACACTCCGGTCCATCAAATGGAACCAATACGGCTCAAAGAAAGCGTTGCGTTCTCGTTGTATTTTATGAAGGGTGCTGTGGGCCTACAACATTCAGTCCGTACCTGACCTGTTTCTCCCCACCCAGTTTCTCTCTACTCTGCAGGACCGGGATTTTCTCGTCTAAGGTCAAGGAAAAAGTCAATTACCCGTAGAAGTAAGAATTCTTTCGTCAACATTACGGTAAGTAAAACGTAACTTCCGTTAAAACCATTAGCAACGGATTGTTTTGTGATGTCCCAAGCGATTATATTGCTCCCTGTATTCTCAGACAGTATTACCGTGCCGTGTTACTCGTCAAAGCTATTTACATATTACCTGCACTAATGGAACTGAACGAGACTTGTCCTAAGTTATGGTTTAGATCAAGTAAAACTGCATTTTGTTTGGAGATAGCTTGGAAAACTGTTTAGAAAAAAATACCTTAAACACTTGGCTGGTGCTTGGAAACCTGGCCTCCTCATCGCTAGCAAGCCTGACAAGACAAAATTATTTTTCTTTTGAATCTGTCTTACTACCCGCACGAACTACCAGAATATAATATATCCTAATGTCGCTAATCCCCTCACTCTGGGACTCACGGTCAGGATGGGCTTATGGGAATGGGTAGGCAGCGGCAAATAATTATGGGGTTCGTTTTTATATTGGTTATTGAAATAGATTAATTAAGCTAATAGTATATACTGTGATGTAGGATTCATAAAACTAATTTGAGAGAGTTAATAAAAAGGTCCTCGTTCTATCAATGCCCCTACTCAGCAGTCCGTGCCCTGACCTATCCTCGGTGTTACAACTCTGACTAGCGTCAAACACGCGACCGCCTGGTGCTGCGCAGCTGTGGTCTATCTCAGACTTCTAAGATGGGTTGGAGCGTCCTCCTCCGTACAAAAAAAGGGACTCAAGCTGTAAGATATTCTCCTTGAATATGTAGAACACTTTGGACTAGCTCCCTAACAACTGGTGTCCTTGTCCGGCCCACCTCCCCTCAAAAGTTCTATTAAATCACTGTTATATATCAAAAAAAAGGGATGTTTCCCCTAAATTACTAGTTTTAACAATACTCTTTGTTTTGCTATTCGGCCAAATATTCTGCTTTTTTAAGAACATGACCTGTTATGAATACACGACTGCTGATTCAGGAGAGTTGAAAGTGGGAGTTTTATATTCTTACGTCATACTAACATGCTCTAGATTACCTAAGGCTGCAAGCTATGACATTAATTTAGTCTAGATAAGTAAAATATTATCTATATGAAATATACCTGTAATTGTGTTGAGACTGGAGAGTATGCACACTTTGCTTGGAGCGAGTTCAATATCTTTAAGAATCAATAGGCTGTTATGTTATTTTGTACATTTATAGACAAAAATAGCAACCCCCGCTCCCCCCGTCCTTTCCATTCCACCCCAAATCTTCTCGCTACAGGCAAAATAAAATTTAATAATGACATACCCTTGATCCGGGTATTGTGGATCACAAGTAAAAACAAAATGAATCATTTTTGGGATAAAAAGTTTCATATAAATAATTCATTTTTTTCCCCTGACTTTTTTTTAACATTCTTTATTTGACAGACTAATATGTCATAACAATATTTTGGGGGTTATGCGTTTAGACGTCAATCAACACCTCACTCTGAATTTTCACACAAAAACAAGTGTTGCTAAACTCAATATACCACTCTTAAGTGCCAAGCACTTTATTTAAAATTGACAACCTTTTAGGAAAATGTAGACTTTTTGAGTTTTGACACAAACCTGTTTTTTGTAAAGACGTATAGCCTACAATTATGGCGGATTGTCTCATAGCATGCTTATAGGATGAGTGAGAAATCTCAATAAGTAAAAGGAACTATTCCAACATTTTCATATAGGCTTAAATAGGGTGGAAAATTAGAGTTAAGAACAAAACAGCACCAGTTAAGTAAGCCCATTAAATTTGACTGATGTTTGTTGTTATTATATTATTATTATTATTTATTATTATATTATTATTATTATTATTATTATTATTATTATTAGCACCGCGTCTTACTACCCGTTCGGATTATACGCCCTTACGCTGATGTGTAATGGTAGGGTGATTGTGAGTTGAAAGGGAGGACCTACAGTTTAACTTGGGATCCGAACCATGGTGGAGGCATGACATTCCATACAATCACAAGTTGTGATTAATACACGTCTTGTCAGAGATGAAAAAAGGGTTTGGCAATCAGACAAATCTGTGCCGGATCCGAGGATTGAACCCATACCCCTAGCATAAAGTCCAGCACCTTACCCCTAGACCGCCAGGTCACCAGTGATGTTTGGCCAAAAATAAAATGTGTTCATAATAAGGATTGTAAGTATTCCTAAAAATCTTTCTATTACCCATTGGAACAGTAGTTTATTGTAAATGTGATGGATAGAACAGCCTATTTGGTTCACATTGTGATAGTCTGGTGTGAATGTATATAATACGTGTTGTTCACATTGTTATAATCGTGTGTGTGTGTGTGCTATGTTAACCTTGTTAGCCAATCACAGACACTCGCCTGTCTAAATGTTGAACTTGTAGATCCGGGGGGAAGTGAGTGACGAAATGTCCCGGTTTTCATCAAGACAAACTTTCCAAGTTCAAACACTCCGAGCTCACGCAGGATCGAATGATAGACACACAGGGGAGAACAGTGAGGGAATGAGAGCTATTAAAAGCTGAGACCAGTTCCTAGGATTAAAATTCCACTTTTATATATCGAAGAAAAACCACATTGTGAGTTACATCTAAAGCTTTCATCCTCTCAATTATCAAAATTACCGGCTACTGTTTGATTAAGAATAAACTTTTTCGGCAGCTGCTATAAAATCTAATAAAATAATTTGTATTTATTCTTAGGTAAATTCATTTGATCCACAACTTTTTTTAATATCTATTTGTTTATTTACACTATTTATTTGAAAATTTAAATTTAATTTAATTTAAATTTTAAAATAAGTTATCTATAGCTATACCTTTTCATAGGTCATATCATCCATCACCTATGAAATAATTTAATTATAAATGTATGTATTTTTTTAAAGTTTCTTTCTGTCAAAATTATTTTATAATTACAGATATCTTAAGATCACTTGACCATCAAAATTTTACTGCACAATTTTAAAAAGTATATATTTATAGGCTAATTTCAAATCATTTCAATTCACGAATTTTTAGGGGTTAGACTTGTTATTTTGTGCTTTTTGCGTACCGTTGTTAAGGTAAAGTAATTTAATGTGTGGGGTTGAGATTTACTATAACTAGACATTAATGTGATGTGTACAGAATAAAATATTTATAATATTAACATATCATTGAAATATTTATAATATTAATAGTAATATTATTAATATTAATATTTAGGGCCTGGATTTTGATGATGTTCATCTTTTTTTTTTGTCGCATACAATGCTTATAAGTACATAAATTCTGTTCATTATTCCCTTGTTGTAGACGTTTATATTTCGTAAATAGTTGTTTTGTAATTTTTGGGAATTTTGCATTTTTAGGCATTTTTAAAAGTAATTTTAAGGCTTTTATGTCAAAAAAGTATATTTTTAAATACTATCTATATTTTCTGAACGCATAAATTCTCAAACATTAGTTTTTCTCGATGCACAATTGGTCGGATTAACTTTGTATCCTCTTTGCTTGTACGGTTGTAAAATACACATTCCTGAGGACCCCTAATTTTGAAATGTGCGAGTAGCAAGTCGCTAGCGTATTTTTCTCATCTCGCATACAATCTCGCAAACCCCTAATTTTGAAACGTCTGCGCAGCGAAAACTGACGTCACACGATCGAATAGCGAGCGGACTCTACTCGCCAGCCTCACACCATGCGAGACAGGGCTTGTCTGTCGAGTAGAGCATAATATAACAAAATGGATGTCATCCCACTCTTCGGTTGAAACCTTCTGAGAATGATTTTGTTGAAATAAACCTACCATTGTAAAAAATATGTTTAAAGAAGAAAAAATATGATTGTTTTGTACACTTTATTCAATCCTTCAATAAAAATATTTGTTTGGGTAAAAATACAATAATATATCTTAATTCTTTCAAGTTTATTTAACCATCAATTTGGCTGAGTCGGTAGAATGACATTCTCATAATCTAGAGTTCGCGTTTCAAATTCTTTAATCTCCCATTTTTTTTGTATTTATCAGATTGAAAATAAAGTTTAATTTTAAATGATTTTATTACTAAGGATATACTTTTTGAATTTTTTTTTATAGAAGTATACAAGTTATTTGAACCTACGTTGACTACAATAATATTCTTCTTTTAAAAAAATTAACAAGGTAGTACATTAAAAACCGTACATTAATTTTGAAATGTATGTAGGTGATTATTTAAAAATTAAATTAATGGGTTTTATGACATAAAAATGTTCACATTTAAAAAGAAGGCTAGGTAAGCTAATTATTATTTGCATGATAAAAACCTTTAGGGCATATTTATGTTTTTGAAATAGTTGCGAAAATAAAATAATATTTCACTGAATTGTAATAATTACTAACAAGTGATTTAAATTTAGACAAAAAATTGAAATAATTGATTTGAGTTGGGATCGATCCTGTGAACTTCTGAGTAATAAACAAGCGCGCAAACAATTAAGCTAAAGTGGATATTGAACGAATGTCAGTTTAACTTCTACTCATATCACCTGAGAACATTTTGATGTAACGTGTTAGATACTTTTAACACTTACAATTAATGCAGCCCTATAATAGGTTTAAAACTATTACTACCAGATCTAATGAGTTATAATAATGTGTGGCAGATATAGACTCACTGTGACATCACAAGCGGGAGACGCCCAATTCTATTAAAAAATGCCCCAGCAAACTCGGCAACTCGGCTTTGAAGACCAACACACAAACATCTAACACCTGGGCCAGACGACGAGTAAATGAGAAAGGTGTCATTCGGAGTGTTCCCAACAACCGTCTTCAAGCGCTAAAAGTCGGGTGGCGTGATTCGTGAAGATTATACCACCCCTCTTCGTACTTGGAGAAAATATTGCCAAATTTTATTAGTCCCACTGGTATATAAAGGCCTGTCCTTGGTTCACGTATATCTATTCTATTGTAATCACTCGTTGGAGGAACTGCTGGAAGATATTTACTAGCATCTGCTAAGACTACGTACTGAAGACCACGATGGTTGAAGTACCTCTGTCACCTCCTCGCTGCAGAGCAAGCTACGGCGGATACCATAAGTATTGAGGGATGTTGCAATCTTTATTGAGCTTTGAGTTCTCTTATTCTATGTCCATATGATGTAGTTTTTGTATGTCCGTGGAATGAAAATAGGACACATGAATGCAATGCGAAGTGCGATCGTGATGCAAGAAGTGAGGAAGGTGGCAGAAGAAAAGGCGTTGAATGTTGTGTGCCTACAGGAGCCCTACATTACCAGAAACGGAATTATCTCGCATATGCCAAAAGACTTCAGAATTATATCTAATGGGAAGGCACCGATGAGTGTCGTTATTGTGCTCAACAGGCACATAACAGTAACAAGAATTAATCAATTTTGCAATGAGAAGATCATATATATGGAAATTCGAACTGGGATTGGTGGATGTTTACTAGTTATGTATTTTCAGTTCCAAGAGTAAATAGAACCTTATATAGAACAACTAGAAAAGATAGATGAGGCATTCCCTAATATACGAGTTGCACACATTATGGATGCAAATACCAGGTCTCCACTCTGGCATAGCAATGACATAAGAAGGGAAGATGGTAGAATAAGAGGGTATAGGGCGTATCAAAGAGGAAAACTACTAGAGGATACAATAACAGCAGGGCATTTGGAGGTGGTAAATAAGCCAGGAAATCCTGCAACGTATGTAGGAATGACAGGAGACAGCTCTAACATTGATGTCACCTTGTGTAATGTGGAAGCAAGAGAACTAATAGGTAACTGGCAAGTGCATGATTGTGAGACATACAGCGATCATAATCTGATAACTTTTGAACTGAATAAAAAAGTATACAGGGAAAATGTAGGCACGCGACTCCTCTACAACCTGAAAAAGAAAGATTAGGAAAATTTAAGAAGAGAGCTGGTACTACCACAACCTGTGTCACAGGGAGACAATATAAACATAAAAGCGAAGGAATTCACGTGGGCCTTGCAGGCAGCTATGAGGAAAGCAATACTGGTTATGAAAGAAGTTATTAGATGTTTAGGAAACCAACCATGGAATGAGCAGCTGCTAAAGTTACGTAGGTATGCAAGAAGAGCAAGATGAGAATACCAAAGAAGCCTAGAACCAGCAGGAAGACTCCTACTATTGAATATATACCGGCAAGGAAGGAAGAATACGAAAATACAATAAAGATTGTAAAAAAATGATAGCTGGGAAAGATTTGATCAAGAATAATTGAGCTGTCATTTCAACACTCAAGAAACCAGAAGGAGGAATTACTACCTGCTGGGAGGAATCGTCTAGGCTACAATGGATGTGTTGCTCCCTTATGATAATCAGGAGGAGGGGGATGAGGAGAATGAAAGAATTAGGCAGGATATGAAAATGGCATATAATAATGAAAACGTGATAGTGGAACCAGTAACACAGAACAAGATTAAAAGGCTAATAGCAGGAATGAAAAGAAAGAAGGCACCTGGACCTGATGGAATCAGGATAGAGGTGATTCAGGAAATCAGTGAACAGATAGCACCCTTTATGACCCAGCTCATGAATGAGTGCTTGGCTCAGGGCAAAATCCTAAATGTGTGGAGCGGAGTGAAGTGGTAATTCTGAGTAAAGGGGAGGACAAAGATCCGCAATTCCCAAAGTCATACATACCGATATGATTGATGAATGTATGTGCAAAACTGCAGGAGAAAATGCTATGTAAAAGACTGCAAAAACATAAAGAGGAGGTGGGAATGCACCCTCAACAGTACGGCTTTAGGAAGGGCAGGTCTACAGAGGATGTGATCTGTGATGCTTTTAGCCTGGTAGAAAAATCTAGGGCAAAATATCTTATAGGCATATATGTGGACATCTCAGGTGCATTTGATAACCTTTGGTGGCCAGCCTTATTCAAGAGATTAAGAGAACTAAACTGTCCGGGGATTCTCTACAGAAGCTTTAAGGACTGACAGGTATGCAAACCTGAGATGCCCAGGAATAACGATAAGCAAAAAATTAACAAAAGAGTGCCTACAAGGATCTGTCTGTGGTCCTATATTTTGAGACGTTGGTCTTAAGCCTGGGTTGCTGGAGATTGAAGCACTTCCTGAGGTGGTGGGGGTGGTTACTTTTGTTGACGACTTGCTGATAGTGGTGGAGATGAGTTCAAGGAGGAACCTGGAAGGAAAAAGTAATAAGGTACTGAGCGTCTTCGATAATTGGTGTAGGAAAGTAATACTCAGCATGTCGCTAGCGAAGACACCCTACATGCTGCTCAAGGGAGTGCTTTAAGAGAGATGCTATAATTAAGATAGCAGAACAAACAATTAGGAGGACAATAATGGTTAGATACCTGGGGGTGACGATTGACGAGAAGCGTAGCTTCCTAGCTCACATGTAAAATGTATGTGGGAGAGCCTCGCGGGTTATGAATGGTATAGTCAGTATAGGGTAGCGTAAGTTCCATCTCCCCTTAAAACTGATTAGACTATACCATCAGGCGTTGCTTGTGTCCATGGTAGGATATGGAGCAGGAGTGTGGGCACAACAACTGAGAGGGAACAGAGCTAAAAGGAAACTCAAAGGCTTTCAGAGGAAAATTCTCATGTGAATTTCTGGAGCCTACAAAACTGTACCAACAAACGCGTTGTGTGTCACCCTAGGTGTCTGGCCCCTAGATTTATAGCTACGAAAGAGGGCCACTGGATATTGGCTTGGAAAAGGGAAGTTAGACAAAGTAATAGAATTAACAACTAACGGTGTAAGTACCAAGGATGATATAAGAGACCCTCCTGCGGGAGTGGCAAGCAGACTGGGAAGAGAGTAGCACAGGTAGAAGGACATTCCAGTTATTTCCGAACGTACAAGAAAGACTGAGAATGAAGCATCTTCAACCTTACCAGGGACTTATCTACTATATCACAGGGCATGGCCCATATCTAGCGTCCATCTTTAGGATGAACTTGAGTGAAACCAGTCTTTGCTGTTGCGGAGGTGAGGCGACACCGGAACACATGACCTTGGAATGTATATTTACTGAAAGGGAAAGAGTGGAACTACTAGTGCCTATACAGGCCAATGACATATACCATATATTGAGAGATGTGGACCGGTGGAGCTATCTCGATGAGATAGCGGACAGGGCATCGAAAGCAGAAAGGGACAGACATATGGACAAACTAAAAGAAAGAATACAAAGACAGAACCAAGACTTGAGACAAAACAGACAGGAAGAAACAACTGAGGAAGAAGTGACAAGTGAAGACGAGGGAAAAGGAGAAGAAACATCAGACCTAGACGAGACGTTTACAAACTGGTGAAACGAAACACAGAAAGTGTAATAAAAGGAAGGGTGGACTAGATTTTGATGGACTCTGGATATATCTAGAGTTCTAGCCGAGGAAAGGCGTCTCAGGGATACCAGTGATGAATATTGCTGATGAACCAGGGACGCCTGGATTACCGGCTAGGGGAGAAGGAAAGTAAGTGGATACAAATGATACGTCGGAAGTTGTTCCTTACTCGAAGAGCCCTGCTTGCTTGGAAACAAGCGTGATGCTGGACTGGAGCTATCGAGCACTCCAGGGATGTCAACGGTAGGAAGTGCCAGAGAAGAAAAATAAAATGGGACTCCCTACAAGAAAAGATATAAACTGATTTTGTAGACGACAGTACTAGGTATAAGTTAGGTTAAGTTTGATTTAAGTCCAAAGCAGGCATATCAAAAGGGGAAAAAAATGTATATAGTCAAAATGACTTCAATGGGGAAAGAGGGACCAGTATAGTTATAAGTTATTATAAATTAAATAATGGTATTGATGTATAATAGACTGAGCTACTAACAGGCACAGGTCGAGGTAAATAGGTAATGATCAATAACAGGACAAGTAGTTTTAGTAGTAGTATATGTTTATACTCCAGAAAGTTTATGTGTAAAAATTTTTAAATTAACTATATAGAAGGCATATTGTAAAATGAACAAAGCAAAAAAAAGTCCTGATTTGTAGTAAAATAAGATGTCAGGACACATGTATAAGGAAATTGAAATAAAAAGTCCGTACTGCTGACTTGTTTACTATGGTGAGCTTTGAGCTCTTTTGTTCTATGTCAATGACTTAGTTCTTGTATGTCAGTACTACTGACTTGTTTTCCTATGCCTATAAGGCATAGTTTATAGCTTTATGCACTATCGTTCTATGTGTATTAGGTTCAACCGCAAATATTAGGGTCAAGGTTAGACTCCTTAGACTATATGACCATGCTGCAGCTAGTTTAAAGAATATTATTAGCACCGCGTCTTACTACCCATTCGGGTTATACGCATTTAAATAATAGAATTAAATAATGGAGGATACCAGATTATCAATTGCTGTGTTTCACGACCTAACTGGGTCTGTATCCGACACTTGTCTCTGATGAGTCTAAGGGCCAGTTTCATAGTCAGATTTAGTACGCCTCAAGTGCGGCGCTATACTAAATACAAGACGTCACCTACCTGAAATTGAATGGAATGGGCCAGTTTCATATGCGAAACTGGCCCATTCCATTTTGGTCTAGGTAGGTGTCGTCCTGTATTTAGTATCGACTCGCACTTTAGGCTCACTAAGTTTGACTATGAAACTGGCCCTAACTGTGTACTGCTATGCGGTACACAGCCTGTGGAAGTGCTATTTGTCCATTGTAGTGGCCCGTGGGGTTTTGTCGGATGTGTACGGCCCCCTTGTGGCTGCTTTAGCTTTAGTCGAAAAGGATCACTATTTTCTCTAGTATTATTGTCCCCTTTTAAGGGTAACAGAATAAATATACTATTGATTGCTAAGGCTGTATTAATTAGGAATTGACCGGCCATAGTATCTGTAGCGTCTAGATTCCTGCTAGTTTGCCGTTTACTAGTTGTAAATTAATAGTTTCTCCTCTAGGATTTTATAACGTGGTGATATTTAACTCACCACGGAGTCAATCCAAGTTAGCTAGCTCATATTAATTAGGGCCCTTGTAGCTCCTTAAACTGGCAATAAATTTATGTGGCTTATTTCTTGATATTTGAAATTATGTGCTGTATTTGGAAGCCTCGCAGTCAGTAGACTGTAGTAGAATTATCTATGATAACTTTGTAGTTAGATTTGATTACCGCTATTTATTTATATTGTCTTAAACTAACATCCTATTTGAAGACTTAGTAATTGTCCTGCTTTAACGAGCTACAAGCTTTCTTATTTACACCTATGAACCATATGTGTGTTATAGGGTGTACCTAGGTGCTTCACACCTGTTCCTTTGTCGAGATATTTAGATTATTGTAACCATTTATATTCTCATGTTTAAACAATGGATGATTTGAATAATTTCTACCTATATACTTCCTATTGACTTATTTGAATATTAATAAAGTAATTTGTTTAAACTTGTAAATTATTCTTATACTTTGTTCCTTCCAATCAACATTTATAAGTTCATGAATGCTGTATTGAGACAACAAACTTAGATGCAAACAATTGGAAGATGGTTTCCTAATGAAACTAAAAAATTGTTTTACTTAATACACTCAATAAAATAGTAGTGTTTACTTTCAGTTACGTATTTTGTACGATGGCGCGTTGTGGCATCCCATTGCCTCGATCTGTTGGCACGTCATGGTTTTACAGTAATGTCAGATTTAAAACTCATTCGCAAGCGAAACAACGCTACATAAACTCGCACGACATTAGAAACCTTTCAAAATTAGCTCTGTTTTGGTACAGCCTGCGATTTGCTAGTTCATGAGTTACGAGTTTGCTCGCTAGCGAGTATTTTCGCAAGTTTCAAAATTAGGGGTCCTGGTGAGACACTGCAACTAAGCTGTAGAGTAGCGGTTCCCAAACTGTGCTCCGCAAAGTATCTCCAAGTGCTCCACGAATAGATTGGAAATAAAAATGTGACAAGATAGCAAAACTGTGAATTTGTGCGTCCATGAACTGTGTATAGGTAAGTATTGGGTAGAAATTATTTACAGACTGCACGCGGCGAAAACAGAGAGAGAGAGAGAGACTAGAGGATGCCAGTTAACCTCATCTCTGTGAGAACTTCGCCGCGCTTTCAGATACGATTGTTAACTTCGACACCTTTCCAGAATTTTCTAGGAAGTTTCTATTGAATATTAAAAACTCATTTTTCTTCGCACCTTCAGTCAGTTGAAGTACAGTCGAGAGTCGAAACAAATCAAGTAGCTGTGCAATGTTATTTATTTGAAGGTCGGAAAAGACAACCTGGTATAGGAGCAGTATGAGTGCTTGAATGATTTGAGATCAGATTCTGTGGTAAAAGAGAATTGTGCAACTAAGAAGTCACTATCATAATTTTGATGTCAGCTATAAGACGAATTTGAAGTTTTGTCAGATAGAGCGAAAATAATCCTTCTTCCCTTTGCAATAACTTACTTGTGTGGACCAGGATTCTCTGCCTATGTGGCTACTAAAACAAAAGATCCCGGCTCAATGCAGAGCCAGATATTTGGTTGCAGCTGTCCCATATTCAACCAGATATAGCCACATTGTGCAAATCAAAACACAGCAGTCCCATTCCTCTAATTGGAAATTAAGTTCATGGTCTATACTTTATCGTTCTTTTTTTTTTTAAGCCAAGTGGCTCTTTTTTTTTTTTCAGACATGAAAATGGTTTTAACACTATTTGTGCGGGTAATATATTGTGGATTCACAATACCTAATTTGAATTCGTTATCAAATGTGTTGCGTTAGGTTAATTTATGTTTTTTGTTGTTGTTCAGCGTTTATGTAGTTAAGTTCCTTATTTCTCTAAAATTAAGGGAGAAAATAACATTTATAGTGAAATAAAACTTGATGTTTAACACGTCCAAATCCTTAAACATTCGTTTCCATCGTGAATACTGCTGTAATTCGGTTTAGTATCTATCTATGTAGAGTATATGTGAAAATATCATCGCGCTTATACCAAAGACACTTATGTGCAAAATTGTTGTTTTGAGAAAAAGATATTTAAAGTTACAATTTTAAATGTTTTTCAATGTGAAAAATTAAGTTTAGATCAAAATTTAAGCTATTTAGAAATCTAAAAATAATTCGTGCTTTTATTATACGATAAAATATCGACTAACAACAAAATGCAGTTTGGTAAATATAGCAAAAAATGCATGTGCATATCTTTAGCATCAAGGCAACTATAGTGCTTCGTGACGAATTTATCTCCTGAAAAGTGCTCCACGATTCAAAAAGTTTGGGAACCGCTGCTGTAGAGGGTTGCGAGGGGGAGATTATTACTTCTGAAGCTAATATTTGTAAATCAATATTATATGTAGCTGAATGCAAGAGTTAAGTTGTTAAGGGATTTTCATTGTATTCTACATAAGTAGAGTGCCTGTTTGATTTAGTAGTTTGCATTTACTAGGAATTTTTGTTCAAATTTTTAGGTCATTTTTTGAAAATTTAAAGGAGATTTTCGAATATTTTGGTAGTTTTTAATTATTTTTAGTTTATCAAAATTCAGGTCCTGTAAATAGTATATATTAAAATTATAAATATTTCATTATGAACACCTCATATGAAAGTCTAGTTATATCTTATATATTGTATAGGTATATATTATCTATTCTACCAGTGTCGCTACTCCCAGTCTCGAGGGCCTCACTTGTGGGGTGGATAGGTAGTGGCCAATAATAATTGTAGCGTTCGTTTAATCTGATTTATAGAAATAGATTAATTAAGGAAATAGTGTATACTGTGATTTAGGATTTAGAATTAATTGGTAGAGTTTGGATAAAGGTACTCGTTCTATCAATGTCCCTAATCAGCAGTCCGTGTCCTGACCTATCTTCGGTGCCATAACCCTAGCTGGTATCGAACACCTGACCTACTGGCTACTATGTAGAGCACTTTGGACTAGCCCAGCCAGCAACTGGCTTACGTTTGGTTGAACCCTCCCCCTTCTTTTTACTTAAGGCCCATACCCAAAAAGGAAGGGGTGTTTCCCCAAAGATAATAGCTCTGACACGGCTCTATGTTATGCTACTTGGAGACAAAGATTATGTTGTTTAAGACACGACCTAGTCTGAATGCTCGACTGCTGAATCAGGAGAGTTGAAAGTGGGAGTTCACTAGCGTTGCCAGGTGTCCAGATTTGCGCGGGACGTCCCGATTTCCAGGGGTCCGTGAACACGTCCCGATTTACCCATGATCGGGACACCAAATGTCCCGATTTTGGGTGATTCAGACTTCGGCCCCAAAAAATATAAACTCCGTGCGCACACGGTTATGTTGCATCTCATTATTCGACGCATTCAATATAAGTACCACACATACATAAGCGGAGGCAGATGTATACCGCGAAAAGCGCGATAGAGATATCACACCGTCTCCTTCTATTCCGCTGTTGCCGCCGACTGTCTCTGCCACGGTTTAGTTCAGCCACAGAAAGAGTGAAACAAACAGATAAAGTCTTGTTCTTTTGCGCAAAGTTATCGATAGATAGCCAGAAACTTACGACTTGATGGTAAGTTTGTATATTATGTTATTTGTTTCAGCGGTTCCATTGTTGATTTCAATAATTACGTTAACATTATGTCATATTATAATTGTATTTTAGCTTGTACCTTGGTACAGTTTTTGTGCTGACAATGCAAACGTGAATTTTGGCTACCACAATTCAGTTTTTTAGTTGCTGCACAAAGATAATAACAGCATTATACCAGTTGGATGTCCTGCACATATTTTGCACAATAGTGTAAAATATGCTTTAGGTTTATGTAAATTTGATTTGGAGAAATTTATTGTGAATCTGCATAGTCATTTCTCATACTATGCGAAAAGAGAACAAGCTTTAAAACATTTTTTATGAAATTCATTAATCTGAATTTGCTCCAGTCTTACGACACATAAAAACCCGATGGCTATCACTCCTCCCAGCTGTAGAACGTGCCTTGAAATCGTACAATATATTAAAGAATTACTATATAACTATGGGTGAAGACGAGTGTCCATCTGCACTCTGGAACTTCTTTAATAGTAGCGAAACATAACATTACTTTGCTTTTTATCAAAACGCATTAAATATCCTACATGATGATGTAATGAGCCTAGAAAATGAATCATTGCTGTTTTGAAGGTTATGAAATAATGGTCAAGCTTACTAACAAATTGAAGCAAAGAATAGACGACGAATTTTTGGACTTCATTTGCGGCAATTTAATTAAAAAGTTGCTCTTTGAAACTTCCTCAATGATAAAATCAGCCTGTTGTGATTGGTACAAAAATGTTCTGAAATATATAGAGACACGGTACGAATTCAATGAAAACAAATTGAATTTGTTTAAGTCACTATCTCTACAAGACGATAGATTAACCTACGCATCTATAGTCAATATAATCGAAAAAATTAATATTGGCATGTTTTTTGAAATGGACGTGCTTTATGAGGAAATTTATAACGTCAAAGAAATATTGAAGGCAGCTGTGAAGAACAAAGACTTAACACCCGTACACAAATGGCACCATTTATTTGAAAATCAAGATCTTCCCAATCTGCAAAAAATATTTGCTTTCATGGCATCCATACCGGTTTCAAATACTGGAACAGAAACGATATTTTCTCAAGCAAATACTGTTTGGTCCGACAGACGAAACCGATTATCTCTCGAGCATGTAAAAGCAGAGATACAAATAAAAACCAACTTCAAATTGTCATGTAGTGAATTTTATAACCACGCAATTAAAAATAAATAACTTCTAAAAGCAGTGAAATCTAACAAAAAATATATTTTTAATAAAAAGTAATTATTTTATAGTAAAAATAAATAATTAGTTTTAAGTTTTTTGTTGATTATTTAGATTCTCTGTGATATGATGTGATCTCTTGCAACCTAATAATAAAAATTATTGCTATAAAAATGTCGATTTTAAAAACCTAGTTTTTTTAGTTGTCCCGAATTGAAAACCAATATCCCGATTTTTTTTATCCTCCGTCCCGAAATTTAGCATACCGGACCTGGCAACACTAGAGTTCACTAGGCTTATCTCATACTTGCAAGCTCTATATTGACTAAGGCTGCAAGCTATGACAATAGTTTTTGTTCGTAACTTCACTCGCGTTAATGTTAGTTTTAAAAACATCTTTATTAAAACAATAGATTTTTTAATTTCAGATTTTTAAATTTCCCGTACAGAGAAGAAATCAACAAAAGTTTTGTATATATATATATATATGTATATTATATATATATATATATATATTTCAGAGGGAAAAGAAGACTTGGTAAGCCGTTAAAACTACTTTCGGACAATATGCCCATGGAGGCCATAACAGGCTACTAAAGTCTATATTCGTGATTGATTATGATGATGAAGAGGACGTTGAAAGCGGTTCTATTAACAGCCTTAAAAATCTACCTGCATTGCGGAGTGGACATCAGGAGTTTATCAAGTTGGTTTAGTATGGTTTGCTGTTGATATGGAGGTAGGGATTTTAATTCCGGCTGGGTGAAATTGGTATGGTTTTTCCTAAATGGTATACCACTCTCCCCTCCACGCAAATGTAGCTACATTTGATTTGTATTTTACCTTCCTGTATCCTCTTAGTTGAATATGTGGATAGACCGAACAGATATAAATACGTGGTACAAAAACATTTTTTTTAGACGGTTTGTAGATGAGGAGGGTAGCTTAGAATAGGTGCGCCCGCATTAGTCGGAGAGACTATAGTAAAACTAATTTAAAAAATCTATTTTGAAAGTCAACTTCTAGTGGACTCTGCCAGGAACTAAACCTTGACCTCTCCGTCTAGAGCAACGAAATGCAACGTGTATCTAAAATTGACAGGGTGCTTATATCAGGTGTGGAGTGCACGATTGATTAGGGACCTGCTCCTGTAATAAATGTTGTAAGACCTCGAGACACAAATTATTCACTAGACTTTATCTAGGTCAAACCGAGCAACCTTGACGAGTATTTGTGTAATGTGTGGGTGTAAACTTAAATATTTACTATTTCTTGGAGCGTATTTTTATAAGTGTTTATTTTATTTTAAATCCTTCAAAAAGAAACTCGTAGACCGAAGCCATTGAAATATTTATTTGTGTTAGTACGCACAAGTCCTAGTGGTTGAATTGTCAGGGGGCTGACTATAACTATAAAGGTCACTGGTTCAATCCCATGGGTGGCAAGAATTGGAATACATTTAACTGGCAAAACTTAAGATAGTCTTCAGATATATTTTGAAATAACTCTTTTTAGAAAGAGCATATTAAGTGTATTACATAAAATAAAATATGCTAAAATAAATCAATTATAGTAACAAAACAAAATTAATTTTTAAAGGAATACTCTTTATTTAAATAATAATTTAAGTTAAAAACAGACTCAATATTTTATTTGAATACGAGCAAAATATTTAATGAGACTAGAACATTCAAACGTTTATTTATTTAAATTTTTTGAATAATGGAACAACAAAACAATTTTGGTACATTAAAACTCAATTTGTCTCATCTTTTTACGTTCTTCGCGGTATACTACCCCACCCGGAATATCCTAATATTTATACTAGTGGGGCAGGGGTTAGTAATTAACAGTTTAGAGAAACTGTACCCGCATTCCCGTAGAATTTAATTTTTTTAAGGCCTCAATACACCCAACCAGGATTCTAACCACGACAGTTCGTGTGTGAATTCTTTCTCGTGCCAGGACACTACAATCCCTGGTGCTTGGGTTGGCTGTGGAATGTCGAATGTACAGGATGATTTGAAACAAGTATTGTGTCAACAGAAGATTTGATTGATTTAGATAACACTTTGAAAATTATATAATCTCATAATTTAAATTTAGTATCTTAAGTGCTCTGCGAATTAAATGTAGGTACGTTCCATTTTTACCTTAAATTATTTTTAGCACCACGTCTTACTACCTGTTCAGTTTACACGCCTATGTACTAATTACACTAATGGTTCAGGGATTAGGTATGCTTAATTTATAGTCAATGCACCCGCATTTGCATGGAGGGAGAGTGGAAAACTATTTAGGAAAACCACCCTCAGTGGATCGAACCCTTATTTCCCCGTCTTCGGCAGTCTGGTCCAACACGATATTACCGCGTTGTACCACGCGGCCACTTAAGGGCATCTTTAATTATTAATAGAGGCCTTAGTCAATAATATTTTAATATTAATATTATATGATTCCCCAAATAAGACTAAAGGCCAGGAAGTTTCTTTCTAATATTAGCAATGAAAGAAATATATCACGATAGCAAATATAAGCAAATTAAACATTCTGTGACATAAGCGTTACTATTGGTTTAGAATGTATCACATTAGCAATGATTACATTTGAAATAACGTAAACTACTTAAGTAACATGTTAGTTTGGTTTAGAATATATCACATTAGCAAATACAGATATGCGAAATAAATGTAAATTAGCAAAGTCACATGTTTATTTATTTGAGAATCTAACGTGCACTTTATAAACTGGCTGCTTTTATCAGCACGAGAGAATTTCTTTGAGCGAGAGCGAAAGGGACTACCATTTTTGTCAGGAAAGATATTTTACATATCTTTCAGTGTTTTTTATATACCACAAACAACTTGTGACCGACGGTTTTACTTCTCCTCCGAAACAAGGTATGCTACGGATTTTTATCTCTCAAGAAAAATTTGTTGACCCCGGCTGGGTCTGAACCCACCGACATCGGATCCTGAGGCTGTTAGTATGGCTACAAATGCATCACACTAGCAAATGTAACATGCGAAATAAATGTAAACTACCACTGTAATATGTTAGTATGGTTACAAATATATCAAATAAACAAATTATGAAGATACGGATTTATGCGAGATAATTGGTATTTATAGCCCGTGATCGAGCGCCAATTATTACGATACGGAATTATTATACCCAACATTTGCTTGGGGCACCGGTTGATACCGTTTGATTAGCTGATGATTGCCCCGTGATCGAGCACTAATTAAGCGGTACGGTATTTTGATGATATAATTGCCCCGAGATTGGGAGCCAATTATTGAGATACGGATGTTATTGTGAGATAATTGGTATTTATAGCCCGTGATAGAGCGCCAATTATTATGATACGGTTTTACAATATGATATTTTCATTGAATAAATAAGACTTTTAGTGTTGCACACGATTTATTAAAGTGATTTTATCTTCGGCACTGAAGATATAATTTTATATGATACAGTTTAGTTGAACTACAGATTATTTCTCTGTAACATTACACGTTCCGTGTTTTGAGTACCGTGCTGTGTATATTTATGTGATTACTCTCTCTAGATTTATATTACTAGCACTATTAATATTTTGTGTTACTGCTCTATATTCATACGCACAAAGGCTTATATATGACCTACCCCTTGCCTCTTGGACCTCTAGTCTCCAGTGTCAAAACCAACTAATAGAAAGAGTTCTGGCGACAGGTGTTGTGAAGGCTAGCTTCTATTGGGCAGAGGGAGCTAGCGTCACTTGCTTTTTTGGTAAACACTATGAAGTTAATTTTTGAAAGGAAAAATAAGTTTTAATGGTGCAATCCTTTGACATTATTTCTGAAAAGCGCGTGATTCTCCATGAACGAAGTCTTAAAAGGATAATTATTATACAGTTTATTGAAGAAAAATTCCTTCATCCATGACTTTTTTTACATATATGAGAGGGGTCCAAATCAGTATCATTACAAAATATAATCATGCCGAGAAGTTAGATTCACTGTTAACTACACTGTTATTACATTTACAAATAGTATATCATAGTAGATACTCGTGCCTTGAAATACATTTTCACAGTAATTTGATTGACATTCACAAGTATAAAGCTGGCATCTATGTCCAGAGATATCCAGTTTGAGTCACATTTCACAAGAATACAGATAAGAAAAGTCGAACATTTCAAGGGTAATAAATAAGCTTCTAGTTGAAAAATACTCATATGTTTCGTTCTGTTTGTTCCAAATAAATTATAAAAGCGTTTTAATAAGTGTCTAGAATATACACTAAACAAACTTTTTTTGTGATCAACATTAATGACACTATAGTACATCAAACGTAACTGCTGTAGATCACATGTATTGACGTATGAATATATAAAAGTAGTTGTATAAAATTTTACATCTACTTTTATATATTCATACGTACATTTAACCACATATAATTACATTTAATGTACTTTTATAAATGTCAGATAGTGCTCTTATTATGATGTCCCTATTTTAGTCACAAAAATAGTTTGAATCATTGTTGATGTTCTTATATTGTTTCTGTTGATTTGTTAACGATATTTTTACTCTTATTTAAATCATATTCATTACTGACACACGGTCACCTTTACTCAAAACATTGATTAAAGAAGACCGAGGTATTTGTTTCCAAGTTACCCTTGAATGTACAACATCATACAACAACAACATCCCTGGATGTCATACCGTATATCATAAACACAATGTTGTGAAGGAACACTGGTATTGGACAAAGAAACAGGGAGATACAAATAGAGCAAGTTAATTTATATTATTATATTTAATATAGTTTAATATAGTTCCAAACCCTGGGATATTTTCTTGAAAATATCAGAACTGAGAACTAGCTGTGAGCGTCCATAAACAGAATCATTAATTATTATATCGAGCCATATACGATTTAGAAACAAGAATAATGCTCTAAGGAATCCAAACTAATGGTATCAAAACTCTACACTTATCCTTGGGACTTTTTTTTTTTTTTAAATATATAGTCTGTGATAGCAACGCAATTAAATGTGTAGGAGTAGGTGACCTGGTGGTATAGGGGTAAGGGTCGGACTTCTGTGCTGAGGGTCCGGGGTTCAATCCTCGGTCCCGGCACAAATTTATCTGATTATCAAACCCTTCCTTCACCTCTGACAAGACGTGTATTAATCACAACTTGTGAATGTGAGGAATGCCAGGCCTCCACCGTGGTTCGGATTCCACGTTAAACTGTAGGTCCTCCATTTCATCTCACAATCACCCTATCATTACACATTAGCGTAAGTGCGTATAACCCGAACGGTAGTAAGACGCGGTGCTAATAATAATAATAATAATAATAATAATAAATGTGTAGGAGATATCTTATTTTACTGAAATGCCATTCACAGCTAGCACACCCAGGTAATAATGTATATTCCCCTGACAATTGAGAAGCATGGCCCTCAATTAGGAATGCCCCAACAACGCTTATTTTGTGATAGTTATAACAGCCCATACATACTTGGACAAACTATGGCCGAGAATAAATGATAATAATGAGCAGACAAATCCACCTAAACTTAGTTCCTGCACAGAAAGTGTGAGACAATAGAAAGTATGACCCAGCTATTAATGATAGCTCTATAAAAAAGCTTACCTACTTTCCCAAGTCATAAACGTGATCAAATCCACCTGTATAGTTAATGGTAGAACCATTATATTATAAAGAAAAATTTAGCTAACTCGTCCTCAATTAACAGAGAGTAATATAAAGCATAAGAACAATTACTTCTACAAATTCATATTCTAGAAAATATATACCAAAACGAGATCACATGACTCTTCAGGGTGTTTAGCACACTTGAGCCTAAATAGTAAAGTCTAATCAAATACAGTCATACACATGTTATATGCACGTATTAAACTTAGCACGATACATAAATATACTACACAATTACGGGGTGCACCTGGGAGGTTGATGCAATAACCAAGTCCTGAGAAGAGCCTACTGCTAAAAGAATTGCAAGTCTAAGTGTTTAATTTACCTTAAATGAATCTACGCACAAAGTGCTAGCCACCAAACTGAACATACATAACAATAACCTAATACATTAAAGCAGGCGTCAAAGTCCATTCCAGATAGAGATCTAAAGATCCGACGATAAATTATTTTCTGCGTCTCGTTGACAAGACCACCGATACCGCTACATACATCTGAGAAGTGTTGATTAGTCGGAGACGACAATCAGTGTGGAGCAACGTGTCCTCTTAGGTCGCTGATTAAAGCACCATTCTGTGGCCTTATAGCATCCAAATTATGTGATCAAAATAGATAGGCCAAGAAGGGGAAATGATGGAGAAGTCTTTGTTCACCCTACGACGCTCCCGTGTAGTGGATTGGTGGGAGACCATCACCTGATATCCTTTATTGTAAAGAGATCAAGACTTTTAGTTCGTCACATTATAATAGATTTTGAGCCAAATAACATTTGAACAAGTTCACGTATCTTACTATCTGTAAATAATACATTTACAAAGTGTTTTACCATTTAAGTATTGGTAATTAATAAGAAAACCAAAATAGATCATTTTTACCAATTTTTTATTATTGTTATCATACTTACAGCTAGTTTACAATAAACACACCCTTAAATCTGCTAACAACTTAATCTAAGAATAACACATTTAACATAAGCATCTATCATTAATATTAGATGAGCTCATATTACCTGAGAATGATCCATGGATCTCTTTGTGTGTAGTTTGGTTTGCTAACCAATCACATGTTCTAATGTACCGCCCAATACCTCACTGGTTGGATTTTAATGTTCATCGATTTTTCATAATCTCAGAATTTGGCAATTTTAGACGCCTCTAGTATTTCAGTAGATTACATAATGTTAAGTTCACAGTGCTACTAAATGGGAACTTTATAAATGAATGTTGTTACTAACACATGCTATTGTTATTCCACATGAAAATGTTATTGCACGTTACTTACAGGCTTTGTATGACAAAACTCCCGCCACTAAACACTCAACACAAAAAAAGTACAGTAATTCTAATATATGTTTGTTAGGCCGAGCACTGATGTATTCTTAGTTAAATTAGAGCAGGATTTATTGTGATAAAAGGGTTTGGGGACTAAACCCCACAAACGCTGGAAGCTAGGGAAGTGTGTGGGCTATCCCAACCCATTTAGGAACATTGACTAATTAAAGAGGGAGTTTCATGGTAAAATGCAAACAAAAAAAAGGCTCAGAATTAGCCAACCACCGCATAGCTCACTTCAACCCTTTCATACAGAACGTCAGTGAAAGGGAATGGGAAACAATGGTCAACAATGACATATGATGGCTTTTTTTTTAATACAAATGTAAATTTTTTTTATGGACGACTCAAAGTATAAGAGTAACAATTTATTTAATAAAATTTCCAGTAAAATATATTTATCTCAAATCATCCCCCTTTGTTCTTGTTGATGAAAAAGTAGAGGGATGAGATATATACCATGGTAAAAGTAACCCACCTCCTCCCACTCCTCCTACTTGCCCCCCCCCCCCCCAACTAAACTACTGAGACAGAATCCACACACAAATAAGATATTATTTTAAACCCCTCCAGTGGAGTAGTAAAGGCCTAGCATTGCTTTGTTTTTTAATTAGTTTTAGTACCTCTGAGTACTTTTAAGCTTTGAATTGATATTAGATGATAAGGATATCCTTATTGATTTTAACGTGAAGATTTTTAATGTTGATAAAACGTAATTAATAGAGGAGAAGGTGGTATATGGGCCCCCACTTGTTTTTTCATCATAACTAATCGCAGAAATTCTTAAATTGATCTGAAATGTCAGAAAACACACTTCGTAATGTTTTTTAACACGTGCCAATGAATTAGAGATCGTTTTAAAAACCATTATGGGAAATAGTTTTCAAAATATATTACACTTGGTCACTAATAGAACTTGTGCTGGTAATATGAGCCCCTTAGCTTGGAACAGAAATTCACTAAAAATAAAAGATTACATTTTTATTTAAACACAATTCTGTTATATATTAGATGGTACATGGATATACAAATTTAAAAGTGTAAGTTAAAGTTAAAAGTTAAGTGTAAGTTAAAAGAACATGTCCTATTCACTTGCAAAAATCACAAATGTATGCATATGTCTCACATCCAAGCACATCTAGAGTGTGATCTGCACTATAATCAAATTACTGAATATTAACAAAAATTTTACCTCGATTGTTTGAAGGACTTCTTCCCCGAAAACCCCCAATTTCCTCTTCACCAATAAATAAGGACTAATTAATTTCCGACTACGCAACTGAGCCACCACTTGTAATTGACCCAGAGTCCCAAATGTACCCGGGAGAGTGGAGAACCATCTAGGAGAAACCACCCTCAGTACACCAGGCCGAGATTCGAACCACAACTTTCTCGTCACGGTCCAGATAGAACAGATTAAGTTGACACCTCAGCTCGCGTTCACACAGATGTGGTGTGGTTAAAATGAATGTGATTTCCAGAATAAACGAGCTAGTGGCATTACTATTATCATTGTAATTAATATATTATTAATAATAATAGTAGAGCCAAGGTTTTAATGGATTAATTTAAAGAGTGTAGATTGGAAGGGTAGTCAATATAAAAAACACACCTGCATCAACGTGGAGAGAGAATGGTAAAACACCAATGATTTTTTTTTAATCACTCTAAATTTTTTCTAATTGAGATTATGTGTTTGTGAAATTCCCATCACAGGTAATACGGTATATTGCGAGTCTGACATCTTACACTGCGTGACCACCAAAGAAGGTATAAACCGTTCATAGTACTTAAATAAGTAAACAAAGAGTGGTAATATAATCATTTAAGAAAATTTGCTATATTTTCTTTTAGCGTATGTCACGCACGATTGACTGGGAGCGATAGTATCTAGTTTGGTCACCTGTGTGTGTGTGTGTGTGTGTTTGTGTATGTGTGTGTGTGTGTGTGTGTGTGTGTGTGTGTGTGTGTGTGTGTTGTGTGTGTGTGTGTGTGTGTGTGTGTGTGTGTGTGTGTGTGTGTGTGTGTGTGTGTGTGTGTGTGTGTGTGTGTGTGTGTGTGTGTGTACTATTAGCCACCCCTGTTGCCCAGGACACACCTATGGAAGTTGTCTACACGCAATGAGATGATGTGATGATAGTGAATATGAATATGTGGAGCCAGTTATGATCTTAAACATAAATTAAGTCTAATTAACCAAACCCCGGTGAAGGTTGAGATAATTTTCCTTTTGAGAAAGTCACCCATGATATCAGTTAGGAATCGTATCCGTGAACCCAAGTTTCGTAGCCGGGTGCAATGACCACTATACCACGGGGCCAGTTATATCTGCGAAATGAGACATGGTCTGGACTGTAATTTAAACGTAGTGTACTTATATCTAAATTTATAAAGTGAAAATATAAACCCATCACAAAAACTTAAGTGTATCTCTGGAAAATGTACAAACTATTATTATTATTATTATTATTATTATTATTATTATTATTATTATTATTATTATTATTAGCACCGCGTCTTACTACCCGTTCGGGTTATACGCACTTACGCTAATGTGTAATGGTAGGGTGATTGTGAGATGAACTGGAGGACCTACAGTTTAACGTGGAATCCGAACCACGGTGGAGGCCTGGCATTCCTCACATTCACAAGTTGTGATTAATACACGTCTTGTCAGAGGTGAAGGAAGGGTTTGGCAATCAGATAAATCTGTGCCAGGATCGAGGATTGAACCCTGGACCTTCAGCACAGAAGTCTGACACCTTACCCCTAGACCACCAGGTCACCCAAAATGTACAAACTATGAGACAAAAAAATTACTGCGTGAACTAACTTAACCTAAAAAAAAACTCACGAAATCATATCGAAAATAAATCACTAATGTATCATTTTAGCTGTTTTCTAGCAAAAGACCAGGTAACGCAATTTTTTATAAGTTTTTATTTCACATGTACTGTGAAAGAATCTAATGTACACTCAATTTACCCTCTAGAAGGTAGTAAACTAACTTTGATCGATTAGAGTGCGACCCTATATTCTAGCCTACACCATAGTTTGAGTGTATTGTGCATATTGTTTAAAAATATTAAGACAAATAGTATTAAACTTCTGGTGTTACCTGAGTTTTTCTTTATTTGTTAGTATAAGCATGGTTTGTCGGTTAGACAATCTTGGTCTTCCACTGAGAGTGGCGGATATGTGACCTCCTTCTGAGGTTGGACCACCATGATCTATAGGTGCGGTTACTTCATCCCAATGAGATTATGTGATGATTATTACGTGGTACCAGTAGAAGACTTAATTAATAAGACCATGGCAAACATAGGAACAATTCACCTTCGAGAAAAATACCTATGGTACCGTCGGGAATAGAACCCGGGACATCTAGTTTAGTACCAAGGAATTCTGACCACTAGACCAAGAGATTGGTCGTTATCTTACCTTATCTCGAAACCACAACGCAGTTAAAAAGTATTTTCTGGTGTCACTTTTTTCTTTATAACGACGTTGTGTCTACTTTTCAATGTTCCTCAAAAAACCCTCCACTCTCACTTTTATTCCCTGTCAGGTTTTTTTTTTCGCACATTTCAGGAGTTCATTTCGCGAAGCGCTATATTGTTTCTTTCACGAATATCTCATAAAGAAAATAATTTCATTTTGGTGAGACGGCTGTCATACAAATGTCTTTGTACTTTTTGCGAAGATTACTTCGGTGAATGTCAGCTTTATTAAAGGAAGCGAGTGGAAAAGTTTGTGATGTATCACCTTCAGTGTGTAGTGAAGACATTTTTAATTATGTATTATCTATGAGCAATGCTATTTCAAAACTGTCGTTTCTATTAAATATTTTAAAACATGCAAATATAAATGCAGGCATATTTCACAATGATCCAGGTCGCAGGTTTGGCTGAATAGATAGTGTGCCAGACTAACTTCAAAGGCAGGGTTAAATACATGTATGGTGTGCCTGAATCTGACCTGAAAAGCAGAGCTATATGCAAAAATAACGTGTTTGATTCTAACAATCAATTTCTGGATAAATTTTCAACCCTTCAAACTGAGACTAGTATCTATAAGCCACGATTTTCCACTAACCCTTCTTGCCGAATTCACTTCAAATTACTAAGCCTGTGCGAATCAAATCCGAATCGAATCTCATGCCTAAAAAAATGTTCAAGTCGAATCCAAATCGAATCACGTGCTAAATTTATTTTAGCAAAACGATTTGACAGACTGTTTTACTAACAAGAATTTTTATTTAATAGCCTACCTGACCAAAATTATCAAATACAATTTTAGCAACATGGTGAGTTTCTGAAGGCAATTATATTGAAATTTGATCCATCAGAGAAGATGAGTACTACAAAGAATTATTATTCGAGCCTCCAACTGTGTTACAATTTTAGGTAATTTATATAGAGTGATATAGAGCGGTTATAGAGGTACTGGATCCTTTTCTCGACACCATCTTCAGAATAAACACGTGCACGCACGCTAGTTTTGTTTTATTTTATACCCAGTTGACTGAAGATATGTTATTAATTAATTAGTAATGAGCCCTCCTTAATATACAAGGTGGGTTGCATTGTTACAAAAAGATTAAGTACAAGACACACAACAATTTATTAAATGAATAACCAGTTACATATACATTTTGAATCCCAATATGGATGTCGCGGTGCTTTTTCAATCCATACAATCTACCAATAGAGATAAATAAAGAGGTCTGATTGGTAAAATAATGATTAGAAATAATCCAGGCTGGTTACACTATACTTTGTTTTTGTAGTCACCCAGTGACAGAACTTTATGAGACAAAACATTCATCATTGTAATATGTTATATTAAATATATATAGGGAGGAATATACCCCTTTAATAAGAGGATTTATAAAACTAGGTGAGACCATAGTTAAAACCGTCAACGTAGGCTCAACTAGCCCAACAAAAAGCAATTATAGGGGAATCGGGTAATAGTAATTTACTAATTGGTTTAATAATTATCTGATTGACACATAATATACCTCATATAGCTCAGGGTGCCTTATTTATAACAGTAATATATGAACTAGGTGACAGTATAATGCAAGCTACTAGCCCCTATACTATGGTTCATGACCACTTAATGGGGATCCAAGCTATATCCTTTATTCTAGGGTCTTAATTAGGACGTGGTTGTAATGATCATAAATCCCCTAGTTGATTACAAAATAGTATGTATAAAAAAAAGGTAAACATTAGGTTATCTAACGTCCTCATCGAGAATCTTAAGGAACCCGTCTACGGGCCAATAGATACAAACTTGAAAAGTAGAATAGAGACTAAGCACTAGCATGACCAGTAAATAATGATAAACAGTATACACATAATAACAAAGAGAATACAAGCCTATAAAAAGGGGAATTAAAGCCCAATTATGCCATGAATTATCTAATACTGCTCCCATCACGTGAGTGTAAGCGTTCCCTCAATAATAGAAGGTATAGAGTGGCCCCACAACAAAATAATATATATTAGGGCGACTCGACCTGGTACAGTTCTAGCAGAACGTCAAAAAGGTAGCCAAGCGACCACAAAATAATAGCTGAACTATCTCAGCGGTACTAACTTTATATTAACTGTGTTAAGACTTTATACAACAAACGGTCTAGCCCCAACTAGCTCTAGCTGATCCAAAACACGGCCAGAGACCACACAAAGAAACAGAACGTGAAAGATTATATATATACAACAACGTCAAACAAGATTTATTCAGAAGGAACATATTGCCTAACTATCAATCAACAGGCTCACTTGGTCACATGAAACCAATTAACACAAATTACGTTTGGCCAATAAAACCTATTTAAGGTAGACGGTTGAATCGTGAAGCGATCCACCACCTACACTCCTAAATGTAGTCTATCTTATGACCGATGCAAGCAAAACTTAGTCAGTGTAATGCAAGCGGTAAACGAGCAATCCCTAGTGGGATTGCAAACCTAAATTCCAAGTAAATAGACAAACAGTCCGTATAGAGCAGATCGGTGACGGAAATGTTCAATGTTGATATTCACGGAGTGGCGGGACGCTATCTGGTGGACTCCTACGCCGCGGCTCCGTTCGACGCCATGGCACTTCTAGCTGTTAGTCGTATAAAGGATTAAATTATTAATGTGTTCTCTAGAAAGTTGAATATCGTTATGTGTCAATATTTGATCATGCATGATATTAAATAGGCTCCCTGATTGAAAGGAGAGTAGGAGGGGAAGACAGGTGTAGTTGGCCAATCACAACACAGGGGAATAGCCATCGGAGGGGTGGATTTAAAAAACAGGTCTTCGCGCATGCGTGAAGAATAGACGCTTGGAGAAGCATCACAAGAAATAGTTTGAATAATTGTTTTTCTGTGAGTGCCAGCTCTACTAAAGTTAAATGTGGCTAATCAGTGACGATCCCACAACATAACAACTGCATCGGCTAAGTCCAATCTCAACCTTAGTTCTTGTCGATTCGTTATTTCCTTGAGGGAAGTTAGAAACATTAGTCTGTGTGAGCTAATTCCTATTGGCTCGGCACAGTAAATAGGCGATGACAGAAAGGGTACAATTACTACAGTTACGAAAAAAATATGTATTTTTACCTTTAAAATACGAGTAAAATATGCATTTTTACCTTGAAATTTTTTTTAAACAAGCATGCAAAATTTATTTTTCCCTTTTATATGCATTTGTATGCACTATCAAACCCCGGCCAAATGGTCTATTATGTTGCGACTTACAAAGTATATCATTTGTGCATACCTTTAGATATGTAAAAATCCGGGCTCTAGTTATTACGGTCTATATTTTGTTGTCAAAACTTGGCAAATACTAAGATGGAAACGAGAGTTGGATTGGACGTGTGACAAGACACCCACTTCACACGACTTTGCTCAACAAAATCCCCTTCACTCCATCCTCCCCCTTGATACAACAATCCCAACACACAAGTTTGTTATCACAAAGTGGGAATCCCATCAACCACTGTACACATCGCTCCTAGCCCAACCAGGGAAGATCTATCACTTCACTCTTGTCAAACAGCCACAAAGGGTTGTCTGCTCCCCGTCATTCATTCTAACCCCTCCGCCCCCCCCCCCCCCCAGAGTGTCATGGGCTTGTGGAGGTAACACTGGAGAGGTTCGAGAAAGATTACTTTACACTAGGAGTTAAAGCCGATATGGTCTGGATTTCCGCCATTCTATGAGGTTTGTAATTAAACACAGTAGCCTGATAATGTAGCTTGATATTAGCTTGCTGTATGTATTTAGCGCGGCAATATTTATTTTTTGTTAATTTATTTTAATGTTTGTGATAAAAATAATGATCGAGTTTTAAGATAGTCGTATTTATTGAAAGCACCCCGAAATATGCAATTTTGGTGATTCCACTGAATACATATGTACTGCATCTTTCATACAAATTATTGGTTGTAAAATTTGTAAATGAACATTAATACCAATATGTTCAAATAAATATATAGACTTATAGCACCAGTACAAAAAATCGTCTTTACTCTCTCTCTCTCTCTCTCTCTATATATATATATATATATATATATATATATATTATATATACTTATTATGTAAAAAGAGGCTACAGAAGAACCTTACAGAAGATTCAAACTTTTTTTTTGCGACTAAGCAATGTTAATCGTAAAAAAAAAAAAAGTTTGAATCTTCTGTAAGGTTCTTCTGTAGCCTCTTTTTACATAATAATTAAAAAGTACGGCTTAGAAGCACACAGATGTTACAGGGAAAAATAAAAATAAAGAGATAAAAATATCAGTGCAGGCGAGCAGCTTTGTTTTTTACATGTATTGGGTCAAAAACATTAAAGAAAGAATTAGCATGCAGCAGCTCCGCCAACATGGACGTTAAAAATAATAAATCAGGAATTCAAAATACGTAGAACAACATTATTTAATAGGACACTGTTCATCCTATTAGCTGAAGTTCTGTCTGTCATTAAACAGGAATAGTTTTGCTTTTTTTTAAAACATGTATAAGTCGTTCATTATTAGGTTTAAATGGAGTAAATTTTATATATATATATATATAATAACAGATAAATGTTCCAAAATGAAGTACAAACCTCAACGGCCTTATTAATGAAGACCAAAAACTACAATAGATGTACCAAAGGTACTCATATAATATATTCACATAAATAATATTTAAAGAGGACTAACATTTAACTTATTCCCGACTACGCAAAAAAACTAATAATTAATTTACCAAAGTAATGAAGACAGTAACAAAGGGTATATATATATATATATTTTAATTAACTGCAAACTAATTCTCACTAGAGGCTGCATTACACGTAACGACTTCCCCACGGGCATCCTGAGATGAGCTTCTTCGTGTGGGTAAGTCGATGCCTGTAATGCAGCAAAACCATGTGAGGAAGACCGTATCGACCTCCCCATGAATATCCGAATGGTTGGATATTTTCAAGAAGTCCATGGGGAAGTTGATGCGTCTTAAGACGTTTTGCTTTTTTAAAAAAATAAGGCGCAGCGGCCGCTACGCATTCCAAATTGAACAATTGAGAATATTCTCGGCTCGGAAGCAACGTCATCCCATCCTTCTCGATTATTCAAGAACGTTCATGATGTGGCACGTCATCAAGGTATAGGCCGGATTTTGTTGTAGCTCACCAATCTGAACAACTGAACTCTTTGTCACGGGCAGGTGTGATTGAAAAGTCTTAGGTCGTGTGATTGTGGACGGAGGACTCGATGGGGTGAGTAACTAAACCAGTTGACGTTACTAGTTTAGTCATAATTTATATTTGCAGTTGATTGTAGATTAAGTAATGCTACACTTCCTACCGGAATAATGCTAAACACTGGATTCTATCTATTACTGCATGACAGAAGCATGTGCAGAAACTTCTTCTAAGGGCATGTACTGGTTAAAGTTATAATATATATATATTTATTTTCATATGTAGCTAATATATAATATGTGATGTCTAATAATAAACATACTTTGTATTCATAATATGTAAACTATGAATATAATGTAATACTCTTATATAATACAATAATATATTATTATTATTTAGCACCGCGTCTTACTACCCGTTTGGGTTATACGCTTAAGTACTAATTACGCTAATGGGTTAGGAATTGGGAAAGTTGAATTTGCAGGAAGTGAACCCGCATTTGCGTGGAGGAGAGTGGAAAAACATTTAGGAATCCCCCCCCAGTTCACCCGACCGAGAATCGAACCTCTATCTCCCCGTCCTCGGCATACAATAATATAAAAATATACCTAATATAACAAGTTTTTCATAACCACATACATATTTGATTAAAGTTTTCACTCTAGATGACTTAAAAGCTTCAATAAATTATACAGTACAATATATGGAGTAACTGAAATAAATCTGTGAATATTATTTTAACATTTCAACATGGGTCTGGAGAGGTGGGGGTGGTTTCAACACCCAACCTCCTCCCCTTCCCCACTTTAGGACATGCCTCCATTACACGTAACACACATTGATAGCGCAACAAAGGATGCATCCGTGGCATTGAGCCGGTCGGCCAGTGGGTATTTTTGAACAATTCTCTACCGTAACAAATACATAGCAATACTTAGTCCGCGCCTTGGGGTAGCATCTGCTTCTCTTAAGACGCTTGTATACATGGGCTGTCCCAAAATTCTGTGAAGTTTTCCTCTTAAATAATCAACATGTCATGAATCAGTAGTTATTATTTTAAGCAAATAAATTTACGTAATTTATGTAGGCCCGTGATTTAAAAAAAAAAGGGTCAACTTCATCGGTGGGTGCGTGGATTAAATGTGAGTCTCATTTGGTCTGGTTCACCAGTTATGGGAAGATCAAGGTTTGAATGTCGGCTAGTTTTTCTAAATGACTTTCTACTTTCTATATAAACAAATGCGGGTAGGCCCTATATTTCCCATAAACTCTACCCTCCTCATCCGTACGCTATTAGCATAGTTAAATTATGTATAGCCCGAACGGTTAGTAAGACGTCATGAAAGCAAAAAAGGGGAAGGTTTGTATTAATAAGTTTGTGATATCTTGTGTTTTATAACTAGAATTGTTGATTTAACTGTTCCTAAATTAAAGATAAATTGAGTAGCGTACTACAATAAATTGAAGCTTGTATGAATAAAAACTATATTATGAAAAAAATACTAAAAGTTATGGTTTGGGATCAAATCTCGGTCTCCCAGGTCAAAGCAAACTAGGTCCAGACTGAGGGAGGGTTTTTGGATGTTTAAACCACCTTAGAAAGTACTATTAATAGTGTATTGTTTTTTTCCTTCTCAATGCTTGGGCTGTTAACCAATTGAAGTTTTATCAAATGTATGACATACGCGACTTCAAATATGTTTAAAAACTATTAGGGACTTGAAAGTTAAAATAATTCATGGCCACCTCCTGCCGAGGGAACTCCCCTTTATCCACGGCAAGATAAATATTTGGCTACGGCCTTGGAGTCGAAAGTTATAATTGGCCATTACTATGCATAGTTGGTGATTTTGTCATTTCAGATATTTTTAAAAAATTTAGAATGTTATTACAGTTGTTGATTCGTTAATCTAAATATTATTTTGCTAGTTAATCTATTTGATTGTTTTCTGTTTAGCTTTAGGTTTGGTTCAGTTCTCTATTCAACATTACTCAACGTAACGCAATTTGCGTGTGTGCAATTAGTGTGTGTGTTTCTACTGCATTATATAACGTGAAAGAGTAATTGTATTAAGGATTAATTTTATATTTTAACTTTTATGCCATTTTTATAAGCAAATAATAATTGCAAACTCTATGGTTGTCCTAATGTCTAGATACGGATCAAATCACAAACAACGTGTTTATTTCTAAAACATGTTGAGCCTCAATATCCCAGTACCCCCATTGGTGTGTATGCGGACTAAACGTCAAACTCATATGGTCTGTATTACCGATGAAAGAGTGTTTGAGATTCAAATCCCGGCCTGGTGTACCTTAGGGTTTTTGCCAAAAAGGTCCTCCACTCTCACTCTCCAAGTAAATGATGGTACATTTTCTCTCAACTCTTTATCAACATGAACAGCTTACAGCCATTGTTTGGGTCTGTTTGGAGCATAATCCTCTCCACCTCCTCCTTTCCTCCCACCACCTTGACCCAGTCTTCTGCTCTCTCCTCCACCGCCTCCTTTCCTCCCACCACCTTGACCCAGTCTTCTCCTCTCCTCCACCGCCTCCTTTCCTCCCACCACCTTGACCCAGTCTTCTGCTCTCTCCTCCACCGCCTCCTTTCCTCCCACCACCTTGACCCAGTCTTCTCCTATCTCCTCCACCGCCTCCTTTCCTCCCACCACCTTGACCCAGTCTTCTCCTCTCTCCTCCACCGCCTCCTTTCCTCCCACCACCTTGACCCAGTCTTCTCCTCTCCTCCACCGCCTCCTTTCCTCCCACCACCTTGACTCAGTCTTCTCCTCTCCTCCACCGCCTCCTTTCCTCCCACCACCTTGACCCAGTCTTCTCCTCTCCTCCACCGCCTCCTTTCCTCCCACCACCTTGACCCAGTCTTCTCCTCTCTCCTCCACCGCCTCCTTTCCTCCCACCACCTTGACCCAGTCTTCTCCTCTCTCCTCCACCGCCTCCTTTCCTCCCACCACCTTGACCCAGTCTTCTCCTCTCTCCTCCACCACCTCCTTTCCTCCCACCACCTTGACCCAGTCTTCTCCTCTCCTCCACCGCCTCCTTTCCTCCCACCACCTTGACCCATTCTTCTCCTCTCCTCCACCGCCTCCTTTCCTCCCACCACCTTGACCCAGTCTTCTCCTCTCTCCTCCACCGCCTCCTTTCCTCCCACCACCTTGACTCAGTCTTCTCCTCTCCTCCACCGCCTCCTTTCCTCCCACCACCTTGACCCAGTCTTCTCCCAGGGCTATATAGTAAGGGCTGTCCCAGTTCTTTGATGCTAACGCTGCCGCCTTGGTTCCGATAGTTGGAGGGGGGAGCACTGGCGTGACGTCACCGGCCAGACACAGCGCGGCACCTGCCAAATCACCACGTGTTAATACAGTAGTATTCCAATGCGTGATGTTTACTCATTTCGTTTTAAATGAAATGTAAAAAGTAGCAAATACAATGCGAGTAGAAGGGAAAAAAGGTTTATTACCAATTCAAAAAGGAATTTTAATATCGATAACATCTTTGTTTGGACTCCTGAAAGATATACGTCAAATATACGACCTCAAGTATATTATGACCACACGCTTAACTCAAGATGTCCTAGAGAGCCTATTTAGTCAAATCCGTGGCGCTGGGCAATTTTATGAGCATCCTAGCCCAACAGAAGTCATATTACGACTCAGGAAAATCATGCTATCTAACAAGATGCCAAAACCATCGCTCAAAATCAATGTCTCCCAAATTGAAGAAGATGCTAGCAACGTCTCAGTATACTTGACAGCAGAGTTCCTGGAATCGGCATTCGAAACAGGTGAAATCGAGGAAATGGCCAGCACGTCTGTGTAAGAAGCAAATGAGTTCAAGCTAGACGAGCCTGTTAAGGATTGTGAACAACAGGAGAGATCCAGGGCTGAAGAAGAGGCTCTTGCTTACGTGGCAAGCTATGTAGCCTTCAGAGTACGAGACAAAGACCCTACACTAGGTACTATTTCAAAGCATATTTCCTCAACTTTCACTAACACTTGGGTTGAAGCTTTGTCCCATGGAGGATTGACGGTGCCGTCTGAATGGTGGAAGGCTACTATTAACGAGTTCGAGACAATTTTCAAATCACTTCATGGCGAGGAAAATTCATACAGCAGACAGAGAAGTATCATGAAAGAACTTAAAAAAATACTATCTAATAAATTTCCTCAAGTGTGTGCACAAGCTATTCATGTCTATGCAAGAGTTAGAACGCTCATTAGAACTAGACATATAAATAGAAATAAGCAATGTAAGCGAAGCGAAATTAAGAAAGCTAAGAAATGGATACAATCCAAGAAATAACAAATACATGTAAATTTGTGTGAGTTCCTTATGCTATAGAGTACACAAGTTATATTTTTTATTATTATTATTATTATTATTATTATTATTATTATTATTATTATTATTATACCAACAGTAGTATATAAAGTGTTATGTATTAGTTTTGCTTGTATATGTAGGCAGCTTATGCAAGGGATATTATAGTATTATTATATTGTGTACTTATTTTTCTGTGTTGTTATTATTATTATTATTATTATTATTATTATTATTATTATTATTATTATTATTATTATTATTATATTATGAACAATATTATTAGAGGTTCTTGTAAATTTCAAGAAGGTTTGGCTTGAATTAATTCTATTTACTACTTTGTATAGTGATTGATATCACTAGTTTAAAATTATTGACGGACCAGTCTTTCTGACAAGCCTCATTCAGTCTATCTAAAACCAGGCGCGCTAAAATAGCTCGTAACTAAACACGTCAAACTGAGCAAAGTATTTAAGCTACAGAGATGAGTCTTATATCTAAATAAAATTCAGTTCATGGTCATCATTTCGTACGCTTATACTACCCATCTATTTCAATTAGGAAAAAACTTTTCAACAGAGTGAAAATGTGTCTGCAATAAAAACTTCATTATAGTTCTTTCATTAGAAAACAATTTTTTAAAATCAAACCAATTGTAATATGGGAATTTTAATAATTTCCTCATGTCTTAAAAGGTTTTTATAACAAATTCTGAAAAAAGACTGTGATTGTTCAAGTAGTTTACGAGAAAATGTGAGTTATGTTTTGAAACTTTCGAGCGTTCTTTGTGTGTCATTCGAGCTCCATCAGGCCGGTGACGTCACGTCTTGAATGAGAGAGGACCACCTCCAGAGCCGTAGTGAGACAGCCCTTACTATATAGCCCTGGTCTTCTCCTCTCCTCCACCGCCTCCTTTCCTCCCACCACCTTGACCCAGTCTTCTCCTCTCCTCCACCGCCTCCTTTCCTCCCACCACGTTGACCCAGTCTTCTCCTCTCTCCTCCACACTCCTCCTTACTCCCTTCAGCCATCTGTTCCTTGGTTTCTCAATTTTATATTTATATTCTCTACTCTTAGTGTAGTTAAATGCAAACAGCCCATAAGGGTGTTGGGGAGGGGCTGGGGGGCAGGTGGACCAAATTAAATCGTACTTTTTATTTTTTGTTAGAACATTTGAATTTCAGATCAAAATCTTAAAATATTTGCTCACAATTTTTTGTAATTTCAAAAACTGTTCTTTCATTTGTTTATCTTTTGTCTAATAATAATCTAGAGACGATAATATTACTTGCACATGTTTGTTCCGCTAAAATGAATTGCAAAATAATTGATTTGACTGACCTTCTTCCTTGCTGGTTTACATAATATGCCAACACTTCAGCCGGACTACTATCATAATATTTATAGTATTTAGAGCCTAAAGGCAGCTCAATTTATGTTAAATGTCTAACTTTTATGAAATGGCACAAATACATAGTTTCTTTTAATACAACTTTCCCCATCTCTTTGATTGATTTTTGAGCTCGTTCGAAAATCTTGAAGGACCTGGTTCATTCATAAATACGAGCCAATAAAACATACTCTTTGTGTGAAGATTCTTTTTTTAGCAACGCGTCTTACTATCATTTCGGGTTATACGCCTATGTACTAACTATGCTAGTATGCTAGAAATTAAGAAGGTTGCATTTAGATAAATTGTACCCGCATTTGCGTGAAGAGAGAGAGAGGGAAAACCAACCCCAGTACACCCGACCGAGATTGGGCTCCAAAACCCCCATCATCGGCAGTTTAGTCCATTGTGAGAGTAACGCCTTAGACCATGTGGCCATGTAGAGCTCGAACCATGTTTTGCATCTTGGTGCAGTTTTCTTTAGTCTAATTTAGAAAATGGTGGAATTGAAACCAATTAACCATTTAACTATAACTTTAAAAAATACGTTTAAGCTTAAAAATAATTATTTAAAAATAAAAAAAAATTAAATTTATCCCACTTTTAATCTAGTTAGATTAAGAATTCTAAAAACCGCACTCCGATATTTTTTCCGGTTCGAGCGCTATCGTGTATCTAATATCCCGATTAATCGGCTCTGAGAATTACTTTTGAAGTGAGCCCTAAGTTATATTAAGCCGTGTTCTGGTATAGGTCATGTATAAAAAAGGAAACGTTAAATCTTTTGTAATTTGTAAACAAGTAATTTGAGCTCAAAATATTAAAGAACCCCTCTCTAATTTAGGTGTTTAGCAATATGCTAATCTATACTTTTATGATCTAGTAATAGTATTAACAACTAACCATATAATATTTCCAAACCATTAGACACTTAGGTTAAGTTAAATGCATTTAGGTTATGTAAGATAAAGTTTTCATGGGCAGAAATAGATACCGTTTTGTTAACCTTCGCGATTTTCTGTAAAATTCAGTAATCTATCGATATTCAGGTGTTGTAGGTTTATTTGTTTTACCGCGTTTTGAAACCAACTTGGGCTTTTCGCATACATTAATCACGAAAATTGAATAGGGATTAGTAAGGTGGAATTGTAGACAAAATGCACTTGCATTTGCGTTGAGGAAGAATGGGAAACCAGTTAGGAAAAATCTGCCTTCAGTACACCGAACCGGGATTCGAACCCCGATCTACCCGTCAAAGGTAATCTAGTATATCACGAGAGATACACTTTAGACCATGCGATCACCGATGCTGGTGTTGTATTCAATTAAATTCCGTTTAGTGGATTCCCATCTCAGTAACTGAAGGCTCAGTTTGGTTGCTGTGTTTGTATTCGCTATTTTCATAGAATTCAGATGGCCATCTTTGGTAGAAGCTTCAAGTAATACCAAATTGTATAGCTTATGGATTGGAGCATAATTCATTTCAATAGTTAAACATTCTGGCCGCTACCTGCTTCGGTGGTCTTATGGTCAAATACATCACTCGCAATAGACTAGAATGCCCTTGACGGGGAGATGTGGATTCGAATACCAGTTGGCTGTACTTAGGGTGGTTTTCCCTAAATGATTTTATACTCTACTTCCACTCAAATTTGGGTACACTTCCTTTAAGTTCAACCTTCCTCATCCCTAAACATTAGTGTAATTAGTACGTAAGCGTGTAGCCCGAACAGGTAGTAAGACGCTGTGCTAAACAAAAATCTGGTCGCTATTACTGTTTTAGGGACAACTTAGGCCTACCTATAAATTGATTGAGGTGTGCTACGCACAGCAAAACCTGGGAAAATCAGAAAATTTGGTGGGAAAGGAAAAAGTGAGGTAGAAGTCAGGGAAAGTTTAAAAAGCCACTAGGATTTTCAGATATTTTTCGGATAGTTTTCAAAACACAAAATAGAATAACATAACCTGGTCCAAAATAAACATTTTAGTTTAGTATAATTTGGTGAAGAAGACTGGCCTATTTGTCTTTATTCTTGTGTCAAGAATTTAATATAAAACAATGAAAATGCTAGGATATTTATAGCTTTATCTATAGAGTACTGGTAGGATGCATATTTTTACCCCCGGAAGATCAGTAAAAATCAGGGTATTTAATAATCTAAAAATTGTATCAAACGTGTTAGTGATTTTTTTCCTTTTATACATAAATTCATAAAAATTGTTAAAATAAATTTTGAAATACCAACTCTTTGTGTCATTTGCTTGAGGTAACAGTATATATTTTATATATATGCTTTTATAATCGTATGGGCTTTTGCCTATGTTATATATATATATATTTATAAACATCTCTTAAACAAAAAATTGTCAGTAGCCTACCATTTTGTGTCACAGAGCAGTGAAAGTTTCAAAAAAATATGTATGCGTTTTGCGGTTTATTATTTTTGGGAAAGTTTGACCTAAGAACTTTTTTTAGCACCACGTATTACTACTGGTTCAGGCTATATGCGTTTATTATAATTACTCTAATGAGTTAAAGATGAAGAAGAAAGAATTTTAGAAGTGATCTACCCGCATTTGCATGAAAGGAGAGTGGAAAATTATTCCAGGAAAAATCATCCTCAGTAGACCCCACCGGAATTCAAACCCCGATCTCCCCGTCATCAGCAGGCCAGTATAGCACGAGAACGAGCCTTAGACCATTTGACCACTGAAGCAGGTACTTACGTCCTGTTACGTTGTAAGTTACCCTCTACAAACACGAGAATGATTCCCTAGACCATTTGACCACTGAAGCAGGTACTTACGTCCTGTTACGTTGTAAGTTACCCTCTACAAACACGAGAATGATTCCTTAGACCATTTGACCACTGAAGCAGGTACTTACGTCCTGTTACGTTGTAAGTTACCCTCTACAAACACGAGAATGATACCTTAGACCATTTGACCACTGAAGCAGGTACTTACGTTTTGTTACGTTGTAAGTTACCCTCTACAAACACGAGAATGATTCCTTAGACCATTTGACCACTGAAGCAGGTACTTACGTCCTGTTACGTTGTAAGTTACCCTCTACAAACACGAGAACGATTCCTTAGACCATTTGACCACTGAAGCAGGTACTTACGTCCTGTTACGTTGTAAGTTACCCTCTACAAACACGAGAATGATTCCTTAGACCATTTGACCACTGAAGCAGGTACTTACGTCCTGTTGCGTTGTAAGTTACCCTCTTCAAACACGAGAATGATTCCTTGGACCATTTGACCACTGAAGCAGGTACTTACGTCCTGTTACGTTGTAAGTTACCCTCTACAAACACGATAATGATTCCTTAGACCATTTGACCACTGAAGCAGGTACCTACGTCCTGTTACTTTGTATGTTACCATCTACGAACACGAGAATGATTCCTTAGACCATTTGGCCACTGAAGCAGGTACCTACGTCCTGTTACTTTGTATGTTACCATCTACGAACACGAGAATGATTCCTTAGACCATTTGGCCACTGAAGCAGGTACCTACGTCCTGTTACTTTGTATGTTACCATCTACGAACACGAGAATGATTCCTTAGACCATTTGGCCACTGAAGCACGTCCTGTTACTTTGTATGTTACCATCTACGAACACGAGAATGATTCCTTAGACCATTTGGCCACTGAAGCAGGTACCTACGTCCTGTTACTTTGTATGTTACCATCTACGAACACGAGAATGATTCCTTAGACCATTTGGCCACTGAAGCACGTCCTGTTACTTTGTATGTTACCATCTACGAACACGAGAATGATTCCTTGGACCATTTGGCCACTGAAGCAGGTACCTACATCCTGTTACTTTGTATGTTACCATCTACGAACACGAGAATGATTCCTTAGACCATTTGGCCACTGAAGCAGGTACCTACGTCCTGTTACTTTGTATGTTACCATCTACGAACTATTAAAATTGAATAAAATTCTTTCCAACCGTTTATAATATATTTTTTATACCTATTTGTTGGTTCAGAAAAGGCCTCCCTCCTATTTTATCACTCCACATTCATATTAAAATTATTCAAACAGTTATTATAAACATTTTTATATTTATCAACTTAGTAGAAAATAGATCAAATATTCAACTCCAGAACAATGTTCTGACCACTGTAGTAGTCCTTAAAAAAGTATTTTTCAAACCAGTTAGATAACACCCAACCGCCGAAGGCAAGAACATTTATAAAGTTTCGTTAGTAATTTCACACTTTGTGAAACGTTAGGATCATTATAGTAAAACTAAAATGAGATGTTAGAATCCTTGATTCCTAAAATCCCTCGAATCTTATGTTATTTGGGAGATTCCAGATTCGTAAAAATCTCAAAAAAGTATATCAAATATAATTATGAAGACTTGACCTCAAATAACAATTTTAAGCAGTTGGTTAAAGGATTTATAACTTTTGTAGCTGAGAGAATAACAAAATCACACAAAAAAGTATTAATATAATCAATTTACAAAAAAAAGTTATCTGGGTGGTTTATAATATAATAGACATGACAATCAAAATACCATTTGCCTCAGTTGTTCAAAGACATTTAGCTAAGTTAAATCTTAAATATTTTCATTTTAATTAAATTTTTAAAAGGTTCTAGGATTCTAATTTGGATTTTAGTTGCAAAAGAAAATTTAAGATTTTTATTCGAAAAATAAAGTATTCTACCCATCTAGAAATAAAACATATATTATTAACGCTTTCTTAACTAAGGTGCCATCAATTTAAACAATATAAGAATACGATAATATACTGATAAAATTACAGTTCAGAAGTATCCCATTAGCTCTAGGGTTAATAAACAAGCTCTCTAGCCCAGATAGAGCTTCATAGGCCCTTTATGCACCACTGGTCCTGACATGTAGAGGTACACATACAAGCAGACAAAACCCATACAAAAAAATACTTATTCGGAATCGGAACCGAGGGTGATAAAAAAACAACAATTTCATTTAAGTCTCGATGTAACTTTTTTCATTCACAATACATTCTTTATATGGAGGATAAAATAAAAATAAGAGTACCGTACTCTTGAATCATTTATGATAGCAATAAGTTTCTATTATATTTCAGGGTTTTTATTGCAACGCTATTGCAAGTAATCCCAGACGTAGAGTTTTAACAATTGTTCCTCGACCTATTTAATTTAATAACTAGGGCAGGCACATGCCACTCACTGTCATCTATTCGCGAGGAGAAAAGCCTGCGCAGTCCCCCCCCCCCCCCCCCCCCCGAAGGGACCTGTTTAAATCACAGGCCAGAGTTTAATAAACGTAGCCATTACAGACGCACTAGATTCCCCCGAAGCATTTCGAGGCAGTGGTTGACTTCCCATTCCATTGACCAACACCCTACTGATATCAATTCTTACGTCAGAGAGAGTGAATACCGACCCTCCCACCCCTTTCATCTTATTATATTAAATAAGGGGAGGGAGGGAGGGAGGGAAGAAATCAATCAGAACAGCGTAACGTGGGCAGCCAAACGTGACGTCACGCGATGTGCTTCCCCCGCGCATGGCACAACGAAGACCGGAAGTGCACCTCTTCTATTGTGCTTATTCTTACGATTTTTTTTATCACCGCATCTTACTACCCATTTGGGTTATACTTTAATGAGTTAAATATAAGGAAGGTTGAATTTAGATTAAGTGTCCCCGCATTTGCATCGAGGTAGAGTGGACAGCCATTTAGGGGGAAAAAACTCTATGCACTCAATCGGGATCAAACCCCGATCTCCCCGTCATTGGCAGCCAATCTATTGTGATAATAGTACATTAGAGTGATTAGACCATGCGGACATACTAGTTCTTCTATTGACATATAATTTCCCATAATAGTATTTTTTACCTTCAACTTCACATTCTAGGTAATTAATGACCTTGACTTTCACATAGTAACTATTTTACTTATTTTATATAACATTATAGTACAAAGAAGGATGCCAATAAAATGCCATTGATTTATACCAGAGGTAATGAAGGCCCATACAAGACATCTTGATAATTGAGTAGGCATTATTTTATAAAAACAATGAATCAGCGCGTCTTACTACCTGTTCAGGTTATACGCATTTATGATAATTACTCTATTGAGTTAGGGATGAGGAAAGAATCATTTGAGAGGCAGCTTAACCACATTTGCGTGCAAGGAGAGTGGGGAAACCTTTTAAGGATAACCACCCTCAGTAGATCCAACCGGGATTGGAACCCCAATCTTCCCGTCATAAGCGGGCCAATGCCAGTATATAACGAGAGTGACTTTTAGTTTAGACCATTCGGCCATTGAAGCTGGTTCTTCTATAGAATTAAAAGTATAAAACATACTTTTGTCTATAATTTTATCACATGTAATGGAATAAATATATTCAATTCTATTAGCTCTAAGAGATGATGAAGCATCATTGTGTAAGCAATGCTATATTTATGTTAAAAAACGGTCTAGTATTTTTTAACTTTAAACCTGATAACGTGGTCATTACTTACTTACTCTATGGCATTAGGAATAAGTAAGTGTATTGCGGCACTTAACTAGTCCACCTAATGTAGCCCCTTTTCATCCTCCAGGACAAAGGCAGGCATACAAAGTTACAAAATAAGGGGATAATGAATAGAGAGTGAGCAAATAGGACTATTAAAACGAATATATTATTAGATAATATATCCGCTCATGTTTCCAGGCAACCCATTCTGCGGTAAACCAAAAAGGATAGACCAAAAAATTATGAATCAGCAAATTAATAAACAACATTCCCAAGAAAGTGAATACCACTTAGCTAAATTGAAATAAAGTTGAAGTCAACAAGTCGGAAGTCAAAAGCTAAACATTAGTTTTATTTATAACAAAGGGGTAAGCATGAAAAATGCATAGCAAAATTATATATATATATATATATATAAATTTCATTGAAAAAATTATAATATTTAGGTTACACTAATTACACCCTATCTGTTTCAGGCTCATTCTAGTGTTATCCTCTTATCTGCGTCTAGGTTTTTCCAATGGCCTCTTCCCGTTGGGTATATCAGTAAATAATCTGAACATGGTTCTAGATTCTTCCATTCGCGCTGCATGTTCTGCGTAACGTAATCTACGAGACTTGATTATCCTAACAATGTCTTGTTATTAGTATAAGATATGTAACTTATCATTATTTAACCTCCTAAACTCCCCAGTAGCCTCATACCTCTTTGGATCAAATATCTTCCCAAGCACTTTGTTTTCGAAAGCCCTTAATTTATTCTCGTCATGTAAGGTAAGAGACCACTTTTCACACTCATAGAAAACAACAGATAAAAATATATTTTCGTATATTCCGAGTTTTACATTCCTGGACGGCAGGCGAGATGTCAACAACTTACTGACCGAGGAATAGCATGCATTTCCCGACTGTATAGATTTCCTAGTTTCCAAATTAGTATTGTAATTGCTAGTCAAAATTATTTTTAAATATTTAAACTCATTAACCCTGTAAAATGATATGTTGTTCAAAGGAATCTCTAAATTATCGTCCTCAATATGTGTTCTCTGTATGATCATATACTTAGGTTTAGAAGTGAACGCTGAAAATACTATTTCCTAACTAACTAGCCTATAGTAAAATGTTTGCATTTCTTGCCACAACTTTACTCTTGCCCAAAGAGCTAACTCGCCCGCATATCCTAATAGCTGCATTGTACCGTTTAATGTTAACCCTTCCCTACTCTCTTGCATTACCCTAATAGCATACTCTAAGGCTTAATTAAAAAGTAATGGGGAAAGTACATATCCTTGTTTCACCCATTATTTATTTTGAAAGGGACATCCAGCTTTCACGCGTATGGATCACACATATACTCCATTCACGGTAGGAATTACTCTCTGAAAGGTCTTTTTTCCTACCAATTTCCTACTATATAATAGCTTTCTGGTAGGGAAAAAGGCCTTTCAGAAAACAATTCCTACGGTGAACAGACTTTACTTCAATTAGCTTGACAAGATTTTGGGTAGCCAAACTTAACATGCCCATTACAAAATAATAATTGGCCTTTTATAAATCAAAATCATTACAACGCCTATTGTGATAAATATAGAGTATAGGGAAAATATAGTAAACAAACTTAAAAAGTAAGATAGATTTCAAAGAAAATAAGTTATTTAAAACAATTACATTTCAAACACGATATAGAATTGAAAATGAAATAAAATTAAGACATAAGAAACAGTAAGAAAGCTAATAATTACTTCTCTGGAAGTTTGGATGAAATAGAGCTAGCTCATATTAGGTCACATGTTTTTAAACTGATACGCAGCATGATCTAAGATCGTTCAATCTTTGTATTTTCAGAAAGAGGAAATCTACATTTAATGCCTAATTTAAAAAAGAGTCAAACATTTAATCCTGAATATAAATACAGTTGGACCACAATATATCAAAGTCAACTGTTCCATAAATATTATATACATAGAAACTTTGAAGTAAGTATAAAAACGAACTTTTTATACATAATATCGTGTAGTCTCTTGTGTTTAGAAATATTTCCTAATCAATGGACTCATTATAAGTGAATATGAATCACATTATGTAGGCCTACAAGTTATGTTCATAAAGGTAATTAAAAACAAATAAAAAAAAAGATTGTTGAGCATAGCTTAAAAAAACAATAGCGAGCATAAACCGTCGGTTAAGGATATTTAAACAAATTGAACCTGATTTATAGATTATGGCTACTTGAAGAAAGGGGTGAGAGGAGTGCGGAGACAATGCCACCCCCCGCTAGGTGACCCATCGGCGTCGTAATTACCTTGACTAATCATTTCTTTCTTCCTCTTGCGACATCTTCAGTCTATTTTTTCCCCACTTGTTTTTCTTGTACCATCGTCATACCGGGGATGGGTGGGTGGGGGGAACTATTTTATCGATTGGGCTCAAATTTGATATCTGAGGTTTTCATAAGGTCCCCCCAAAGGTTTTTTGGAATCAAACATCTAACCTTAAAATGAAGGGTAGTTTACTGAAGGGCAAAAAGAGAAAAAATCTATTTTCTCAAAACTCGTTTTAAAGATTTTGATTAAATTTTATATCTAGACAATGTTTATTATTATCAGCAAGATTACAACTCTCATTTTCTTATGAAAATGAGTTTGAGGGTACTTTAAATAGAGGACATTTTCCAATTTTGATTATTTCTCCTCAACTTTTTGAGATACAAAATAACCTATAATTAATTTTAAAATTGTAGTACTATTAAAAATTAAAAATATTTTATTTGAAATATAATTTTATAAAATCAATCATTTCTGAGCTATAAACCAATATATAGACCTATACTTTTTAATTCGAGTCTTGGGGCGACAAAGATGTTTCTCTTTTCTTAATTTTTCTTTAACATTGTTTCAAGTTCCTAATGCCATAGAGTAAGTAATTAATGGTGTATACTATTTCATTTACGATCTTTGATCTATTCTTTCTACAACAATTTATAGACCTTATTTGGTTTCACAAATCTTATGAGTTTTTAGTGACTGTTTATTTTAAGATAAAGCGAGAGAACCTCTGTGGGGTACGTCGTACCATTTAATATTTAGGTAAATTATTTTTTCTCAATTGTTAGTGTGATAAAGTTTGTTCGTTCACAGTCATTCCTTAAAATCGTCTGCAAATTGAAATTGAACTGACAATGATTCAGTAGTTGTCCTAATTTTTTTATAATGTTATGGGTCAGAAATTAAGGTGAAACACTGGTGGTCGCACAGCCTAAGACACCAGGCTCTCAATATACTGGATTGCCGCTGAAGGCGAGGTCTATCTTTGCCAGCTGCAGTGGGAGTGATTTGCCACATGTGAATTGTAATTGTAATTTTCCCATTACATATCTACGCTAGTGCGAATTCATTTATTTTCATCTTACTCTCTCATCCCTAACTCTTTAAGTTTTTCCTTTAATAACAATGGTGTTAAAAGTGTCTATTTGAATGGAAAATCAAAATTGGCTTGAATCAACGCGATAACAAGGGTTTTCACTTGAAAGGAAAGGCCAAAGACAAAGGAAAAGCTTTACCGTTTCCTTCTCTTCCTCCCTCCGTGCCCTAACTAAATCTCCCCCTTCCACAACCCTCATACTCCCCCTACGTAGCTTAGATGAACGAGGATGTCGATAAAAGCCACCCTTCATAAAGATTGACCTGAATAAGTGCCCTCCCCCCTCCCCTTCTCAATCAAAATCATGGGCTCCTGATTACATCTTGTCTTGGAGGTCATGCGAGAAAAATGACTTTATAACGTTAGATCAGTTGAGAGGAAGAAATGACATATGTCCATGCAAAACAAACCAGTCAGGATTTTTAACTGCCTCTGAACTTGTGTTAATTTCACAGGGATACCGGTGACGCCTTCATTTTAGATTCTTGCAACATAACCCCTTTTTTTTAAACTTTTAATGTCTAGGATTAGAGCCTTCTTTGTTGGAGTAAGAAGTATTGAGCCTGGCTTATCTCACATCTTTAAACGTTGGACTTAACTTCTTTTTACTGCACAAGCATTACAAACCACCACCCTACACACAATAATGATACTGATTTAACTGGTGATTTTCATGTCGGAGCCAAAATGACACGCCTCACATTGGATCGTTCTAGTGGATCGTATTTTATAACCTAATAATAGCTGGAGAAAAATAGCTGTTGTTTTGTTTATTGGATTGGATTCAACTGATTATAAGAGTTTGTTCCGAACGTATTAAATAATTTGTATGAAATGAGCAGAATAATGAATATATTTGGGCCATCATTGAGTGCTTAGTCAATGAAACAGAAAGTAATGCGTTTATTCTAGATTTATTGTTTCCAAAACAGAATACATAACATTTCATTGGCAACAGAACAATCCAAATATTGACAGATAGTAAGCTTGGATTAGGTATATTCTTATGTATATGTGCTCCATTTTTATATGAATGGGTGAACTTAATATTTAAATATGATTATAAAGTTCAAATAACTTTTATTTGGTTTTTTTGTATATTATTTAAAAGAAATACATTTTTGAAAATGTGTTCGTTTGTGAAACTAATTAACACACACACACCACAAATCCTTTTTGATGTTAGTAATGTAAATTGATTCTATTTTAATAAAATTCTTAAGGTTTACTTTGGTTTTTAAAATATTCTAATAATTTTACATTATAAACTCTTGAAGTGGCTGTCTAATCTAATTTCTACCCTTCATTGTTCCATCATTAATTAACTCAAGTGGAACAAGGAGTTGTGGGCCTGTATTTCACATCAAAATTGATTAACACTAAATAGCGGCTTCACAAAAAGTAATTAATTTTAAAGTAAATTAGATAAAATATACATTCTGTCACTTAGCTAAAGTTTTATTATTAAACCAAACAAACTTTTATAGTATAATATTTCATAGCTTGAGCCAATTTTTAAAACATAATTTTAGTATATACATGTTGTTTAAAAAAAAAGTTCCGAAATGTAGGATTTTGTATTACTAAATATAATTAGTAAAAAAAATCACAGTAAACATAAGTTCACAAACACACACACACACACAGATAGAGGCAATTTTTATCTTTAGGTAGAAAGAGAAATTAATATAAAAAAAATTATTTAGGTTTATATGGCACATATTTATTATTTTATCACTAAAAAAAGGTGTGTTAAATGTTTTCCTTCCATTTCCAAACAAATCTCACATCTTTAAAATTGAATGTTGCGTGATCATTGAAAACTCTGACTTTATTCGAATCCTCCAACAACCAATTCCATCTCCTTGTTATAAGTTTGATAAATCATTTATTAGAGATGAATACACTAACAAATTATTTAAGCACTTTCTTAAAAATAAATGGTACAACACAATCACACAAACTCTCTTATATTGTGTATTAGGCCTATAGCTTCGAAGAAAATGTTCAAAATAGGTTTTCAGTAAACTACCCTTAACTAAGTTTTACCCATAAAAACAAACCTATCACAATAAATAACATAGTAATAATTTTTGCTTTATAAACTTTAAGACAAATATTGTTTAAATAGTTTTAACATATTTCAAGATTTTAAAAATAACTAATTTGCAAACTACCCTAAAATTATTTGTAATTTGTAAATATAAAAACCTATTTATTCTTATTTATCATTTAAAAACTAGTCCCACATACCCATTTTAAGCTCAATCTTTAAAAAATGTAATATTTTCTATAATTTTCCATAAGTAAATTACCATTAAATTTATTCATTTTATAAAAATATATACATTATTCATTATCATATAAAATAGTCACCCGATATTGATTTTAAACAAAACAATTATAGATATATTCAAAAATATTCACAATTTACAAAAATCAATCTTCATTTATCTACTACGGATTTATAAATAATAATATCTAACTAGTTATTTTGTACCATTCCGGACCAACTCGCAAGAGCAATTTTTTTAAATACTAAAGTTAAAAAAAAGTTGTCAGTAAGATACCCTTAAACGAATCTAACCCCAAAAAACAAGTATACAATTCTATTTGTCATGTAAAACCTCCTCAGATATACAGTTTAAACGAACGTTTTGGAGCCATTTTACAAATATTTTTTTCTTTTGAAAATCACTCATCAATAATCTACCCTTTAACGGGTTTTTTCCTGAAAGACAAGTATACGATGTTATTTTTCATATCAAACACTACCAAGATACTCATTTGGAAACAAAACATTTGAGCCATTACAAAAATAATACATATTTTTGAAAAATCAGTCATCAATAAACTACCCATAATCTAGTTTTTACCCCAAAAACGAGTATACAGTGTTATTTGTCATGCCAAACATGCTCAAGATTCTCATTTTAAACCAAAATATTTAGAGAAATGTTTTAATATTACATGTATTTGAAACTGGGAGCTGGTAAGACTGGGCGCCAAGACAACTTGGCGCCAGTGTAAAAGCGTAATAATTTTTTTTTACTAAATATTCATTTTTGAGTTGTTTAAAAAAATCAATAACGGAGGAAACTAAATTTGTGTATATTTATAAAGTTAGACTACTTAATATTATAAAATTTTTAATTTCTTATGATACAAAAAAAAATTAGTAATAAAATTTTGCGTAAAATAAACCCAGATTGCGGCGCCCATTTGTCCAGTTCCGTCCCAAGATACCCTTTTGGTACCAAATCGTTAGAGCCATTTGTAAAATATTTAAAGTTTAAAAAAAATCAGTCATCAGTAAACTACCCATGAAAGAGTTTTTATCCCAAAAACAAGTATACGGTGTTATTTATCATACCAAACATTTCCCAAATATACATTTTAAGCAAAATCGTTCGAAACATTTTCGAAATATTTGGAATTTTCAAAAATGTGTCACCAGTAAACTACCCTTCATTTAATTTTTGCCCAAAATATTATGATACGGTGTTATTGGTCATGTCAAACTAATTTTAGATATTTATTTTAATCAAAATCGTTATATCTATTTAAAAAAATTAATTAAAAATATTCCTCACCAGTAAACTACACTTTATATAAGGGCTGGAGTAAAAATAAAGGTAAATCATTTTGAGGTACAAGCCCTATAAAATCTTAAAATAAATTTGAACAAAATCCATCAAACTTTTTCATATCTGTGGCCAAACACCTAGACAAACAAACAGACATGTGGACAGAAAGAATTGTAAAACCCACTTTTTTGTATTCGAGTTCAAATAAAACGTAATGATTAATCATAAAATTTTATTTTCTTCATGAATACAATACTTTATCTTGATCTGAGAAAGTAAAATGTCCAAAACATTGTCAGGGATCAGAAGAATATGGAGGTTTAGGGAGCGGGGGGCGCGGGGGGGCGGGGACATGGGACTGGACCTCCTCTACCAATCATTTCCTATATCTCTCTCTGTGTTTGCGTGCCTAGGCTTACTAAGACTTTATCACTCATTTTATTAATTTGTACTAAAAGGTCCTAATTTTCTTAACCCTTTTTGTTTTAGCATCCTCTATGTACAGTACATTATATTATTAGATATATATAATAAAACAATAAACATCTAGTCTACAGATCTACCATACCTATCCCTAAATAACAGGATAATGATGTTACATTTTAAGGAACCGCTCGAGAAATTTCTTAGAAAGTCGATGCAAAGTCTCATTAAAACCACCCCTAGTTTCCTCGTCTCGAATCAAATCACATTTTTCCAGATCAGCATTCGATTCCCGACAACTCTGTCAGCACTATCACTAAAATATTCAAATTCCTTCAAAGTTAGAAAGAAATTTCAATAAAAAACGTACATATTTAAGTTAGATGATCCTTTGATAATAGTATTAAGATTATAGTATACGATATTAAACACATATGCAGTAATTGGCTACAATTTTTTTTCAAACGTGATAATTTGATGTTCGTTTGATGGCACTGGTCCATCTCAACAAAACGCAGAGTTCAGTATGATTCGAGGAGAAAATCTAATTAATGACTTCAGCCGAATTGGTCGTGAGCTTTCAGATAGACGAACAGACCTGAAGTAGATCCCGCTCATTAAAGGACGATACGAGTCGGTCGGTTTGAGAGAAGTGGTGAAAAGGGAGATTTTAACTAGAAGGGGGTGAAGACAGGGCAAAAGAGCTATAGCTTAAATAAGTTTCTTGTTTAGTTTAGCTGTATTCAAGCTGGTCCGCAGCAAGTATATAGAGGTGTTCTCCAATAATTCATATGTCTATCCTAGTAGCTGCATTGTACCATTTAGTGTCAACGCTTCCATACTCTATTGTATTGCCCTAATACCATACTCTAGGGCTAGATTAAAAGAAATGGGAAAAGTCATCTCCTTGTTTCAACCATTATGTATTTCAAAGTGTCTGATAAGGGACATCCAACTCGTAACCTGCCACGAATATCGGTGTTAATTATTAGCTTGACAAGTTTTTTGGGTATCCCAAATTTAACTAAAACTTTATATAATTTGTTTCTTTAAACTGAATCACAGTCCATTTTAAAATCTATGTATAATTGATGAACCTTCGTGTTGTCTTCCTACTTTTTTTTTATTTATTTACTGAATAGTAAATATGTTTCGTTATTGACTATTTTGTCGAAACTCACGCCAATGATCCCCAATTATTTATTCTTCATATGGCTTCATTCTCATTTAAATTATGTTAGATAAAATTTTATTTATTCTGCATATGGCTTCATTCTCATTTAAATTATGTTAGATAAAATTCTATTTATTCTGCATATGGCTTCATTCTCATTTAATTTGTAATAATTTATTTATTCTGCATATGCTCATCTCATTAAATTATGTTAGATAAAATTTATTATTGCTGTATATGGCTTCATTCTCATTAATTATGCAGTAAATTATTATCTGTTATTCATTTCATTTAAATTAGTTAGATAAAATTCTATAAAAATAAACAAAAAAGTTTGATTTAAAGCAAATACCAAAAATCACATTTATAAGAAAATATTAATGAATCTCGTTAATGTATCATTATTTCAAAAAATAGGGTTAAATATTTCAACTTTGCTTTATAAACATAACTTATGTAAGTTATCGATTTGAAATTAATTTTTAATCAAAGTAAATGTTAAAACTAAGCTAATTTGCTAAAGCGTATTTTTAACAATTGGGCTCGCAGTTCAAGTGGACAAGCTCACGCCGTATTATTTGTGATGTCACAGATAATGAAAATAGCCGGCTGCAGCCGACACACAAATATCTTTTATGACTCGGATGACCTCCTAAGTGGCATAAATCATACGTTACAATAATTAATAGCTATCTATTATTAGAATAATTTAAGACTCAAAAGTAGCATATCTTTAACTTCTTAAAAAGGTGAATTTTAATTTTAACTAAATATAGACTCCCTCCCCTTTCTTTCTTCCTACTTGGACTATACGTATGATGAATCTACCTCAATAGTGTAAAAATACAGTTATTCTGGACCGATAAGACGTAATGACCTTAAAAATAACAAAACCTTAAAGAGATACACCATAGTTGCTACAAGATTAACTAAAGCAGCTTTGCCGCTTTCTATACAAGTTTAGCTCATTAACCAAGTTCGCAACAAGAGCTACAGGGATGCGTCTGAAGACGCTGACTGAGACAAGGCTCCGCTAGTTTTTGCTCATCAGTGCGTCAAGGCAAACTTTCATAACGAGCGGGAGCCATGTTTTATAAAGAAAGAACCACACTCATCCGCCTCTGTTAGCTCCGGTGCAGTGAAAATTATGTCGTGTCACTAAGTACGTGGATTACGGAGCTGTCTTACCAGCCGACACAAGATATGGTTGTTAGGGAAGTTCGGTTTGAAGTTCGCACACCGTAAAAGAAAAACATTGTCGCACTTTATTGCAGTGCTCCATTTCGTAACTAACACATGTACGGTGCAGACGTGTTTTTTTCCCCCTTCGTGTCCAAACTCTAATATTCAAGCTCGTTCAATCTGTTTTTCGGTAATGGGAAGGTTGGGGCTTGAATCCCGGATGGGAGTACTAAAAGTTTTTTTTTTCCCTGAATGGTTTCCCAATCTTTCTTCAGGCAAATTCAGAGACGTTTCCTTTGAATTCTTACACTCTCATATACCGTCACTAGTGCAATTTAATGCGTGTAATCCTAAAGGATTGTATGACGTAATGAAAAAATAAAGTCATATAGATATGAGGAAGTTAAAAATTTAAATAAGATGTTTCTTGGAGAATGAGAGGGAAAACATTTAAGTGCCCTCGGTACACTTGACCGGGATTCTAACCCCGATCTCTCTATAACCGATAAACCAAACCAGACGGCCCTGACATTTTTATTTTATTTTAGTCAGGACTAGTTCCCATCGAGGTGGGTTGATAGCGTTCTGGTCTATGGATCGAGTGGTCGGTAGTCGATCCTAATTCTAGTTTACTAGAGGTATTTTTGCACTGTGTGGTTTCCCAAATATTATCTCAGGTGTAATAATTCAATGAAATACCTATTTTAATATTGCAAACACCTAAGTATAGGGCTGCTCCCACCCCCAATTTGCGTTATCATCCTGTATTTCATGTCCCATCCCTAAACAAAATATTTAAAGACTAAAAAACGTACTTTCGCAAAAATCTTAATTTATTATTTAGTTTAATTATCTCCATTTTTTGTTTTTAAAAAACATTTTATTCAGACCTAATCCATAAAATGTCCTTAATAAATGTATGTCACATTATTTATACCCTTCCTCTTAATTACCAAACTAATAACTCCCTCAAATCTCTCTTGGTTATACAAGATGTTATTTTTTCACAATGGGATTCCCATCATCAAGACTAGTGTGGTTCCTTAAACTCCACCCTATTTATCCTGTTAACTTAGATGAAATCAATTATGTTACTTACATTAAGCCCCACTACACAACATCTAAATTATGATCTGAGCCGACTCCACTGGGATTATTTTTCTCTCTTAATGGTTTTTCAGTAAAATTTCTTAATACCCACATAGCTGAACAAACGGTGTAAATAGTCAACTGCGTCTGATTTTGTATGCCGATGACGAGGGTTTGAGGTTAAAAACATGGACGGGCGTACTGAGGAAGATTTACTTAAAAGCTGTTCCACACTCTCCACGTGAATTCTGAGGGCATTTCTTCAAAACTAATTAACTTCTTTGTAACCACCTCATTAGTGTATTTATTATTATTATTTAGCACCGCGTCTTACTACCCGTTCGGGTTATACGCTTAAGTACTAATTAGGCTAATGGATTAGGAATCAGGAAGGTTGAATTTAGAGGAAGTGAACCCGCATTTGCGTGGAGGTAGAGTGGAAAAACCACCCCAAGTTCACCCGACCGAGATTCGAACCTCTATCTTCCCGTCCTCGGCAGTCGAGCTCAACACGACTAGCGCGTTAGCCAACTACGCCACCGAGGCGGGTCATTAGTGTAAATATGCACAATAGTAAGACGTGGGGCGTTTAACATTAAACATAGCTCATTCATTAAAGCTGTGGTTCTCGAACACCAATCCACACTATTCATTTATATTTTGCCAGATTATAATAATCTATCTTAGATTATAATTAATGATATACACAGTAACTAAACTATCTCAAACCATTCAAAAAGATTTAGACTTGATTCAAGTTTATGTACCCAATATCAGTGACCCACAGTCCAGGTGTGAGGCCTGTCTCTGTGTGAGAACGCGCGGATGGACGAACAAACTCGATTGTTCTCGGTGACAAAACTAAGTCTGACCCAGACTCGGTCCTGTAAGATCGAACCATCGTGGTCGGATATAAATCAGTGGCTCTATGTCTGAGAAGAACCTTTTTTTTTTGTGTCAGTTATCGAGGATATAAACCATAGACGTACAGTTGACCCTTCATGTGTAACAAGGAGAAAACGACCTTGTAGTTTTCATCAGGAGACGTACTATTTTCTCACTGAAGTTGTTCAAAGTTCTTCCACAGATTTTTGGTAGCTTAGTACCTTTCGAGACAGCAATCAACACAAAGAAACATATTTCACTACAGATTTGTTTTATTATTGTTTATAAATAGGTTTCATATCATTGGCAACTCTTTTCATAATTCTGCAAACCGTCCCTTTCGAAACTCCAAGCATGTCAGTGATATAATGGTACTATGAGCCACTACCTAACCAGGTAATGCAATCTGAAGTTGTTTCTTGGGGGTCAGTTCCTTGAAGTAGGGTGTTCTAAAAAATGTCAATAGTATTAAGCACATAGCCAAATGTTTCATAGGCTAATCCAAATCTGTCGTTGTTCTCACCCGCTTGCTCCATTTGGTTGTAGTTGGTTCTTTGCCTGAATATTCTAGGACAGTGAATTTGCACGTGCTCTTCATCACTACTAATCGGAGCATAAATATCCTTATTTTGATAGATTTCACTATTACTTACTTAATTTCTTACTCTATGGCACTAATAGCTCGAAAGTTAATTGCCGCACTTACAAAAGTACGTCACCTATCTAGTTCTATCCAGTCCACCCTATTTCTTTCAGGTCCATTCTAATGCTATCTTCCCATCTGTGTCTAGGTCTTCTCAATAATCTCTTTCCATTGGGTTTGCCAGTCAGTACCCAAAGTTCTATCATCTCCCATTCACGCTGCATGTCACATACTGCCCACCGTAATATACGAGACTTGATTATCCTAACAATGTCTTGTGATGATTACAGAGTGTGTAACTCATCATTATGTAAACTCCTCCACCCTCCAGTTTCCTCATCACATTTTGGACCAAATATCTTCCTAAGTACCTTTTTTTTCGAATACAGGTATCCTAAATTGGTTTTCGTTATCTAAAGTAAGAGACCACGTTTCGCACACATAGAGAACAGCTATTAAAACTATTGCAACAAAGCTTATTTACCATTTGTTTCAACAATACAATAATGTTACTATGCAAAATATACTCATGAAATAAGACTAATAATATTGATTGATTTTATTATCCTTGTTTCTTATGAAAAGTTATCTAACTATAGGCCTACTAATAAATTAACTCATATTTTGGCCCTCAATAATCATTAATAATATTTACCAATTTTTATGAAACAAAAACTTATATATTATTGTTTTATTTACAATAATATAAGTAAAACCTTTATGAAACAGGGTCCTGCTATCCTTTCCTAATAGACTAAGCTTTTTATTGATTAGTATTAAAACACGATGTGAAAACTTACAAATATTGTTTTTGGTTTGGATATTTCAAGTCCATTATACCTGTATCGGTGAGCACGCGGCTAAATGTCTGATCAGTTTGCCATATTTGGATGTTGGGGCTAAATCAGAGCGTGTGTGCTTGATCTTTCTTCTTTTATAAATGATGTTCCACTCCCTTCCACGCAAAGCATGTACATTTCTCAATAATTTAACTAGATAGCACACAGTCCTTCACCACTATCATAATTAAATGTAGATTAGTTATACGGGTTGTATATGGCTAGTGGAAAATAAAACACTGGTGATACTTACAAATATTAACATACACGGTGAACCCGTAACATTGATCTCTATTTATTTGGGCACAACCTGACTTGATTTACTATAATACCCAAACCGCAAGCACTGGAATGTTAAATCTACATTAAAATTTCAACTATATAATTAATGTGATGTTAGGCTGTAGGCTGGAATGTACGGAATTTCTAACATGCCAGATCATTTATTGGCACTACTATCGAAACCACGTATCCTGAGTTAATATATTATATATGATTATTATGATGCCGATTATAATCGATAAACTCCGATTGTGGGGTCATATTAGATATTAAATGTATCCTAAAAAAATATATATTTTATCTCTGCTCTCTCGTATGTGATCTTTGAATAATTAGCTTGTTCTTAGCGACTTAGGTTTGAAATAAACAGCACATCCAACATTCCAAACAAAATATATCAAAATAAATATATTTACCATAGGTCTTTTTCCAATTTATGCACGTTATTAGAAATAAAGATACTCACAAGTAACAAATCTAATAATCATAAAATAAAATATTAGCAGATTAGTGTTGTTTTATTTCGATTTGTTAAAGATGCCCAAAAAATGAAACATCGGACGTAATAATCTCGCAAATGCGCACATTTTGTTTTAAATGGAAACCGTGTTTCTTTTAATGCAAGTAGAAAACTTTCCACTGGCAGGGAATTTGTTTCGCTCATATTTCAATATGAATTTAATTAATATATATTAATATTTAAATTTTACAGTTTCTTTAATAGTTAAAAGTAAATTAAAATAAGTTTTAAAGTATTTCTTAAAAAAAACACGATAAATAACTTTCGTTGCACATTATGTTATTTATTATTTATTTTATCATATTGAAGTAGAGATGGGCAAAATCGTTCTTTTAAATGAACGATTCATTGTATCTGGTTGAGTTCAATGATCCATTCATTTTGACCCGTTCACCGTTCATTCGATTTTCTAAAGGTAGTTTTTATTTAAATGTAGTTAATACAATGTTATTTTTCATTAAGATTATTTAAATTGTTAATAAAAAGATCGTATTACTGTTTAAAAATGGTGATGCCTTTTTATTATACTTTTTTTTAAGAAACCACTTATTTCTATACGATATTAATTTTTAGAAGTTAAATTATGATGGAATGCTTTGTAGAATCACAAAAACCTATGTTATGATATATCTAAATCACAATTCACAAAAATATTACGATCGTTAAAATTTGTTTAATATTGAAGCCATATTTTAATAAACATTGGATGTAAAAAATCCTATTTCATCTAAAAACAAAATAGATGTAGGCCTATTCTTCTTATGTGCAAAAATATGTGTGCCTTGATTATTTTTTATCATTAAAATTAAATTTAAATTTGCTGATTATGATTTTTCTTTGTCTAATGAAAGGGTCAGTAGGCCTATTTAATCATAAATGTGAAATCATATTTTAATTATCTAACATGTACCGGTATATTTGCTATTCATTATTGTGATTTGTTTTTGTTTAGTGACAGGTTCACTTGTCCTAACAATAACAATATAAAATAATAATAAAACAACCTTTTCATTTTAAAATATTCTATTTAAATGTTATTAAAACAAAACTATATTGGACATTATAAAACTAGTAAAAGTAACTTTTTTTTCTTTAAGGGTCATTTTACTTTATACACTTATTAAAATTGAAAACAAAAATAATCGGCATCGGTGATCGGCATAATCGGCAACAAATGATCGGCATCGGACTAATCGGCAAAATAGCTGATCGGCCCAGCTCTAATATATATATATATTTATTTTAAATTAATACATTAAACACGAAACTTATTATCTACTTAATAAAGAAGCAGGGGCGAGAGGTCAACTTGTAAGGAATATATCCGTATAAATGTGGAGAGAGAATGGGAAAACCACAGAGTGAATCCTATGTAGGCAACCAGCAGATTTGAATGCGCATCAAACATTTCAACCCAATCTGGCACCGCTGAGGCTATTTAAGCTGTTGGGGAGTAGGATGATACTCTACGCAATAACTAAAGATGCTGTTATTATTATTATTATTATTATTATTATTACCATTATTACCACTACCACTACCACCATTACCACCACCACTACCACCACCACCATTACCACCAGCGTTACCGCCACCACCATTACCACCAGCGTTACCGCCACCACCATTATCACCACCATTACCACCACCACTACCACCACCACCATTACCACTACCACCATTACCACCACCACTACCACTACCACCATTACCACCACCACTACCACCACCACCATTACCACCAGCGTTACCGCCACCACCATTATCACCACCATTACCACCACCACTACCACCACCACCATTACCACTACCACCATTACCACCACCACTACCACTACCACCATTACCACCACCACTACCACTACCACCATTACCACCAGCGTTACCGCCACCACCATTACCACCAGCGTTACCGCCACCACCATTACCACCAGCGTTACCGCCACCACCATTATCACCACCATTACCACCACCATTACCACCACCGCCACCATTACCACCACTACCACCATTACCACCACCATTACCACCACCATTACCACCACCATTACCACCACTGCCACCATTACCACCATCACCACCATCACCACCACCATTACCACCATCACCACCATCACCACCACCATTACCACCACTACCACCATTACCACCACTGCCACCATTACCACCACCATTACCACCACTGCCACCATTACCACCACCATTACCACCACTGCCACCATTACCTAACCAATCACCTCCACCATTACACCACCACCATTACCACCACTGCCACCATTACCACCACTGCCACCATTACCACCACTACCACCATTACCACCACTGCCACCATTACCACCACTACCACCACTACCACCCACCATTACCACCACTGCCACCATTACCACCACTGCCACCATTACCACCACTCCACCATTACCACCACTCCACCATTACCACCATCACCACCATCACCACCACCATCCACCACCACCTACCACTACACCTCAACACCACCACCCACCACCATACACCATCACCATCACATCATTATTATTATTATTATTATTATTATTATTATTATTATTATTGGGGGTTTTGTCTTATGACAAGTCCATCCCTTCCTTTTGTCAGTGAACTTAGACCGCCAATGCACCCTGCCCTGTCCTCTGCCTCCTTCTTGAGCTCCCAGAATTTTATTTTTACCACAAATCATCTAATAATTGACTCCTTCCTAAGCTCCTCTTCCCCTCAACCTTTCCTTCTATGGCGTCGTGCAGAAGACACATCCTCTTAAGGATGTGTCTGAGCCAGTTTGGATTGCAAGCCGCATTAGGCACCTTTAAAATGTAGACATAGTTTATAAAATAAACCAGTCTTATCACTAAACTTTTATACGTCTATGGTTCCATCGATATAACTGGAATGACCTGGAACGGTCCAACTTGGAACGGAGGTTGGTAGTACCTCAGGCTGAATAGCCAATGCCCAGTGTCCCCATCTGGCGGATGATTAAAGTAATGGCTAGTAGAGATGAAGGCAGGCAGAGAAAATATTGAGGTTCACCTTCTGTTAACTTCTCTTTCGAGTTTGCAATGCACTCCACTTGGCCTCTTGTGGGATATACGCTCCGGGAACATAAAAACTGGACTTCGCACACACAATATCTCTATATAATAGGACTTTGGTTGGAATTTATGAAAATACAAACAAATTTTATTTGAGGTCAGCACTGAAGACATTTGACAGTTTATTATTAATATTATACTATCGACTTCGGTGATCTTGGGGTCAAGTATTCACCTCAGGACCCGACACTCGTGGGTTCAAACCCAACTAAGGTAGGCGGATTTTTCATGAGGAATAAAAATCTGCAGCACAACTTCCTTCGGAGGGGAAGTAAAGCCGTCGGTCCCATGTCGATTGTGGCATGTAAAAGAACACTGGTAGGTATGTGAAAATACTTTTCCCGGCAAAAGTGGTAGCTCATTTCACTCACGCACAAAAATTCTCGTGTTCTGATATATTTATTTGGTTCATAAAGTGTACGTTAAATACCTCAAATAAATAAAAGTATTAATATTATTATATAAGTACTGATACTATCTATCAAATCCAAAGTATAACCACCTATAAATAGATGTATATTTATACAAGTATTTCTAGTAACTTTGTAACTGACAGATAAAGTTATTCCTATCAGAATCCCACTATAACTGTCAGCAACTGAGACTAAGTGGTTTGGGAATCCGATTAAATCACTAGGAATCCTTGATTCAGTCCTAGGTGGTGCAATAACGATTGAAGTTATCTTGTATGAGTGCGACTTGTATTTATCTACCTAATGTACCCTTAATTTACGTTGGAGGGTAAGCAAGCTTACCTTGCCTTGTTCCTTTATGGATGAATGAAATGTAAATTCTACAAACACATTAATTTGTATTTCATTACATTATTTTCAAGGCAAAGTAACTACCGACAAACACCCGACCTTAGCCCTGATCATTTTAATATTTTATTAACAAAAGGAGGACCACCTCTATGGTCTAGTGTACATAGCTCCTGGCTACATATCCAGAGGTCCTGGGTTCAATCCCCGGTTCTACCAGAATTTATCTGTGGGCAGTGGGTCTGTAACGGGGTCAACTCGTGAGGACAAATGAAGAGCTACGTGAATAAATAGGTAGCGGCTCGGGTCTAGAAAACTGAGATGGAAAGTTCGTTGTGCTGACCACATGACACCCTCTATCCGCAAAGGTTAGCACTAGCATTACTAACAGCGGTGGCCGCTCGGTTGGTATAGCTCGATCACGGGGTCAAGGGAATTTTTTAATAAAAGAAGATCATATAAATGTCTTGTAACGGGCTAATCGGGCTTAGCCCCGTTCAATTATAAGATACGAATGTTTGTTAGTACAATCAAGTCGTTAAGAGTTAATAAATGACAATCTTGTGTTAAATGCTACGCCATAACGTATGTTTATTTGTTTACATACCAACTTCACCAACCTTGCCTGCAAGCGGAATGCCCCACTGGAATGAACAACACCTGAGAAAAGACCGACCGCGGCCGCAAGGGAGAGCTCCGCATTCAACAACGAATACGAGGCAACTGAAAGCAACATGAACGCTGTTGGCCTGCTCAACTCAGGGTTCTGGAAAATTATGGAAGCTTCCCCCTCCACTCCAGTCTGACCACTCAACCACGTGAAGTCTTCATGCTATATATTCGCTTCGAAGAAAATCACAGAACATGCCGGGACCGAACCGGCACCGTTGTCTTGCAACACGCTCTCATCGATTCCAGTAAATTAACATTTCGACGTGCACATACAGTTTGGGGAAATGGATCCTCTAGATAGGAGGAAGCCGCTATAGCAGCGATAATACATGGCAGGATGAATACCATCAGTCGAAAGGCTAAGATTAGGATAAGTCGACTACATGACAGTTTTTTTATTAGGACAAATTGTTAGTTAGGAATAGGAAATATTCATGGTCTGTCTTGGGGCGTTATAAGTATGCTTTGTTAGTCTAGTTTTGTGTCTTCTCTTTCTAGAGAACAAATTGTAAATAGTATTCAGAGTTTTGTCTACTTGCTCTAGTGAACAAGTTGTAAACAGTATTTGTTTAATTCCGCGCTTCTCGCGTTCCGTGACTGAGCCGCATGGGCCAGCCACTAGACATTACGGTGATAATAACGACACACACCATGTGTCCATTCATGTAACAAAGAGGTAGCTTGCCCGGGAAAGCGACAGTCCAAGTTAAATGGAGGCCCAGATTTTATACCTAGTTAGGTTTATTGATGAATCACAAAAACTTGTGTTTGGTAGTTAACCTGTGGGCCGCTCTAGCTGCTCAAGATTGGCCCGTGATTTATTTGTGTTTCAATAGTTGCCTTGCTCCTCTTGGGGGCATACAACTCTTCAGTCGCTTCTGCCCCTCTGGCTCGACTGGAGTTGTCACTGAGTACTTGATCATGTACAATGAGGTCGATCGCCCTCTAGGTTCCAAAATAGTGGCGCGCGTTATCGACCGGGCATGGCCCGTAGTATTTGAGGTATTTATGAATTGTTCGTACCTCTTTGGAGGTGTTTTGTACTGTACCCAAGGTCCTCTCATGTAACTGTACTGAAGCTTGCCCAATATAAGCAATTATTGTGCTTTCACAGCCGAAGTTCATTCATGGTAGAACTACTAGTATCGTAACTCAATTGTCAGAGTTATTTCTTCTGGCGCTTCACGCCTCACGCCGGCTGGTTTTGGCAACGCTACCTCCTACTGTATTTACTTATTATTCATTGTTCTTAAGGAGATTACGTGCAAAATATTGTCTATGTCTTTTGAACTATTAAATTGCATTTACTTTAATCACCTCTTTCTTTCATTTAATTCATAATTGTTTTCATTTACCATATGTAAAATGTGCACCGCCCTGTAGAGGCGGTTCAGTCTTACAGTCATGCTCTCTATCCATAGTAAATGTAACTACCTTAACTTGCATGGAAGCGTGATAAATAACAGCATATACTTTTGTACCTAGTCACCTATCCTCCTCACCTTTTCAGCTTATCATCGGTCCATGGCAGTCAGTTTGATTGGTAGAGCATCTCGGGGTAACTTAATATTATGGTGGGGGTAGAGGACGTCGCAGATTAAAGAAATGGAACTTGTGAAGTAAAAGTTTTAAGTTTTATTATGGAGAAACATTTAAGACATTTGCACTAGGTTAATTAAGGTAAAGATGAAACAGAATACTTATTACATGAAAATATGATAAAATAATTAATGCAGTGAGCCTTTAGCCACATGGCCTAGTTTTCCTCCCACCCATCTCTATGCCCGCTTCTATCCACACGTCTTCACTACGCGCGTGCTGAACTGAAAGTTTTCCAGCACGTCTTCACGACTCGCGTGCTGATCAGGAAGTGCCATGCGTCTGACGCTTCCCTTCTACTTAGGGTCAAAAACAGACGCTTAGTCGGGGATGCTGATTGGCTAGCAGTTCGCGCCAAACCTTCCCTTTCCACTGTGAGGCCACACGTGCAAGACACAGGTGCACCTCACAGCTTCCGGGTACTGATAAGATTAAAAAGCAAGTGAAAAGTAAAAGTAATAAATTTAGATGAAGCTAAGATTCCCACAAAGACTTTACGAAAATGAATAATACTAGATTTAAAAGTTAAAGGCCGAAAAATGAAGTTAATGATTTGAAATTTAAAACAAATATTGCTTACAACTTTGGTTAAGATTTAGATAACTTATATTTAATATTAAACCCCACACTTAGATATGATTAAAACATTTGATTCTAACATATAGCTTAAATTAGGCCTAGATGAATGGAAAACAATAAGGTGTTATAAATTTATTACTTCAGTATGATCCTATTAACATGTAAATAATGTCAAACTAATTTAGTTATTTAAAAGAAATGGTCTAGAGACCTGACCACTTTACACTTTGACATATTGGAAATAGTTGATACACAAATAATATTACAAATGTCGTGGTACCATCCAAGGCGAGCCAAGTCGAAGATTTGTAGTTAAATATAATATATAATAAAAATGACTAGAAATCAATATTAACATATTATTTAATTAGTATGCTCGTAAAGTTAAGTTTAAAGTGAGACACAATTATAACTACCATCAAGGATAGCGAACAAGCTACGACTCAAAGGTCTAAATATTAGTTCAACTCTATTTACAATATTTAGTCACCTGATGACAATCATTTTGTATTATCATAATGTTTTTTGAGAAAAAGTAACAAATTCCAAATATAATAAACCCAACGGTTAAGGTATTTTGGACTTACACTAATTAAAGTCCCAAAAAGACGCAATGTCAGCATCATTTACTAAGCGCCTTACACTCATGCGCTAATAATATGTACTCTAACGTAATTGAAGTTAAGATACATAATGAATGCTATTCTTGGAGATATCCTATAATCCTAACAATGTTCAAATACATCAAAGTTTAATAGAACAGTACAGTATATATATGTGCTCTGCCCAATCTGGAGTTTAAAGAAATTAAGTGATAAGCTATAAATCTAAGGAACCAAAATGTTCCGCTATCCCATAGCAATCTAATGTAATTCATAGCTCTCGAAGAAACAAAGCGCTACGCTAAAAGTTTAAGAGCTTCCTTCTCGCGCAATTAAATATTCATTTCCAAAGCAATAATTTTAATGAGCATATCGCTTATAGTTAAAGTCCTCGATTCCCACATGATTAAATGTAAATTTAGACTATCAAGAAATTATTTACTCACACAAAACCTATATGGTTTTATCACCACAACATAGCGTAAGTTTGAAACAGTTAAAGTTAAAAGCACATATCTGAACGTTAAGGAGCTTGGTCCCCGCATAACAATGTGTAAATTTAAACTATCTAAGTAAAACATACTCAAAATATTCCCCAAAAAAACCATCAACTGCTAATCAGACAGACGGCAAGAGCGCAATTAGATGCCTCCACCGCCGCCGCCGAGCGGCGAAACAGAAGTTACGTAGCATAGGAGAATGGTAAAGTTCCCCTAGTATGAAAAATACGAATAGATACGTGGTTGCAAATCAACCACGCTGATACCAAAAAACCCATCCCGTAATAGAAATTTAAATTCCATTTTGGTCTAGGTAGGTGTCGTCCTGTATTTAGTATCGACTCGCACTTTAGGCTCACTAAATCTGACTATGAAACTGGCCCTAAGCTTAATTTGCCGCTCTCACCTAGTAAGCCAGTGGCACAATGAGTGTCCAAGTAAAAGAAACATCGCAATATATAGCCGGCACGAATGCATGACATGCCCAAAGAGAGAGGGGAAAAATGAGGGGAAAAATGGAGTGGAAGAGGGGAGACAAGCAGCGCATAGGAAGGATTGCGGTGACTCTAGGAACTTATAGAAAGGCCTGGAACCATCCAGGTGGCGGAAACGAAAACTAAACTTGTGGAGTTGCGGTCACTCGTTTGTTTGTGGGTGGGGCTTCCTTCATGAGTGGACCGTTGGATCGTATCTCCATTTAGTTCGTGGGAATGAGTTCTAGGAAGAGGATGTCGTGGCACATGTGTTCCAGTGTTTAAGTTCAACAGGGCAGAGGCTGAGTGTTTTCCCATTTGTTTGAGCTTGTTTTTCTTTTTGTAACATGGTTACATAAAGTGTGCCGGTTGTCTTTGTATGCATATTTCATGCCATTTACGTATAGTACTATGATGATATAGATTTTCTTTAGCATATTACTCCAAATCATAAGTTCTCATCCTTAATATATTTCAAGTTAATGGACAATTTTATAGTATTTGAATTTATCGAATCCTTATTTGTTAAAATCTTCTCTTCTGATTTAACAAGCCTGACTGATCATTTTATTCGTAATGTTGTTTACAAGTCCCTGTGACGCCATCGTAAAATCTTAGCTTTTGTCAAACTTTCTTCCGAGTATTTATGTGCGTAACAAGCTACTCCCAGTTCTTACCGATTTAGCACAATTGTTTTTCCTCTCATTTTAAAATCTGATGAAAAATGGTTGTAATTTATTGAAACTGGAAGGTTGTGTATGCATTCTTGTTTTACTACAACCAAGGAAAAGAGCTCTTACAGTTTCACTTGCCAAGGAACCCCGTTGTAGGTAAGGTCCGCGGCACGCTAATATTAACATTTCAAACTTTCAAGTTGCCACGCATCGAAAACTTTAAGTTCCGACAATGTTAAATGCTGTGTAATCGTGTGTCGTTTCAGTAGAATAAATATAACATGATTACAGACTTGTTATTTGCATTATAAAGTAAACTTCCATGGAGACAGACACTATCAGAAGTCCAAATGACACTCTTCTTCAGCATGATGTAGTTCCGCCTAATACGACGAATTTGGCGAACAACGTGTAGGCACGAAAAAAAAAAGTAATATCACAAATTTGGTACTTCCGCCGGGCATGAATCGCGAACCCTCTACGTGAGAACGAAAGAACGCCACATTACGATATTAGTTTGTAAAATGAAAACCAAGTTGGCGGCCTGGATATTATGCCCTGTATATTTCTCTCTCTCTCTTTCTCTCTTCCTTTCTGTTTTACCCGGTGGGTGGCGCGGGGCGAAGAGAACGAATTGACGCGATGGTCCTGCGTGGGCGAATGCATGAAGAAAGCGACAAAGAGTTCAAATCAGTAGCCATGATGTTGTCGTCAAGGAAACGTGAGCTCAGTCAATCGGTAATAACCTAAAAAAAACTAAAGTAAATATCTTAATCAAATACCATCTACTTGTAAAGGGAATTTTGCGTTGAATTTCACCATTTGAATTTTTTTTAATCCACATTAAACACTTGAAAATTAAAAGGAGATAATAATTTATCCTTCTATATACCTCCATTGTTTAGATTTATAAATCTGATTAGGTTTTAAATTTACATTTTTCATTGTAGAAATTTTGAAGGAAAATAACTTTTAGAGAGCTGGGACTAAGGTTTTATTACTTTCTCGCTATCTTACAGGTAGAAAAATTGTTGTGATCCTCAAAAAAATCGAACTCGAGATTTTGATGAATCTCGACGTTTCATGAACCTCCGAATCAGAAAAAAGTTGTTTTTGAATTTCCGTCTGTCTGCCTGTACTTCCAACTAAAGCCTAAACTATTTTACCGATCAGGCTAAAATCTGGTATCTAGGATTTTCATAGGGTTTTCCAGAGGTATTTTTGGAATTGTATAACTAGCCCTAAAATTAAGGGTAGTTTACTGAAGGGCAAAAAGAGAAGAAGTCGATTTCCTCAAAATAGGCTCTAACGATTTTGATTAAATTTTATTTCAAAACGTTCATAAATATTCCAAACAAAATGGCTACTATCAATATTTCGTCAAAATGAGTTTAAGGGCTCCGGTCTGATGCATAAATTCTCATTTCTTATCATATCTCCGAAATCATTTGAGATAGGAAATTACTTATTAATGAAAATATGTAGATATATTTATAATACAAATCTTTTATTAAAACATATTTTTATAAAACCAATAACTTTCAAGCTATACTCAAATACATATATGTTTGAACTTTTCGAAAACAAAGTATTGGGACCGTAAAAAAAAAATCTAGCCGACATGTTGATGATGTCGACGTCTCATGACCCCCTGAACCCTAAAAAGTGGTTTTGCCATGCCGTCTGTCTGTGTGTCTGTCTAACCCTAAAATTAAGAGTAGATTAATAAAAAGCATAAAGAGAAAAAAAATCGATTTTCTAAAATTCGGCTATAACGATTTTGATTAAATTTATGTCTAAACGTTGATTAAGATCACAAATAAAATACCTATTTCCACTTTCCTGTGAAAATAAATTTTAGGGTACTTTACAGAAGCTGAAATTTCCGTATCTCCGCAACTATTTGAGATACTAAATAACTTATCATGACAAAATTTAAGTACTATTAAAAATAAAAAACTTATTTGAAATGTATTTTTATAAAACTAACAGTTTGAGATATTCACAAATATATTAATACAATTTTGTGGCTTTAGTTGAAAAGAAATAATACTTAAGTTTAAACGCAATCATTCTCCAATCACATAGAGTAATTAAATATAAGTAAGTATCTAAAAAAGATTATGTTATTTTTCCTTAAATCTCTTAGGAGAAATGTTTGTCCAACAGTGATATATATCCATTTTAGACTCAATAATCAATATTTACATTTTTTACTGGTCAAAATTTATAAATGAGGAATTTAATAGCAATGCGATGACTTGAAGATGTGAAACACCTAATAAAACGCCTAAAATGTTTATCGGAAGTCGAAATTTTAATACAAAGGGTCGACCATTGTGGACCCAATATTGATTTTTTTTTATCGGTCCAAACATACAAATGAGGACATTAATTCTTTAAAAATAAAATTATAAAATTTAAAACCAGGACTCAAAAAATGTTTTACATAAGTATAGTGCAATTTATGCTTGGGTTTGTTAGTGTATATTATTTTGTTTCACATATATTACGAGTTTTAGTAAATATCTCCATTTATAAACAATCTAGCGAGAAAGTATATGCGGAGTCCCGTACCATTTATTTTACTATCAAAATGATAATTAATATTTCATTATAAAACTTTTATTTTCAATATTTCCTTACAAAATTTTATTTCCAACAAACCAATTTTAAATCGTGGTCATTGTTTTTATTTTTCCTGGAGCTGTGATAATGCACATTACTGCGAGTGTGTGTACCATCGTGTGTGTGTTGGAATAGTAAAGAGGGACAGTTTTCATAACTATGGGAGAAATTCTATTAATTTATAGTTCATTTATAAAATAAATTGTACTTAAATAGTTGGGGAATAAAGGTCAAGCAAAATAAAAACTGCAATATAATTATGTTCACCTTCATGGGCTCAGGCCACAATCGAGCCATACCGACCGAGCGGCCATAGTCAGTTGGCGAAGATAGTGCCAACTTTTGCGGATATAGTGTGTCATGTGGCCAGCTCGACGAACCCTCCAGCCACTATTCTCTGTTTTCTAGACCAAAGCCACTACTTTTTCATTGAAGCAACTCCTCATTTGTCCTCATGAGGCTGAGTTGATCCCGTTTCAGATCCACTGCTTCACAAAAAGATCCGCTAGCACCGGGGATCGAACCCGGGACCTCTAGATCTGTAGCCAGGAACTTTGAGCACTGGGCCACAGAGGCGGTCTAATTATGATCAACTAACAATATTATATTCTGAAAAGTGACACCTGGACACGGGAATCGAACCCGGGACCTTTGGCTTAGTACGCCAATGCTCTAACCACTGAGCTATCCAGGATTCGTCCCGTGCCCAGGGTCATTCTTCACTCATATTTTAAGGCAGAGTCTATGATGGACGTGCGGAAATCGTTGGCTACAAGTATGTGATTATATTAATATCACGATCTATCAGATAACGTAGCCATCTGCGACTCGGTAGTTGGCTTATTGCTGCCATTTGTACAATTATTATAACTTGTACGGGATTGCATATTAAGAATTAAATAGCCGAAGCTATTATTTATGCTTTTAATGAGGATTACTCCATCTAGATAACACATTCTGAACAGCTACGAAATCTACTTTAATGTATTTATACATCAAAGCATATCATCTGCATATGTCTTTTGATAAATATTAGTAATGCTACCATAGTAATTATATCGTTAAACTTTCTCAATCATGGCCTCATACGTTTTTACTCCAAACTTATTATCGCGATTTCGCTATTCGTGTGTTCATTTTTATATAATCAGTGACTGAATTAAACCACCTTAAATGCATTAAGACACCTTATATCATGTGTTCTCAGTCTTTTTTCTTTTTTTAGCACCGCGTCTTACTACCCGTTCGGGTTATACGCTTAAGTACTAATTACACTAATGGATTAGGAATTGGGAAGTTTTAATTTAGAGGAAGTGAACCCGCACTTGCGTGGAGGGAGAGTGTAAAACCATTTAGGAAACCACCCCCCAGTTCACCCGACCTAGATTCGAACCTCGATCTCCCCGATCCTTGGTGGTCTGGCTCAACACGACTGGCGCGTTAGCCAACTACGCCACCGAGGCGGGTTTCTCAGTCTTACTTCCTGTCCGGATCATACCCATTGTCACACAAAAATAGAGTAAGATATATAAATATAGAATTCTAGAGGAAATGTACCCTCATTTGCGTGGGTATAAAGGGTGTTTTTCTCAAATTATTTGATCTCCTTATACACGCAAATTCTGGTACATTTCCTTATCTCTACTACATTAGCGTGATTAATATATGTATGCAAATAACGTAAATGGATGGTTAGTTGCGATGAAAAAATCCTATTGTATTTTTCTAATCAATCATATAAATATTGTTCAACATTATTTTTACAACAATATGTGGCAATAAAATCAACTATTCGTGTTATTGTGTTTACAGGTGTTTGTGCATATGACTTAGCTTACGGTGAACTCCGAATCAGTCTTACCTCACTTATTCTTGCGCGGTATGTACTAAAAGTACACCCAACTGGACTCAAACTAATCTTTCAAAGCAGGTAGATGACCGTCTGAACTTCAAAGCTTTCGACCTTTAGAAAAGCCTAATTCACCTTCAAGGCGGCCTGAAAGGAGGTGGCTGCTCACAAGGGAATCAGGTGGTGCAAATGCAAGAGGAAGTGGCGAAACTTCTCCACATCTGAGAGGTGGAACTCTCCGCCTCTCACCAAGGAAGGGATGCTGTGGATCATCACTCAAAGTTAGGAGGGCTCCGGAGATCCACTCTCACTATTCTGGGGCAGCGATTTTTATCGTAGGAAATTGAACCCACGCTACGCTTAAAAGCTGTGGGGAAAAAACTGTTCCTTTCACAAGACCGCGAGTTCTTGCAGCCAACTACAAATATATGGGAACCCTGGTTTCATACCGTAAGGTGCTTTAAATAGTTTAAAATTAATAAAAATTGTTTCTACTTTCTGCAGTGTGCCCTTTAACATGACGCCACCATGAACGCTCCACCACATATTTTGGTGGCGCTTCTCTTGGTTACGTGATCATTTTTCTCATGTCGCCAATCGCATCAGTCCTGAGTAGTTTCAAAATTCAGCTGGAACATTTTTCTGTACATGCTGCTACGTAATCGGTGAAAGCGGAGAAACTGAAGACGTTGGGTTCACCAACTTTGGTAGGATCGATCAACGAAAGGTGTAGTTTGCACGTCTGTGTCAAAATCCGTTCAAATGAACAAACACTTACTTTTCAGCATAAAACAACACACTTCTGGCCGCACAGATAGTAGAGTCTCGTCTGAAGATCTCTGTTTGATTTAATGTAGATACATGGTGGCACCACCAACTATGTCGCTTCGTCTGTCATCGAAAACTGTGGCAGCACCACCGGTGGTGCGTCCATCACGACATGATGGCACCACCGTTGTGTCACGGCATGGTGGCGTCGTGTGAAAGAGCCCTTAATACTCACCCAAGCTATCCTGTAACTACTCTATTAGATAGGGTGAAAACAGCTTGTAACTACTCTATTAGGATAGGTGAGAAACGTAGAATGTATTTGAAAACTACTTTTCACTTGAGGAAGAGCGGGAAACATTTATTTTAAACGCTCTCAGCATCACCCGGCTGGGATTCGAACCCCGTCCTTCCCGTCAACTGCAAACGAGACTGGACGAACTATGGAAATCTCTGTGTTCTAACACGGCTTTTTCTGCGTCAAGAGACTGGGGTTTACATCCTTCCCGAGTGTTCTGATTATTATTCTATTTAATTAGTGATTTTACTCTAAGATAATACGTATACATTTACTTAAAATTTATCCTCCTCATATTGTGTTCATAGATAAGTTTATTAATGTTCCGTATAGCTAATAGGACAATAGACGTTTTATCTGCATTTGATGGAAACATGGACTAAAGGTCAAACTTGTCTAGTCTGGGTTTGTCGGTGATGGAGAGGTCAAGGTCATGGCTTGAATCTCGGCTGAGGGTAGTTTTTTCCTTGAATGGTTTCACACTTATTTAAAGAAAATACATGTACCTTTTCTCTAAATTCCACTTTTATCATCCTTAAACAATTAGTTTCCCTAAATAAGGTAGCCTGGCTGGTTATAAGACGCGGTGCAAAGAAAATAATAAGACGCTACGTACTTTAGCCAACATGAATCAACTAAGTAAATGGCAATCAAATGGGATCATTTAATTTTCCAGCAACTGAGATTATTTTAACAAAATAAATGTTGGTTTCTAATGTATGTGGACAATCCATCTATCTTGAATCCTCTTGAGCTTGTCGTGGTGGAGCTCCGCCATCGGACTTGATAGCACAATCAATCAGTCTCAAGAGACGTCGTATTTTAGATTTTATTTCCGTTCTGTCCCGTTCCCACAAAAAACAGCTGAACTCTACTGGATAGTAAGTGTTCTGGAGGAGATCTAATTTTACAAAGGTTTGGTTGGGCATTTCCTGATGCCTTCACAATCTATGGAGTTTCAACACTTCTTAGGGAAGTATTATTGGAATCATCCAACTGTTCATCATTATTATTCCTATAGGCCCTTATGGTGAACTCTTAATAAAGGTGGGATGGAAGGAAATGTGAGTTAAGCTTTGAAGTTTTAATAAAATATATTTTATGGACAAAATAAATAAAATATTGCTGCAGAAGAAACCTTTAGTTTAATTTTCTACATTTTGTAATATAAATAATTCTTAAATATTTATCTTGAGCACAGAGGCGTTTGAACAAACATTTTTTTAAACCTAAAGCTGCCAAAAAATTAAAAGGTCCTGGTCAAATTCAGAGCTTTCCATGATAAATATTCAATAACTGTTGAGATTACAACGTTTTAGCATTTTAAACTAAATATATTTACTAAAATAATATTATATTTATTCCGGCCAACCTATTTTCTTTTCTTTTGTTTATTATTATTATTATTATTATTATTATTATTATTATTATTATTATTATTATTATTATTATTATATTATTATTATTATTATTATTATTATTATTATTAGCACCGCGTCTTACTACCCGTCCGGGTTATACGCACTTACGCTAATGTGTAATGGTAGGGTGATTGTGAGATGAAATGGAGGACCTACAGTTTAACGTGGAATCCGAACCACGGTGGAGACCTGGAATTCCTCACATTCACAATATGTGATTAATACACGTCTTGTCAGAGGTGAAGGAAGGGTTTGGCAATCAGATAAATCTGTGCCGGGACCGAGGATTGAACCCCGGACCCCTAGCACAGGAGTCTGACACCTTACCCCTAGACCACCAGGTCACCATTTTTTTGTTATTAAAACTATAAAAATATATATTATCTAGAATCCCCTTTACCCCACTTAATAACCTTCCACACATTCTGTACCTCACCCCATAATCACTAAATTTTTGACCTAAAAAGGGTTCAAATCTAATTCACTCTAAAGTATTTTATCGGTCAATAGCTTGAACACAAATTTCTACGCTCATAAACACAGTCGGGTGATTTCAAGGGAATGGGTTGGAGTGGAGATTTATTTTGGATTTGATTAATACCAATTTTTTTATGTAATTTGTACCCAAAAATTTAATTGAAAACGCCCTTAAGGACTTTCTTGAAGTTCGAACCATACTAAAAATGTTTTCATAACGGATCAAATCAAATAATATGTTTCAATTATGTTTTATATGGGGGCTTTAAAGTCAGTTTTATGAACAGGCTGACTATATCACCACATGATTAACTTAACTTTATGGTATACACAACACCCAGTCCCCCGGGCGTTATTTCATCACTGTAAATGGGGAGGACCCAGTTCCACCAATGATACGTTTTTCGGGAAGTCCTGAAATTGAACTTCTGCGTGCCATAAATAATTAAACATAATGGATTAATTAACAATATTAGTAAGATGATTATAATTGCATGGAAATAAGTTAAGCTATTTCCCCTCATCAAACAATGCTATTTTTAATTTTGTTTTATTGATAATGTTGCTTTATGTATTTTGTTTTGTTTTAAATGAAAAAGGAAGCAGTTACTATCGATATTTAACACGTAACTAGGATATTTAACTGTGTTATCCCCGCTCATATACACATTTTTTAAGCGTATGGTATCATTAACTGGGATATATATAGTTCAGTCGCCTGTGTGTGTAGACTATTTTCCACTCTGATGGCACAGAATGTTGCCCATGGTACACCTATGGAGGTTGTTTCCGCGTGGTACTCGCAATATATTTATATTTTTAGTTGAAAGATGCTTTTAAATACGATGGGCCTAAAATAATATAGGCATTTTATGTTTAATTGCTATTTTTATTTTATTTAAGTATTTAACGTGTTTTTTTCCAAATATACGTTTGTAGAAGAACACAACAACAAAATTTACTTAACCTATAATAGCCCATCAGACACAAAATAACCAACGCTTAGCTCCTGTAATTGTACTATTTATAGGTCTTACCTGGATATTGAAAGACACATAGAACACAACTTGGCCTCCTTACCACTCAACTAAGGGAATGATACCATTAGGGTAGCGTGTACATAAATATTATGTTGTCGGCTAGAATCGAACCGTAACTCATTGACACCTTCAAACTAGATGTGTGTTTACTCCCGCTTGATAAAACAAAGAATGATTGCAGAGGGCAGTTATTTATTTTCCCAAACCACAAATCCTTCACGCGACACCCACGCCACAAAAATTATATTAAATTCGTTTTCCCTCCTTTAATATATCCCCTCACGACGGACAACGAGAGAAATAAAACCAAAGTCCGGTCCGAAGATAAATTGCGAGGGATTTTGTTTGCTCCAGATTCTATGTCAGGTATTGTTTGCTACGGGCCCCGCAGAATAAGGAATAATGCCCTCTTTTCCGGGCCAAATCAATCATTTCCCCCCGTCCATTTCCTTGTTTGTGGCCCCCTTCAGAGCCTGGGTTGTAGGGGGCGTGTCTCCCCCCCTCTAATAGGGTGGGGAGAGGCCTATCACAGCTGCGTGCCTTGCACTGCATTGTTTGCCGCGATCTACTTGTAATAGTTGGCTTTTCTCTCACAATGTGATTGTTGGCCCAGTCTGCTTTCCAAAGGTGGTTTTTACACACAAGATTTGCTTTGGTTTGGGTCACTAAACTTGTGGTTTTATGGTTGTTCTTCACGAGATGCTATTGTTCGGGGAGGCTGTGTTATTAATATTGTTCACTGTAGAGCTAAGGAACTTAATTCGATCCCAGGAGGCACCGGAAATAATTTAATATTTGTGTATGTTTCCATCTTACACTTATATACTAGACTTACTGGAACTAATGACCAAATTGTGAATTTTGAGGTATAAATTAAAAGTATGTGTGAGTAAATAAATTAAGTAATTTTTTGCTGTAATAGATTAAAAACAGTGATTTATAATTTCCTTTTATTTGAAGGATTGTAAATCTAACAAAATAGATCTCGAGATGTTAAAATTTTAGTGACCATACTATTTTTATATAGCATCCGATTTCTAAGAAGTTTCTTTTGTCATGCCATTTTTATGGCTATGTATACTTTTATATAGTTTGACTAATTTATATGTAAAAAAATATATGTTTAAAATTATTAATATGCTATTTTGATATAATTAATTTTATTATTATTTAGCACCACGTCTTACTACCCGTTCGGGTTATACGCTTAAGTACTAATTACGCTAATGGATTAGGAATTTGGAAGGTTGAATAGAGGAAGTGAACCCGCATTTGCGTGGAGGGAGAGTGGAAAACCACGTATATGTATATATAGATATATACATATATATAACAGGATTATGTCTAGATTTTTGTAATTTTTGTTTCCTAAACGTTTTAGCAAATTAAATGGTTTTATCGTAGATAGAAACTCAAATGTATTTGATCACCTAATAAAATAAAGTGTACAACACGTTCGCACATACTTTCTCATATTGTCAAAGTCAATTTTCAGTTAACTCCCCCTAACTACGTTGCCAACTTGGAGATTTAGAAGTTACTTTGCTAAGTGGACTGCACCTTAACTTGACACACTTAGATGCCAATGTACAAAATAGAATTAAAGGGGATAAAACGAGAAGTTGACACATCGAGGCCTCTTGTTAATCTACTGATAACACTTTCCCTCTTCCTCTGACGAGTTTACACAGTCACTATGCTATTTGTGCCTTGAAAGCATTGAGTTGATTTTTTTAAATTATCTTTTTCTTGATTCCTATTCTAGATAGACATATGCTTCCACGGACTTTTTTAATCTACAACCAGTCAGGAAGATTGTTATAGGCCATTTTCGTGACCAAACCAAAAAGCCTAGGTTTTATATAATTTGTAAAAAATACGTTTACAAAACTAGACTACTTCAAGATAAAAATAATAATTTTGTGATACTGTAAGGCTATTTTTAAATTATTTAAAAATGTTTGGTTTTTGTCTCAACGTTTTATCTTTAAAACTTGCCAAATAGAACGTGCATTCATTATCATGGGAGATCATATCTTGACTTGTCGTGACGTCACAGGTAGGAAAAGTCCTTAAATAGTCTTTCCTCAGGAAAAAACGCTTTTTTTTTCATTATTCATTTGAGACATTCTTCAAATATACATTTTAAACAAAACTGTTAGAGCAATGTTTAAAAATATTAAATTTTAAAAATATTGTCATCAATAAACTATCCTCATTTAAAAAAAATAGTACATATAACTATATTTATTATGTAAAACACTTCCCATATACACCTATTTTTAACAAAATCGCAAAAGCTATTATCGAAAGTTTTGATTTTTTTGTCCAAAAGGTCATCAATAAACTATCATGATTTTTCCATAGAAAAATAAGAAAAGTATTTTTGATTATGTAAAATAAATGGTACTGACTTTCTCACTCCATTGTTTAAAATGGAGATATTGTCGCGATACGATCTTCTAGACACTGGTCTAAGGTTGGTAAGTAAACATAGTGTATTTGAAACACATTTTATGTATTGTCTTTTCACATAATTTTATTTTAGAAACTATCAGAACTCATGTTTTATTTAATAATCGAGAAAGTCTTTGTTTTAATTAGCTTCACTTCAGTTTGAATAGGTATTCACAAATTACCATGATAAAGACATTGGCATAATGACACAAGCGTTTCTCCACACGTTAGTTCTCAATCAGAATCCAGAGTCAACAATGCAAAAAAAACTGGCTTTGACTCACATTGATCACCGAGAGCTGCTGAGCTCTAGCGAACAAGAGCAAAACTACGAAACAAATACTCAAATAGGCTATTGAAAGATTTTTTTTCTCTCTCGCACCCATCCTGAGAGTTTTGATTTTGAAATGTTGTGAGGGCTGAAACAAGCCAACTGAATGTTCCTGACACAGTTACAAGCTGCACGTGTGCATAAACTACCTACTGACAGTACAGTCACTGACCGATAAAACCCACACAACACGATGTAAATAACCCAGCAAGCATTGCAGTAAAATATTGTCATTACAATATTTACTCAAAACTCGTAATATGTGTATTACGAAATTATATACAATTAGCAAACCCGAGCAAAAATTGTGCTATACTTATGTAAAACATTTTTTGTCTTCTGGTTTTAAATTTAAACATTTTATTTAAAAAATTAAAGTCCTCATTAGTATATTTGGAAAAAAAAATCAATATTGGGTCCACGAGTGTCAACACTTCGCATTAAAATTTCGACTTCCGGTTAACATTTTCGGTATTATATTAGGTGTTGCACATCTTATGGTTATCGCATTGTTATTAAGTTCCTCATTTATAAACTTAGACAAATAAAAAATATAAATATTCACTATTGAGTTTAAAATGATAGAGATAGATAATTGCTGTACAAACAAAAGTTTTTTATTTTTAATAGTACTACAATAATTTTTGAATGATAAGTTATTTAGTATCTCAAATTGTTGCGGGATACGGAAATTTTTGCTTCTGTAAAGTACCCTAAAAGTTTTATGGGAAAGTGAAAATACCAATTTTGTTTATAATCTTAATCAACGCCTAGATACGAATTTTAATCAAAATCATTAGAGCTTGTTTTGAAAAAATCTATTTTTTCTAATTTGGCCCTTTATTAAACTACTCCTAATTTTAGAGTTAAACAAAAAACACAGACAGACAATATGACAAAAACCACTTCTTAAGGTTCGGGGGGGTCATGAAACATCGACATCCATCAACATCTCGGGTTAGATTTTTTTTACGGTCGCAATACTTTACCTTTAATTTTCGAAAATTTAATATATATATATATATATATATATATTTAATTTTCGAAAATTTAATATATATATATATATATATATATGCGTACAGCTTGAAAATTATTGGTTTTATAAAAATATGTTTCAAATAAAAGATGTTTATTATAAATAGACCTACATATTTGCAATGATAAGTAATTTCATAGTTTCAATTTTTGAGTTAGGGGACACACGCTCCATCATAAAATCGATATCAGAAATGTTTACTATTACTATACTTTCCCATTAATTTACAAATATTTATTAACTTTATTTGAATAAATTATGTCTTTAAATTAATTTTAAAATGGTTAGTTACTTTAAATATTAATACTCTATATTTATTCATTTGTAAATATTTTAAAACTATGAACCTATTGATCGGTTTACACAAAGTGCTGTCCGCCTTTCCATCAAAAGTTAAACTAAAATAGTTACCTATTTACTACATATTGCTTTTAGTTTATATTGTCTTGAAAAACTATTATATTATATTTCTAATAATATGGAAACATTTTACGAACGATACCTGTTTTATTTATTGAGTGGTTGTGTAGAGGCAAACTTCAACACAGATCTGTTTCGGAACATTCTTTACAAACAAGATGTTTAAGAACTACCTTAACGTTGCTGTCTAACTTTCCCACAACATGTCTTGGTGAAAAACTGCTTGAGCTTTAAACAGTTTTCCTTTTGAAACTAAGACATCGAGCAAGAGGCTGGTGTTTGGTATTGACTTTTGAACTATCGATATAGGCCTATTCGATTTCGGGGAAATCATTCAAAAATATTTTTTTGAATTATTGATGATTGTGATATTCCTCTTGCTTCTCTTTTTCTCTTTTTTATATCATGTTGAGCATAAAACGATCTTATTAGTTATAATGTTATACAATGCTATATCAGAGAGCTAGACACACATTTTTGTACAAATATTCCAAATAAACCAATATGGACACTAAATTGGTCTTATTGTCATGACCTACAACCCTTACAAATTATTCAAATAGCTAGAATATTTTTATTCAGATAATTTGATTGTTTTTACTAGAGTAATTCATAAGATTTAACATATTATCTAATCGTTACTCAATAAATATTTTCAAGATCAAAATACCATTGTCAGCGGTGACTTGAGAAATGTTTCGTTACAGCTCCACGGATCAGTTGATGGACTTCGCCTTGAATGCTGTTGTATAGGCAACTTGGTGTTCAGTACTGTGTGGCGGGTGTACCTATCTTTCAGATAAAATGCGTTATGGCGTTACAAAATACGACCGTATTAGGACATAGACCATAGTGATGTTCTGGATCATTGTTTTCTAAACTGTGGTACGCGCATACCCGGAAGTACGAAAAGAAGGTACGCAACGCCTCATTAAGTTTTATCAATCATAGTATTTTTTATGATAAAATTCTAACAAACAAATGAACTTAGATTTTGACGAAATGTCAATTGAACCTTTCTTTCGCTACGTCACGCGGGAAATTCGAATTACGTCTTGAAAATTGTTTTGGGACAATTAGGATTGTTAGGTTGGTACTGAGTTGCATCCAGCCACGTCTCATCTTTCTAGCTCTATTACTATAAAAAAAAATAAGGTTAGTTAGTTGTTTGCTTGCTGCCAGCATTGATACTAGTTATAATGAGAAAGGAAAAGTAATGAAAATAGTGAATGGTTTTAAATTTACTGAACATAGAGTTTTAGCTAATGGAGTTTTAAGGTAGAGATGAATCAAGAAAACGTGCAAAGCTCTTTATAATTTAATTGGTGCAAGTTTAAAACTTGAAGAGAACTTAGAACACACCCATTAATTAAAATAAGCCCAATATTTCAATATATCTACATTGTTGCTGAAACTTACGAACCACCTAAAAATAACAATGTTTGATGTCGTATATTACATTTGATTGTAGAATTGACTGAATTATACTTTTATAATTATTCTGAACACAATTTTGTCCACCCTTCCAGTATTATTTATATTACTTAGACTTCACTCCTTCTGACGCAACTCAGATGGGAGGAAAATTGTATGTCTCCTCTTCGGGACAAAACCACTGGAGTGCTAATAAAATTTAGAAATCTCATTTATACTTTACAAGATAGCAGATGTTGGTTTTATTTTATTTTTATGAAAAGCTAAAAAGGGTACGTTGATTTTATGTTTCCTAAAGTGGTACGTAACTAGAATTGATTTGTGAAACACTGATATAGACTACCCAGGAATAAACTTTTAGAATAAACAAACTTATTATTTTTCGTTCAAAATTGATATTATTTTATTGTGTTAATATTTTTTTTAAATACATTTATATATCAAAAGTAACAGCTTCAAATCACATGACGTGATATTAATGTATGAAAAACATTTTAGTAAATTGTATAACATCCAAAAAGGTTTCTTCCTGTCTGAATTTGATTGAGGTTACAAATTAAGTTAACCTAACATATTTATTCTCAACCAATCCTAAATATAATAATATAAATATTGTGATGATAATTGTTTGTCGAGGCACTTTATATCTAGTGGTAGTCAAGTTTGCTTGCGGTCTCTCATGCCGATACTATGGAAAGACTAACAAGTCAAGAATTGATTTTATTGAGCTTCGAAACCTTTCTCTTTTCTCTCATTACTGTGGTTGTATGCAACAGTACAATGTAAATAGAAATAGCAATTAGTAAATACAAACATTTATTTGCGCCCAAAATGTATACAAAATTATACTATATATTCAGTCTTATTTTATAGGCATTGATAATAAAGTACATAAAAAATAACAGCTGCAAATAATATGAAATGACGTATGAATATTTGAAAGTAGATCTAGTAACTTTTCTAGCTTTCAAATAAGTCTTTACGCCTAGTTTCACAAGGGAGTGATTTACCTCTGGGGATGTGGAAAAATAACTATGCATGTATCGTGTTTTATTCTGAATAATTAATTATTACTTATTAGTAATCTATTAAAATGGAATGCGTTTTGGTTGAATTGTATAGTGAACCTGATAAAATTTTGAATATAATTATCTTTTATAGATGTAGTGCATGATATGATATTAATTTGTGAAATTGTGAGAAGATATAACAAATTTAACATGTGGGTTCAATCTATTTGGTAAATATTATTGTTTTTAAGCGCCCCGAGACAAAATTAATAGTGAACTCCAGACAGTTTGTAGTTAACCTTCTCTCGTACTAATGGAGTAAATTTTCAACGTAACCTGAATTCAAACCATTACTTTCAGAAGCATTAAATGCTCATGATCATGTTCGAGGTCGAAACCCGTCCATTTTAAAATTCTTTAGCACTGCGTAACATTCCCACAGCACTTTTTTTAAAAGCAAGGAGAGACAAAGGTTATTTTTTGTGTGAAAGTTTGAAATTTATGCTAGAACTGGACTTTGTTTTTCTTTTAAACTTTGGGTGACTATTTTAAAGTTAACTGAATTGAAAACTGTCCCACTCGTTTGCAAGTGTGTGTGTGTGTATGTGTGTGTGTATGTGTGTGTGTGTGTTTGTGTACTTACAAACATATGTATATCTATATGGTGTTTATATATATGTATACAAACACACACATCATTGCAAAAGGAGAACACAGTAGAGTGTGGAAGTCAACGGTTTCATTGAAAAGGGGGTCAGGAGTAAATTAACGGTCATTAATATTTAGTTCTGGCGCCAGAAGTGACTTTAAGGAACTTGAACTATTTAAATTAAAGAACAGTTTGAGTAAGTTTAATACTGTTAATAGTAGTTGTCAATGAATGTAACTGTTTAACTACTTGCTTCGGTGGCCGCATGGTCTAAAGTGTCACTCTCGCAATAGACTCGACTGCCTATGACAGGGCGGTCAGAGTTTTAATCCCGGTTGGGTGTACCGAGGGTGGTTCTACCAAAATAGTTTTCCTAGCTCACTTCACGCAAATGCTGATACGCTTCCTCTAAATTCAACCTCCCTCGACCCTAACTCATTAGCATAATTAGCACATATACGTATAACCTGAACATGTATTAAGACGCGGTGCTAAAAAGTATTTAATTTAAAGTAAAGGATGAAGAGGTTTAAAACTATTAGTATACTTTATCATGACTCTAGCAGGAGTGTAACAGTACACTACTATAACCTATTAGAATATTCATGTTGGAAAGGAATCAAATGATTACAAAGAAACATTCTCTCTTTTGCTTACGGACAGTAGAACTCACAGACATCGTTGATCTCCAGTCAGAAGTTGTAACAGATCCATGCTGAGGTGAGGGGCAACTGTTTTCGTGTTCTCGACAACAGCTATGGACAGGAGAAAATGTAGCCTAAAGTATAATTCATGATATATATCTTGTTCAAGTATGAAAATTTATTTTTAATTATTTTGTATATCACTCTATAGTACGGCGTCATTTATAAATGACTCTTTTTGTAAGAAAAACTCTATAGTTTGACTAAGTATTGAAGCATATTCCTGGCACTTAGCCTAGTTTTAAATAACGGAACTCAATTATCTTGGCTGCGGATGGCATCACAGTGTGGTTTTCTGGTCGCCGGGAAGGGTAAATGGGGGGGGGGGAGGGGGGTTGGAAACCCAAGTTAATTTCTCCGTCTTCTTTTGCTAGCGGTCTTTTTTTATGGTAGAACTCTCATCCAAGGTCACCGTGTGATTTTATAATTCTCACCTTACGCGTGTCAAAGAAACCACACACAAAAGAACTCATGACGTTGGTGAGTAAAAGGGTGATATTTTAGTACGTAGCCATGGCAAAGAAGTAGAATTCCCCGTTAGGAAAATCATTCACCCCCCACTGATGAGTATTTCAACATCGTGTGGGATTGGAGCCTATAAAATCAATATTTTCTTGCATACGTTTAGAGACAAATAACTGGATCATCCAAATTGGGTCACTCGTATCTACTATTAAATTAAGTATTTTACCAATGTACATTTTTTTGTATTCAAACTACAGGATTTCCCATGAGGATAGTGTACCTAATTTGATTCAGGAGAAAGAAATTCAATCCCAACTGATAGTAATAATATATGTTCTCGTTAGATTGGCTATCCAGCCTTTTTTAGGCCAGGGAGGAGGAAGTAATGATACCGCTTTCAGAAATGTTATATCGAATTTTTCTTGCTAGATAAAAAATATTTTATCTATTCAGCAGAACAGTGCGATTCAGATAGGAAGGAACTGTTGTGTCATTTATAAAAGTTACTAAAACAATTTGCATAATACGTTAAGTCATCTCTTACTGCCTTTTCCATAGACATTATCAATACCTATAAAATAATACGTAGGTACAATAAAAGGAAATGTTATTAATGTTGGTGGACCTTGGTGTTCTTGGGTTAAAGTGCTTGCCTTAGGACCTGATGTTCTTGGGTTCAAACCCAGTTGGGGTCAACGGATTTTTCTTGAGCGATAAAAATCCATAGCACAACTCCTTTGGAGGGGAAGTAAAGTCGTCGGTTCCATGTCGATTGTGGCATGTTAAATAACTTTGGAAGGTATGTGAAAATATCTTTCCCGCCAAAATTAGCAGGTCCTTTCGCTCTAACTCATAGAAATTCTCATGTGATAATAAAATCATTTGGTTCAAAAAGTGTACGTTAAATTAAACCACATAAATAAATAAAAATTAAATATTAATGTTGACCACAAAAGTTTGTATTCTCTAAAAGTACTTTTTTACCAGAATCCTACTAGAGATTTAATTTGATATACTCAATGAATTATGAATACAAATATTATAGTCGTACATGACAGAGGAGTGCAGGAGGAAAAGGGTATCTATGGCAGTGCCAGAAGTCATCATTGTGGATAGCCTGGGCGTGTAATAAGCGGCGGTGGGGGAAAAAAGATAAATATCTGTCGGTAGTTGATATTTACGATTTCTTGGGAATTTTCACTACGGTCTTCGTAAGGCCCCAACTTTATTTAGTGGCCTTGAGAAAAAAAATTGCCTTTGTCTCTCCTTTAGTCAAATTCTGGTTTGTTTTCTTTTGCATATTCTTATCAATAACCTCTACAAATATATTATAAGTAGCTCCTACTGCCGAGTATAAAATTGAACTCAAATTGTTTGGGTGTATGAAACTTTGAAACGGGGAAGTCTAGTGGTAGCTCTTCTTTTCCTTGACTTTGACACTCATAATAACATTCGTATCGTCAAAACATTTCAAAGGAAGAAGAAAATTTCAAAAAATCTTGAATATATTTTAAATATCTCTTTAAGTATCACATATTTCAGCATATAATCACACTCAGAATAGCCACTAAAAATATGTTAACGACTCGTGATTAAATGACATTTAGGCCTATAACGTAAGCATAGATAAATTCAAAAGTCAGCATAAAATAATATAATGGGTTCACTTTACTCTCTAAATCTTTATTTTTACCTAGACTTAAATAAAGGATAGTAAAAAATTAAAAATAATATTGTGTAACAGCAACGAAAAGCCTTATCTTCGATCTCGATTCTGCTTCGCCCGTTTAAACTTGCACTTAAGTCTTACTCCAATTTTTTTTTAATAACATTCGCACACCCCTATTAAATAATACTGTGTCATTGGATATTCTGTTTGGTTTTGGGCGTCTGTACCATGTATGAATCACCCTCCAACTTGATCCTTGCAAAAAAATATAAAAAACATGAAAAATTACTCTTTTTTTTATATAAAGCCATAAGTTCTGAGTTTAAAAAAAAAATTGTACAAAAGCTTGGCTAGACATTGATTATTCATTCTTTTTCTCACCAACCTATCAAACTAATAATCAACAACAAAAAAAAGCATACAATCATAGACAATAGCAAAAGAGAGGTTTCCTGCCCCAGTTTTATAAGTAGACCCACTTGAGGCTGGAGGGGAGGGTGTAGGCATTGATATAATACATAGAATTCACAAGTATACTCTCGCAGATTAAGTTCTGGATGTACATGACCAATTATATTAGGACTGTTTGGTTTGGGAGACAAGCGAACCTAATATATGTCCTCTGTCCGATCATATATATAATGTGCTACACGGTACCTAATCAAGTCCACCGCTGCCTCTATTGTTCCAGTCATAATTGAAGCGTCGACACGGGTCCCTGTTGTCGGCGGGAAATAAATGAGCAGACACGTGTGAAGGGTCACGACCCTCTTTCAGGGCGGATCGCACAGATTCCGTGTGATGGGGGAGAGTGTGAATTGTTGATGGCACAGGGTAGCACAGATGTCACGAGGAGATATCGGCGTCCGTACTGGCCTAGAACTCCAGGCGCAGCCCAACAACACTCTCTGGGGCACCGTGGTTTGAATACTGGTTGGGATGAATAAAGTCTTCACGTGAAGAAAAATCAGAAAAAAACATCATTGTGGCATTGGTGGGCACACGGACAAGGTCACGACTTCGTTTAATCTGGCTTTTCAGTAACGGAGTTCGAATCTCGTTCGGTTGTATTGAAAGTTTTTGTAATCTAGTTTCTCTCTCCTTCTACGTAAATTAATTTACTTTTATTTTAATGATACCTAACTCATCCCTATCTCATTAATATAAATATGTTGCTCGCCGGCTTGGATAGATCAAGTAAATTTTAAATTTGTTAGAAAAGGTTCTTAAACGGCTGACCTATTTTATATTGTGTTCTTATTATTGGTGGATTGAAGAGTGACGTCACTGAGTGTTCTCATTACATTAGGGTTGGGATCGGGGGTATGGTGTAATTTATATGAGTGATATTACTACTATGTATTCATATTCACTAGGAGCACTGATGCTGAAAAGTGTCTCTAAATGTCTCTCATGATAGAGTTACTATCGGGATAAACTCCCCGGGTCAGAGTCAGACGTGCTAACTAATCGCCTAACTCTTATAACATCAGTATTAATAAAGCCACATTTCACTTTATTATAATGTTGTCACTTCAACACTATGACAACATTCGGCATAGTTTTTGTCGCCTTCGGTTATTGTCTAAAAATTACTACAAAACCACAATGGTGAAATATAATTATTTTCTTTATAAAAATCCTTATGTAAGAGAAAATTTATTTTACTTATAGTCTTGCCAAAGTCATTTTTTCACACCTTTTTATTTTATTGTTTTGTTTGTTTATCTTAACTAGCGTAGTTTTAGGCTTTTTTCCGGAAAATTTACAAAGTTCAAAATAAAAAATAGTTACCAATATTATTCACAGATCTGTTTGTCGGGGTATTCATCCTGGTTCCTTTTTTTATATAATACTTGTATTGATGATATTGTAACAAGTTTCGTGCTCAAAGCTGACTCGCTATCCCTCCCGGAAGTGGGTTGTTAGGCTGTTAGCAGTTCCTTCCTTCAGTTATTCCTTCTTTCCGTCCTCCGAGTGAGCCAGATTTATCACACGTAGCGGCGGCTTCTTAAAAAAGTTAAAGAAAGAACAAGAAATTGGATTTTCTTGAAGGAGAATAATATCTTGAAGATGGATGTTCATGAAAGGAGACTTTATACATAGTTGCGGCCGGTGGTCGCTCTTACTCTCAGTTTCATTTCAAAGTTAAGGGCCAGTTTCATAGTCAGATTTAGTGAGCCTAAAGTGCGAGTCGATACTAAATACAAGACGTCACCTACCTGAAATTGAATGGAATGGGCCAGTTTCATATGCGAAACTGGCCCATTCTATTTTGGTCTAGGTAGGTGTCGTCCTGTATTTAGTATCGACTCGCACTTTAGGCTCACTAAATCTGACTATGAAACTGGCCCTAAGGCTCAGTGATTCCAGTTTAGGTCGAGGGCCATTTGAGTTAAATCGATGTGCTCAACGGTGTGGTCAACTATACCAGGGACAGGTACAAAATCGTGCCTGGTACAAAGCGCAGCAATTGGGGACGTGTGTACCAGACATGTGTGTATGTGTGTTACCTAATTTAAATATGTGCATACAGGGTGTCTCGGAATAGGTGTTACAAATTTACAGGGGCAATAGATAAGCCAACATGGAACCACTTTAGTTAGGGAACTCCTGTTTGGGAATGCCCCCTTATGCGGAAAAATGGCGATGGTAGAGAGCAGAGAAGTAGGCAATCAATCAGTGTAGAAGCACAGGCCTAGCGTTTCACCTGGAGATGTAAGCTGTATACACACTATCCCGTTGAACACTGAGTTCCTCTAGGTGTAAATTGCGCATGTAAGGCCCGCGGGGTTCACAGTAGCACGAGGACAACCACCATTCCAGGCTACACGTTTGCGGAGCTGAGATACATGCGTCTGATGTGCGGTGCAGATGGCGGCAATTATTGTAGAGAAGTATAGAAACTCTACGTCGACTATTTACAAAGAGAGAGCAACCTGTTGTTCGTACGAGCTGACCACCATTTACGGGAAGCAGGTTCTCTCCGAATCACGAAGTCAGATGTTGGAGCGAGAAGGCTTGTCAAGATGCCCAGTTTAAGACGGAAGTGTTGCAGCGCGTAGAGGTAACCCCCCATCCACCACCACACGGGTGATATCGCACTTAACGCATGTCAATCATCATCGTGCGTGGGAAGTTCTTCATGAACAACTGCTTCACCCGTAACAAGTACAGAAGGTGCAGGCATTACATCCAGTAGGACTTCCTGCACGTGTGGTCTTCTACCGATTGATGTTGTAGCAGTACACTTAAGAGCCCCAATTCCTACAATATATCCTGTTTACATATGATAGCTGCTTCACCATTGATGACGTTCAACGTCCATAACCCTCACGAATATGCCGAGGAAAACAGGCACACGATACCCAACAAGTCATCAGCACAGATTCTCTGGCAATGTCTGGGCTGGGATAATCAATGACAGATTAATAGGGCCACACATTCTCCCACTCCACCTCCCTGCTTCACTGTATCTCAAGTTCCTGCAGGACATTCCACCTGGCTTGTTGCAGTACGTGAGTCTGGCTATTCAAGCGGCCATTTGGTTCCAGTGCGATGGCGTACCAGCTCACTACGTCTTCTGCGTGCATGGCGTGAACACTCAGGAGGTCCTATTGCCTGGCCCTCCCGTTTCTCTGACTTAACTTAACGCCTTTAGACTTATACCTTTGGGACCAAAGTATAAACACTCGTGTATGAGACTACGGGACATAACAGAGTCCAACTTGAGGCCAGAATTGTTGCAGCCTTCAACAACATCAATAACACGCCAGCCATCTTCAATGACGTGCGTGAAAACATTATGCGCCTCTGCAGAACATTCATCGCATGCGATGGAGGTAATTTTGAGCAGTAGCTGTAATCTCTCTTTAAGTATACTCTGCATTAGTAAAAAAAAGGTGTTCTAATTTGGCTCATCTTACAACCCCTGTACATTTGTAACACTTATCCCGATACACCCTTTATGTATGTTTTTATGTGTATGTATATATCTGTGTATGTATATTGCTAAACTTGTATGTATATTGTGCTTCAATGTTTAATTAATAGCCTTAAGGTTTTTAAAGTGTTTGATAAATATTCAGACAATTAGATTACTTGTCCCATTAAAACGCAGCTTAAGCTCTGGCGTAAAAAAAAAGAATAGAATGTGTATTTGTATATTTGTGTGTAAACGCTCTCTAACTTTAAGACCTCAGGCGTACATGTCTCTTGTTTTACTTTTACTCATTGAGACCCTAACGCCTCAGCCCCCTTGACAGCCGGTGAGGGTCATTTCAAAACCTAGGAATCCGAAACGTTTCATTCTTATGACAAGAAACTAAAAAGTGCGAAATGTATCCTTTATATAAATAAATATATATGTGTATATAAAGGATAAATTTCTCACTTTTAGGTTATATAAATATATATGCAAACATTTATACATACGCATAACATTTTATGAGCCTGATACCCTTGAACGTTTGCACAACAATTCTGCTAACTCCAAAATCAAGAGAAAAATAATCTTAAATTTGGCATAGATTTATGTACTAAGGAAATCTTGGGGTGTGTATTATATTTACCCTTGCATTATATTCTGAGTTTGACACCTTAAACCATATGACGAGCTATGTGATTTAATCCAAACCCAGAAAATATAAAATGGAAAGTTTAATATATTATGTAAACCTCCTTTACCCTAAAGTAGAAAACTTATCTTTCATTGTTTCACTATGGCGTAGAATAATTATATGGGGCAATAGTATAGTTTATCAAGTTAAGACCCCTACCATTCAGGGAAGACCAAACTGTGTGCTTAGAGAAACTTGAGAATGTGCACACAGGTGGAGTTTTTAATCTCTTCATATAGTGGTATAATTACACCAAAGACTGGGTGGCCACTGTCATGGTATCTCCAAAACTAAGAAAAATATCAATATTTAACTTTCCTAATTCAAACAAATGATGTTAATTTGTAACAGGGTAGTAACAGAATAATCTAGGATAGTTGAGAATGTTGTTCATGATCTCGAAGGTTTAAAATTGTCTTTTCCATAAGCAATATCGCATTTTGAGTACATTTCCCTCAAGTAGGTGGGACCATTAATTTCGTACAAGCAGGTCTTGAAAATGTTTTCAAAGTTCAATTTTGTTGTTGTATTTTCATTAAAAACAACTTTAAAATTTATCGAGGTTTTACTAAATGATGACTAAAACTAAGGGAGTACAAAGTCCATTTATTAGATTCAAAAAACTAATCAAATGATATGAAATGCCAATGACAGGGAGATCCAGGTTCGAATCCTGGTCGGATTTACTGAAAGTTGTTTTTCCAAATTGGTTTTCCATTCTTTCTCCACGGAAATTCGGGTACATTTTCTATAAATTCAACTTTCCTCATCCCTAGTTCATTTAGAGTAATTAGTGCATATGCGTATAACCTGAACAGGTAGTAAGACGCGATGCTAAAAAAATGCTTGAAATTATTCAAATCTGTTGTGCCTTGCTCTGAACATGTGTATCCTCCCTTCACAGCCCTCCTTGGACTCTTTGTTAAGTCTGTTGCCTTTGCTCCGGGCTGATAATTCGTTTCTCAGCCTCAGGCGGGTGAAGGGGGACTTGTCAGCTTCTCACCGCTGATGGCAATTTACGAGACAAGTTTTCTTTTGACCTTTCAAACTCCCGCCCCATAACTCTCAGCTTTGGTCTCCAGCCAAACTGCCGGGTAGTTTGTGAGCATCAGGTGTATCACCGACGTGTGGAAGAGAATCACTACACACGTATTCATGTCACATTCTACACGATTATAATTACATACTGAATCTGGTATTTAGTTTAAAATATAGAGGAATCGGATTAGATTGCCGGTGACGGAAAGGTTGGGGTTCAAATACTCGTGAGATGTACTGAGGATGTATTTTGTATGGATGGCTTTCCACTTTCACTTCACGCAAATTCCACCTCCCTCATTTTTACCCCATTAGCTTAAATATGAGTATGAATTAAGTTGGTAAGGAGACTGTTAGCTTCCATGAGGAGAAATAGATAAGGAATGAAGATTTCTGGAAAGAGCTGGTAGTACAGGGAGTACAAGCGATAGTAGAGGAAGCAAGATTAGATGGTATGAGCATATAATGAAGATACAAAAGTAGAGGATGCAAAGATAATGATGGAAATGATGTAGAAAAAAGACAGCACGGGAGGCCAAGAAAAATATGGGAGGAGCAGACAGTAGAAAATGTGCAAGTGAGAGAATAAGAATGGTGGAAGGTAGAATAAGAGGAGGCAGTTTACTAAACTGACCCAGCCACAGGCTGAAACAGTTGTTGTGATGATATGATGATTAACTTAAATATGTGGATAGCCAGGACGGGTAGAAATACGCAGTGCAAAAGAATAACAGAATGAAGTGAGTGGGAACTTGCCTAGTGAGCCGACGAGAAACACTATTATAATTATTGTGTATAAAATCAACCCAGTTCGCTGTCAGTATTGAACCCGAGGTCAGAGATCTAGCGTGGTTCATCGCTCTCGGGACATTGTCTACGATGCACTTAATGTTTAGAGGCCCCTCCAAGCAATTCTCATCAAGAGAGATGTCCTAGATTTCGGGAGACAAATGGAGGTATCCCCCCTCGCCCCTTCTTTCGTGAGGTTCCTTGTTGGTACCATTTCCGACCACTGCAAGGGAGTGGAACAGTTGTGTAGTTCCACATTGTTCAACTGATCCCTTGCAGTCTCCTGCCTGCTGCTGATAAACACCTCTTCCCCCCATATCTTGCTGATTTCGCTCCACATCGCTGAATTAAGCTGGGTTCATACTGTTTCACGTACCGGGAAAGTTGGCTCTGTGCCAGAAGGTTCAAAAGGTGTACCTGTGAGGTCAAGACACGTTCGAATCCCACCAGAGCTTATGTTATCAATATAAGTTGGTTTACATCAAAAAGCCAAGCGAATATTAGAGAATTCGTTTTAATCACATTTTCTACCTCCACCCTATTAGATTTAGATAGTTATGATAACATTTTAACTAAATAATGTATTATTAAGTAAGCCATAAGAAGAATATAAACAAGTACTTTTAGTCTGCCCAACTCATTTCCGGGTTTGACCTAATGATGTAAGACGGAAAATTTCCCCTTAGTTTTTATCCGGAAAATTTTCCGTTTTGGAAAATTTTAAATTATTATTATTATTATTATTATTATTATTATTATTATTATTATTATTATTATTTTATTATTTTTTTATTATTATTATTATTATTATTATTATTATTATTATTAATATTATGACCAAGTGACGAGCGAGTCTACATCTATGACCGCTCGGTCCTCGATGTAAATGCAAGTATAATTTAAACTCCTTAGATCTCACTTCTAGTACATTCTGAGCCATTTTTAATTGTCTGTTCTCAGACCATGCACAGTACCCTGCACTTTCCCTCTATATATTTTTTAACACAGCGTCTTACTACCCGTTCAATCTGTAGCTACGTACATGTACGAACTACTTTAATGTGTTAGGGATGAGGAAGGATGAATTTAAAGGAAGTGTACCCGAATGTTCGCGGAAAGAGCGTGGAAAACCAACCTCAGTACATTCGACCTGGTTTGAACCTCGATCTTCGCGTCATTGGCAGTATAGCATATTGTGAGAGTGACACCTTAGACCATGTGGCCAACGATGTGGGTCCCTCTATCAGTCTGGTCTAAAAGTTCGTATTGAAACTTTAGACAAGATACAATTGTTTATAAATTCATAATTATCATTATTTCATTTTAATGTGAGCTTTACGGTTGTTTGTTCATATTTTACTAAAGTATCAATATCGATGCTTTTACAGTAGCCTCATGGCTTCTTTGGTGCTGACTGACAGCTCACAGCTGACAGATGACGGCTTCGAAAAGCCACCAGACCAAATTATGTATCCCTACGCCGAACCATATGATCTGCAAAAAACATGTGTTTAGAAGCTGTCACTTCCGACAGTCAAAATTTAGGTATTACCTAAATGTTGACTGTCAGAAGTCAGCTGTGAACTGTCAGTCAGCACCAAAGAAGCCATGGGGCTACTGTAGTTGCCAATCGCAATAAATGTGAAAGTTATTTATCATTAAATGAACATCTGTATTTGGATGTTATAAATTTCAGCGTTGAAAAAGTGTTTGCGCAAAGATATATTCTTCCTCAATTGCGGATAGCGCTTTATGAGTAATATTAAAAATAAAAACTTTTCTTTTTCCGATTCTGCCGATTCTGATTGGAGCTAGCATGATTTCAGTTGAAGATCAGATTTTACGTTCAAAATGATGAGCATGCGCATACGCAATTAAATGCACTTGAAGTCATACCTGGAAATCTAGGTTTGCGCATGAGTTTTGCGACGAAATTTGTATATTTTTGTGGAGGAAAAATAAAAAGCTGTAATCCACAAAAGGGCCGCACAAAATGGTTTCGCGAGCCGCATGTGGCCCAGACCTTGTCTTGGACACCCCTGATTTAGATAATCAAATATGAGATGGAAAGATAATAATCGCGAGTTATAAAGTATTACAATTATTATATTTATAGGAAAATAGAATAGAAAACCACCCCTTTAACATTTCTTTGGTATTAAGCTCTGGCCTCAATGTAAGGTGTTCTGAACACTCATCCAAGCCTGGATGCTCATGGGGTATAACACAGTAATTGAAATTGATTCCCTATTCCCTTGCCTGTGTGTGAACGCACACTGAGTATGTTTCTTCTCCCCGGCGATGTGTGAACGTGGCCTGAGTATATAGCCCTCCTCCATGCTGGTATGTGAACGTGGCCTGAGTATTTAGCCCTCCTCCATGCCGGTATGTGAACGTGGCCTGAGTATTTTGCCCTCCTCCATGCCGGTATGTGAACGTGGCCTGAGTATATAGCCCTCCACCGTGCCGGTATGTGAACGTGGCCTGAGTATATATCCCTCCACCATGCCGGTATGTGAACGTGGCCCGAGTATATATCCCTCCACCGTGCTGGTATGTGAACGTGGCCTGAGTATATAGCCCTCCTCCATGCTGGTATGTGAACGTGGCCTGAGTATTTAGCCCTCCTCCATGCCGGTATGTGAACGTGGCCTGAGTATATAGCCCTCCTCCATGCTGGTATGTGAACGTGGCCTGAGTATATAGCCCTCCTCCATGCTGGTATGTGAACGTGGCCTGAGTATATAGCCCTCCTCCATGCTGGTATGTGAACGTGGCCTGAGTATTTAGCCCTCCTCCATGCCGGTATGTGAACGTGGCCTGAGTATTTAGCCCTCCTCCATGCCGGTATGTGAACGTGGCCTGAGTATATAGCCCTCCTCCATGCTGGTATGTGAACGTGGCCTGAGTATTTAGCCCTCCTCCATGCCGGTATGTGAACGTGGCCTGAGTATTTAGCCCTCCTCCATGCCGGTATGTGAACGTGGCCTGAGTATTTAGCCCTCCACCGTGCCGGTATGTGAACGTGGCCTGAGTATATAGTCCTCCTCCATGTCGGTATGTGAACGTGGCCCGAGTATATATCCCTCCACCATGCCGGTATGTGAACGTGGCCCGAGTATATATCCCTCCACCGTGCTGGTATGTGAACGTGGCCTGAATATATCCCTCCACCGTGCTGGTATGTGAACGTGGCCCGAGTATATATCCCTCCACCGTGCTGGTATGTGAACGTGGCCTGAGTATATCCCTCCACCGTGCTGGTATGTGAACGTGGCCTGAGTATATCCCTCCACCGTGCTGGTATGTGAACGTGGCCCGAGTATATATCCCTCCACCGTGCTGGTATGTGAACGTGGCCTGAGTATATAGCCCTCCTCCATGCCGGTATGTGAACGTGGCCCGAGTATATATCCCTCCACCGTGCTGGTATGTGAACGTGGCCTGAGTATATCCCTCCACCGTGCTGGTATGTGAACGTGGCCCGAGTATATATCCCTCCACCGTGCTGGTATGTGAACGTGGCCTGAGTATATAGCCCTCCTCCATGCCGGTATGTGAACGTGGCCCGAGTATATATCCCTCCACCGTGCTGGTATGTGAACGTGGCCCGAGTATATATCCCTCCACCGTGCTGGTATGTGAACGTGGCCTGAGTATATCCCTCCACCGTGCTGGTATGTGAACGTGGCCCGAGTATATATCCCTCCACCGTGCTGGTATGTGAACGTGGCCTGAGTATATATCCCTCCACCGTGCTGGTATGTGAACGTGGCCCGAGTATATATCCCTCCTCCATGCCGGTATGTGAACGTGGCCCGAGTATATATCCCTCCACCGTGCCGGTATGTGAACGTGGCCTGAGTATATAGCCCTCCTCCATGCCGGTATGTGAACGTGGCCTGAGTATTTAGCCCTCCTCCATGCTGGTATGTGAACGTGGCCTGAGTATATAGCCCTCCTCCATGCCGGTATGTGAACGTGGCCTGAGTATATAGCCCTCCTCCATGCCGGTATGTGAACGTGGCCTGAGTATATAGCCCTCCTCCATGCCGGTATGTGAACGTGGCCTGAGTATATAGCCCTCCTCCATGCCGGCATGTGAACGTGGCCTGAGTATATAGCCCTCCTCCATGCCGGTATGTGAACGTGGCCTGAGGATATAGCCCTCCTCCATGCCGGTATGTGAACGTGGCCTGAGTATATAGCCCTCCTCCATGCCGGTATGTGAACGTGGCCTGAGTATATAGCCCTCCTCCATGCCGGCATGTGAACGTGGCCTGAGTATATAGCCCTCCTCCATGCCGGTATGTGAACGTGGCCTGAGGATATAGCCCTCCTCCATGCCGGTATGTGAACGTGGCCTGAGTATATAGCCCTCGTCCATGCTGGTATGTGAACGTGGCCTGTGTATTTAGCCCTCCTCCATGCTGGTATGTGAACGTGGCCTGAGTATATAGCCCTCCTCCATGCCGGTATGTGAACGTGGCCTGAGTATATAGCCCTCCTCCATGCCGGCATGTGAACGTGGCCTGAGTATATAGCCCTCCTCCATGCCGGTATGTGAACGTGGCCTGAGTATATAGCCCTCCTCCATGCCGGCATGTGAACGTGGCCTGAGTATATAGCCCTCCTCCATGCCGGTATGTGAACGTGGCCTGAGGATATAGCCCTCCTCCATGCCGGCATGTGAACGTGGCCTGAGTATATAGCCCTCCTCCATGCCGGTATGTGAACGTGGCCTGAGTATATAGCCCTCCTCCATGCCGGCATGTGAACGTGGCCTGAGTATACAGTCCTCCTCCATGCTGGTATGTGAACGTGGCCTGAATGTATGAGGACCCCCTGTGTCGTTGTGGACCGGGTTCATCCAACTTAATCCGTGTCCGCAGCGCCGACCAACAGATGTTATGAAGGGAGGTCCCTGTAGGCACTGCCTTAGTTCGAAACATCTGGCAGGGCGCGCGACAACGACATCCCACTCCCACTTCGGGGGAACTGCACATTCTTCAACCCCCACACACGGCCCTTCATTAAGTTACGGTAAGGGTCAAAGGTTGAGAAGGGCTCCCTTGTAGCGGCAACTAATTATGTCAGTAGACCTTACTGCCGAGGGGAGCCGACCTTCCTCAAAAGTTGGAAATGAGGGCACCCTAATAGACCGGCATACTTCGTTTAGTGGCTACCACATACTCAACAAGATGTTTCATTTTGTTAAAGACGTTGGTTAATACATTTTCTACGTCGAAATACTCTCGTTTTTTACACTAAACTTATCAATTTATTTTAATCGAAAGAATACAATCGAGATGTTCCAAGTTTTAAAGTCCACCCTTTGATTTATTTTATCCTAAGGACGCTAACACCAGAAATGTAAAATAAATTCCAACGGTAACAAACAGCGACTGCAGTTCTCTTCTCACACTCACGTATGGGACACAGTGCTTGGTGGTTGAACGCATAAGTGTCACTAACGTCGGGTATGCTGTAGTAGACCAGATATATTACAAACACTTCATTTTATCCTGTGAGTTAACTATCTGAAATTCTTAAAGATTGGAAATTCTTATCTCCGGATGTACTGTTAGGGCCCATTCCCACGAACGTATTTAGCAGCGCTACCGATACAATTCCATGTCTCTTCTAAGATTTCCACAATAAAATGGGCTTCAAGGACGAAGTACTGTCTTTAATTACATGTTATAAATACCTTAAAATATGGCATCATTGGTCCTATGTTCATCCTATGTCTTCAAAAAGACTAAAAATAGGACTTTATTTTTTTTAACAAGGAAAGCTGAAAACACTTTTTCCAATTAGTTTTTCATTTGGATAGAATACTTGAAATTATATAATAATAAATTTGTATCTCTAAGAGCCGGTATCCTCTCCATTTTAACAATAAACATCCCCACATCTGAACTTTCAAAGAATTGTTGACACAACATTTTATAATGATATAATTATAATCTTGCAATTGGTAACACGTGGCTCTCCGTTGAAAGAGTCGTGCGTATTTCTGCCTCCCGTGGCAACACGACCATTAAAAACAATGTAGTCTATTCATGATAGGTTTTTACTTGGATGACAGTTCAAAAATCATATGTTTAGGTTTTTAGTTGCCAACACTTGTAAAATCTCACTGTTTTGTTATAAATGTTAAGTTTTTTAACTACCTGTTATATTTTACATTTAAAATAACGTAAACTTAATACTATTTCATTACTTTTAATAATTTCTTTTTATCCAACTTGAAACAAAATTTTTAACATAATTAAAACGTACTTATTCGTTTTGGAACATTATTGACTATGTGTAATATAGTGCATACATGAATACCTTTTAATACAGGCATCGTATTTACTTGGAAAAGAGAAAATAGCTGTCATTTTTTATATATAATAAATTATTTTATAATTATTCTGTCGTATTTCGAAATATTTAACTGAATAAAATATTGTTATCCACTGCTTGGGTGCATCATTGTAAAAAACTTGTTTCCGTCATGTTCAACCACGTGGTTTAAATTCGTCGGTCACCATTTTGAAGCTATTTTCGTTAGATATTTTGGGAAGTACTGTGAATAATATATATTTTTTAAAAGAAATAAAACGATAAATAATTTTTGTGTCCAATCTCAAATACATATATAAATAATATTATTGGCCTATATTACTGTGGTTAACTGTCACATTCATATATTACCATCTGTTTTCATTACAGTGATCCAAAGTGATAGATGTCAGCTGTTGGCATAGGGATGTAGGGATGTAGCTTTGTGAGCTGTCATCCAAGTAAACTTAGGTCATGAATGAATTTCATCGCCAAGCAGCTATGCTAATTATGCTCGTGGAACTGGACCTTTAAGTTTCATAGTTGAGACTTTAATCCTCTCCAGGCGAATACATATTCACCTCGTTAAGGTGGGGATGTGCGAGAAAAGGTCGGTGGTTTTTGCATTTTTAATAGAAAAACTTGTTTTGGTCAAGATAAATCAAATATTGTTAAGTACAAATATAGAGTTTAATTTTCTATGGTAACCACAATATTTTTTTAATATCTGTAAAATGTGTCCTGGAATTTAGTGACAATTTTTTCTCTTCGTTTAAAAAGTTTGTCATCCAATGCCGTTATGATCATGACAGATATTCAATAACGTTTGATATCATTATGTGAAAAAAATTAAACTATGTTTGTACTGAAGCAATATTTTATTTATTTTGACCAAATAAATGTCTTGCTATAAAAATTGCAGACGCACTGGCCTTTTCTCGCGTTCCCTACATCCTCAACTTAAGCTAAATCGGGTTGTAATTGTAACATAAACGTGTACTGCTAATATGACAATATTACTACCCACCCCAGAACAAGCTAATATTCATAGACATCCTGCAATAGAAATACTACCCACCCCTAAACAAGCTAATATTCATAGACATCCTGCAATAGAAATACTACCACCAAAGTAATCTTGTACTCATAACACCCATCATTATTAAACACCACGAACTTACTATGTCAAATATAGGTGTTCGACTCACGCATATATCTGCCGGAGTAGAGCTGCTTGCAAGTCCAGTCTCATCACCTCGAATGCTAGATTGAAGAGAAGTCCAAAAACGCTACAAATTATGCAGAACTAATACCCTTGTGTTGCAACAAAGAGAGCTTGCAATGCTCTGATTGGTCCGTGCTGTACTAAGACAAGACCACTCATGTTCCTGGACGTTTAGCTGGCCTACGTGACCTAACAAGCATAGCTATACCTCTGCGCGTCCGCGTCTTGGAGTTGATGTTATGAAAATGAATCGAATGCGACGGTTGATTTCAAGACAAACAAGAACCTGGTGTATGTGATGTCAACAATGCAGCCATCTAACATGATGCTTGCGAATGACGTAATAACAAAGGACATCTCCCACCTTCCTTCCTTGCAACTAGACCTATATAACGAGGGCACAAAGAAGATATCAACGACCATTTTCCAACAACCACTTCCACGAGAAGTCCTCTTCAGGACTAAGACTGTATCTAGCCAGGATGGTTGATAATAATATTTTGTTTAAATCTATAAACTTCATATTGCTGCGATGGGTTTTGATTTTTCTTAAATACTTTGATTTAGTTTGTAATGGAAATCTGTCAGTGTATGCTTCGTAATGTTATTGCTAAAAAGTTTACAAAATTACAGCCTTATATACAGATTACTTCACATTCCCTTGAAATAAAAAGAATTACAAACTAGAACTTAATATCATCAAACAGCTTGCCATCACTAACAGATACTCTCATTCATTTGTATACCGAATCCTTCAAAAACAAAAAGCTCAGTTAAAACGCACAACTACTCTAATAGATCTCAACGCCACGCCTAACAATAAAACCAAATGGGTTAGATTCAACTACACTGGGGAAAAAATCCACAATATCACCAATATCTTTAAAAAAACACAAACTTAACATAGCTTTTAGCACTAACAACAACATCAAAAAATGTATTAACAATTCCAAATCTGAACGAAACTAATCAATATACAAAAAAGTGGTGTTTACCAACACACTTGTGAATGCAATAGTGTTTACATTGGCCAAAGTGGTCGAAAAATATCAACCAGGTATTCTGAACACATAAGTGACTTCAAATACGACAGGAACAAATACAAATTCTCCGAACATCTTAAAATTTCTGGTCATCAACCCACCACCATGAAAAAATGCATGAAACTAATTTACAGTTCATCCAAAGGCACCACCATGAACACTGCAGAAAATATTTTCATCCAAACTGCAATACTCAACAACAAAAATGTCCACAACGAACAAGTACAGTTTGCAAATCAAACCCTCATTAACACTTTAAGGAAACTTCCACAACATACCAGATTAAAATAACCTACGTTCCTGCCCCTCCTTCCAGTAGTCAAAGACCTGTTCGGGCCAGTGTCGAGAAGAATTTGAACCTTCCTTTTTCCTAATCTCACTAACCCTTTCTTTTCCTTCACTTATTCTCAATTATCTCACCACATCTATCTATCTACAACCGTTCTTATTTTAACTAGTTTGATTCTAGTATTCACTGGAGCAACTCAAACAGGCACAGTCAAATGGTAAATATATTTCATCTTCATCTGATTAATTATATAGTCACTTCCTAACATTTTTTCATTTTTTTTCTCTTTAGTCTCTTACTTGGCTAACACCTGGTTACTTGTCCTAAACTATTATTTATTTTTCTTTAATTTAGTCCTGATGATGGCGCCGTAGATGTGCCAAAACATGTAGAACTCTAAGGTCATCTCTACGATCCCTATAAAAGGAGCAAGAGAATTTCAGATAAGATAATAGAATTCAATAAACTGTGATATATTCAACATTTCACCTTTCTTCAAAAATTTTTAATTTTCTATATAATTCACATAAAGTACATCAAATTCAAACATTATACTCTAGTCATTCAAAAACAATTATCTTAGAATTTAATTATGTTAAATTGTTTATGTTTTTGTTATAATTTTACTTTTAACATGTTGTAACCTTGACTCACATTTTAATGTGTTAATTTATCATGTCCTGATATCTTTTTAATCATATGTGTGTAAATAATAACTTCCATTTTAATCAATTTATTTATAGAATGAATAAATTGTAATTTATAATTATGTTCTGATATCAAATATTATATATGTATTGATTAAATTAACCATCCTTATTAATTTATGTAAACTTAATATGGTACAAATTCTATAATTTCACTTAAGTCTTTTTCATATATTTTATCACACCAAATATTTTATATCGAATTCTATAAAGTAAGTTAAAAACGTTAAGTTTAAAATAATAATAATAATAATTATTATTATTATTATTATTAGCACCGCGTCTTACTACTCGTTCGGGTTATACGCACTTACACTAATGTGTAATGGTAGGGTGATTGTGAGATGAAATGGAGGACCTACAGCTTAACGTGGAATCCAAACCACGGTGGAGGCCTGGTGTTAAGTTTAAAAGTAAATTCTGTTATGGAGCACTTAATGTTTCCTGTCGCCGCATGGGCGCTAGTATCTTTTTATTTTCTTGGTTGAAATATGTAGCCACATTTCTTGGTTCTTTTTATGTTTGAAATATTTGGGTAAAATATTGATTTTTTTTTTTTTTTTTTTTTGCTTTTGTGGTTATCAGTAATAATTTAAATTCTTTAAATTAACGTTTCTTTTATTGATTTTTTTATAGACTTCTTTTCTTTGAAGTTAATGTTAAAGTAACTTATTTTTTATTACTATGATTTTGACTTTAATATTCATTTAGGCAAAATTTAAAAGTTTTCTAACGTAACTTTGTTTTTTCTATTAGAAATTTAAATGTGGAATCTTAAATAATTCTTTAAAAAGTGACGAGGGTAATGGTCCCACGAAGGTTTGAGTTTAGTCGGGAAGTCAAACCTTTGTGCTTTACGTAAATATCTGGTGCGATATTTACTTTAAATTTAAAACTATTTGGTCTGTATTCACAGGGATGTGCGTTGTAAACCATTTAAAAGAGGCTCATTAAGCTATTTATGATCTTGTAAAATATTTAGGAGTTAAATTTTAGGTAAATATCTGGTGTGATATTTAAATTTAAACTTTTTCGATAAATTTAAAACTAATTTGTCTGTATTCACAGGTGTGAATCTGACGCGTTGTAAATCATTTCAAAGAGGCTCTTTAAACTCTTTGCAATCTTTGTAATATTTAAAATTTAAACTTTTGATACTAATTTTGTTTGATCTCAATTTTCTGTGGAGAATTAGAAGCTTGTATATCATAAAGAAAGTTTTATTTAATAATATCAACAATTTTGCTTATTTCATTGGTCTCTTCTAGACAAGTTTATATAATACTATGATTTATTTGTTTTCCAACACACTTCAGTTTGACATGTAAGGCCATGCAACTTGTTTTAACACTGTTTGTTACTTTGAATAAATAATTCAAATATTTCTTTAACCTCCAACTGTTTTACTATTAATTTTGCAAATGTTTCACCTTTTTTATAATTATTTCCTTGTGTTCCGCCCTCCTCCTTTTAGTCTATTGTGGCCGTAACTAAATATAGTGAGAGTGGGGTGGTATATAGTTATGTATAAAAGTTATTTTTTTAAATGTCTCTTTCCCCCTGTTTTTATAACTTGTAATAACCAGGTTAAACCCTGGGTTAATCTAATAGTGTAATTAACCAGGTTTTTTTTTTAAATCAAATTAACATGGTAGTATTTATTTTAATATGTAGGGAAACAAATTTTAAAAGTAAAATCTATTTTGTTCAGATATATTTACAAGTGGCATTGCAGTGAAGAAAATAAATAGTACGGAACTCCACACGAACTTTCTCGCTATATTGTTTAGTAATGGAGATAGACCTATTTACTCAAAATTCGTAATATTATATACACTAGCAAACCCAAGAACAAATTGCGCTAGACATACGTAAAACATGTTTTATTCGTGGTTTTAAATTTCATAATTTTATTTTTAAAGAATTAACTTCTTCATTTGTATATTTGGACCAATAAAAAATATCGACATTGGGTCCCCGAGGGACAACATTTCGTATTAAAATTTTGACTTCCGGTGAAAATTTTCGTCATTTTTGTAGGAGATGCACATTTTATGGTTATCGCATTGCTATTAAATTTCTCTTTTATAAATTTTGACCATTAAAATAGGTAATTATTGACTGTTGAGTCTAAAATAAGAAAGACAGAATCGTTATAGCCAATCTTGAGAAGATGTAATTTTTCTCTTTTCATCCTCTAGTTAACTGCTATTAATTTTAGGGTTGAAAGACACACAGACAGACGGCTTTGCAAAAACCACTTTTTAGGGTTCGTGGGGGTTATGAAACGTCGACATCCATCAACATCTCGGACTAGATTTTTTTGATGGTTATAATACTTTACCTTAAAGTGTTGTCAAACCAAAAGAAAAATATATTTATGTATAGCTTGAAAACTTTTGGTTTTATAAAAATATATTTCAAGTAAAATATGTTTATTATAAATAGATCCACGTGTATGCAATGATAAGTAATTTCACATCTCAAAGACTTACGGAGATTAAATTAAAAATTAGAAATTACGCATCAGACCTGAACCCTTAAAGTCATTTTGACGAAAAGTTGAGGGTAGCCATTTGGTTTGTAATATTGATCAAGGCTTAGAAATGAAATATAATCAAAATCGTCAAAGCCGATTTTAATAAAATCAATTTTTTATCTTTCCGTCCTTAAGGAAACTACCCTTAATTTTAGGTTTGGATATCCAATTCCAAAAGTTCCTCGGGTAAATCTATGAAAGCCCTATATACCAAGTTTTAGCCCAATCGGTAAAATAGTTTAGGCTCTAGCCCGAGGTACAGACTGACATACAGATGGACAGACAGACGACATTGCGAAAAACCACTTTTGAGAGTTCGGGGGTCATGAGACATTGACATCCATAAAAATCTCGAGTTCTATTTTGTTGACGATCACATTATTTGCTCTACCTGTAAGGTAGCGCTAAAGTAAAAATATTGATATTAGGTCTCCCAAGAGTCAACACTTCGTATTAAAATGTCGGATTCCGGTTTTAAAATGTTGACATTTTATTAGGGGTTGCATATCTTATGGTTATTGCATTGCTATTAATTCCTCATTTATAAATTTTTACCAATAAAATAGGTAAATATCGACTATTGAATCTAAAATGATAGAGATAAATAATTGTTGTACAAACATTTCTCCTAAAAGGTTGCAAAAAAGAGAACATACCCTTTTTGAAAGACTTACTACTTACTTTATGGAATTAGAAAATTATTGCGTTAAAACTAAGTAGTATCTATTTATAACTAAAGATCACAAAATTGTATTAATATATTTGCCAATATCTCAGAAACTGTTGGTTTTATAAAAATATATTTCATATGCAAAATTTCTTTTTAATGGTACTACAATTTTTCAATGATAAGTTATTTAGTATCTCAAATAGTTGCGGAGATACGGACATTTTCGCCTCTCTAAAATACCCTTAAAATCATTTTCATGAGAAATGAAAATAGTCAGTTTATTTATAAACTAAATAAACGTATATATACGAATTTTAATCAAAATCGTTAGAGCCTATTTTGAGAAAATCGATTTTTTCTCTTTTAGCTTTTTACTAAACTACTCTTAATTTTAGGGTTAAAAAGACACACAGACAGGTGGCAATGCAAAGACCACTTTTTAGGGCTTGGGGGGTCATGAGAAGTCAACATCCATCAACATTTCAGGTTAGAAATTTTTTACGGTCGCAGTTAGTTTTCGAAAACTTAAAAATATATATATATATATATAAATAGTTGCGTATAGATTGAAAGTTATTGGTTTTATAAAAATATGTTTCGAATAAAATATTTGTATTATAAATATATATACATATTTGCATTGATAAGTAATCTCATATCTCAAATAGTTTCGGAGATATGATTTTAAAAAATGAGAATTTTGCCGAAGTATTGAAGGTAGCATTCTGTTTTGAATATTTATAAATGTTTTGAAATGAAATTTAATCAAAATCGTTAGAGCTTTTTTTGAGAAAATTGACTTTTTCTCTTTTTGCCCTTCGGTAAACTACCCTTAATTTTAGGGTTGGATATCCAATTCCAAAATTCTCTCGGGGCAACCCAATAAAAACACTAGCTAGATACAACGCTTTGGTCCAATCGGTAAAATAGTTTAGGCTCTAGTCGGAAGTACAGACAAACAGACAGACAGACGGAAACAAAAACTACTTTTTCGGATTCAGGGGGTCATGAAACGTCGAGATTCATCAAAATCTCGAGTTCGATTTTTTTTGACGATCACAATCATTTCTATATCCGAAATATAACGAAAAAGTAAAAACAAATGGTACAGAACTCCGCACGGACTTTCTCGCTCTATTGTTTAAAAATGGAGATATTTACAAAAAAACTCGTAATATATGTGAAACAAAATAATATACACTAGCAAACCCAAGCATAAATTGCACTATACTTACGTAAAAAAATTTTGAGTCCCGGTTTTAAATTCTATAATTTTATTTTTAAAGAATATCCTCATTAGTATGTTTGGACCAACAAAAATGATCGATTTTAGGTCCACAAGATTCAACACTTCGTATTAAAATTTCAATTTTCGGTTAAAATTATAACATTTTATTAGGTGTTTCACATCTTCAGGTCATCGCATCGCTATTCAATTCTTCATTTATAAATTTTGACCCATAAAAAATGTAATTATTGATTATTATTGAGTCTAGAATGAAGGAGATAGATAATTGTTGTACAAACATTTTTCCTAAGAAGTTAAAGGTAAATTAACAAACTTTTTAAGAGACTTACTTACATTTAATTACTCTATGGCGCTACAGAATTATTGCGTTAAAACTTAAAGAGTATCTCTTTACAACTAAAGCTCACAAAATTGTATTAATATATTTGCCAACATCTCAGAAACTGTTGGTTTTATAAAAATATATTTCGAATGATTTTTTTTTATTTTTAATAGTACTACAATTTTGCAATGATAAGTTATCTAGTATCTCAAATATTTGTGGAAATACGGAAATTTCCACTTCTGTAAAGTACCCTAAAATTCATTTTCATAGAAAAGTGGAAATAGACATTTTATTTATAATCTTAATCAACGCCTAGATACGAATTTTAATCAGAATCGTTTGAACCGATTTTGAGAAAATCTGTTTTTTCTCTTTTCGGTTTTTATTAATCTATTCTTAATTTTAGGGTTAAACATAAAACAGACAGACGGCAATGCAAAAACCACTTTATAGGGTTCGGGGGTAAGGGGACGTCGACATCCATCAACATTTCGGGCTAGATTTTTTTACGGTCGCAATACTTAAACTTTAGTGTTTGAAAAGTATATATATATTTGCGTTAAGCTTGAAAGTTATTGGTTTTATAAAAATAAGTTTCAAAGAGTCTGTATTATAAATAGACCTACATATTAGCAATAAATAATTCCATATTACAAAGAGTTACGGAGATATGATAAATAATAAGAATGTACGCATTTGACTTGAACCCTTAAAGTCATTTTGCCGAAATGTTTAGAGTATCCATTTTGTTTGGAATATTTATAGATGTTCATAAATGAAATTTAATCAAAATCGTTAGAGCCGATTTTGAGAAAATCTACTTTTTCTCTTTTTGCCCTTCAGTAGACTACCCTTAATTTTAGGGTTAGATATCCAATTCCAAAAACCCTCGGGTCAAACCTATGAAAACCCTAGATACCAAGTTTTAGCCCGATCGGTAAAATAGTTTAGGCTCTATTCGGAGGTACAAATAGACAGACAGACGTAAATTCAAAAACCACTTTTTCTGATTCGGGGGGGTCATGAAAGGTCGAAATTCATCAAAATCTCGAGCTCAATTTTTTCGATGATCAAAATACTTTCTCTACCTGTAAGATAGTGGGAAAGTAAAAAGATTAAGACACAAGACTCAACACAGTTCAATCACTCAATATAAAATAAATTAAATACACACGAGGTTGTTTTTAAAGCATGAGCTTTTCTCTAGGAATCGTAAATCTATAATAGAGAGGTGGGTTAACTCCTATATTTATCGAACCCAAATATTATATTTTCTTTCGAATCTTGAATTCAAATTAGAATCCTGGAATCTTTAAAAATAAAAAAAATTGCTTAAAGGGAAAATGTTTAAAATTGAATATAAGATAAGTGGTTTGAGACTTGGGGGCTATTGACAAATAACATTTTGTTTGTCATATTTATTACGTCGTAAACAACAAAGAGAACAATTTTTTATTAAATTAATTAGGCCTAAATTAGTACAATTTTGTCCTTTTTTTGTTATATTGTTACTCTCCAAACTACACAAGTCTTTAAAATTCCTTTTACCAATTTCTTAAATTTTAGTGATATTCATAGTAATTTGTTGGTAAGAAGAATGTTATGATTGATAGTAAGGAAAGAATACCTGAAATTTATATTTAGTCAATTTGAAATTTATAAGTATTTTCTACGGTTGTTGTACAAATATATATATATATATATATATATATATATATATATATATATATATATATAATATATAACATTAGTGTTATATATATATATATATATAACATTAGTGTTATATATATATATATATAACATTAGTGTTAAATGTGACAATTTTATTGATATAATAAAGTCAAAAAATAGTAAGTTTCAAATACACAATTAAAGATTATGTTGTCATAATTGAATGGATGAAACAAGTAAAATTAATTTGATTAGTTTTTACTTAGTTAATTTTACTTGTTTCATTAATTTAATTATGACAACATAATTTTTAATGATGTATTTAAAACATTTTTTTACTTGATTACATCAATAAAATTGTCACACTTAACAATAGTTTAATATATATTTTACTGCTCAACAGACGTAGAATATACTTATAAATTTTAAATTGAACTATTATAAATTCAAGATATTCTTTCCTTATTACCAATCAATTGCTTAAAAATGTTATATCAAGTCACATTCAATATATATAATAATAATAATAATAATAATAATAATAATAATAATAATAATAATATAATAAATAATAATAAATAAAATAAATAAAAATAGTATTCAAGAGACTTTTTTGAGATTTTTTACGAATCGAATGTGTCCAATACCACGGGGTTCGGAGGTTTAAGTAATCGAGAATTCTACTGTTCCATCTCTACTGAGTATAATATAATCATAAAACCTGTTCTTTGAGTACACTGTACAGCCTACACCCTGTGTTCCCCCAAGTCCGTAGAGTTTACTCTAATAAAGGGGTAGGAGCGTGAGAATTCCCAGAACACAAGTAAGGCAACGATTGCCAAACCTATTCCCTACTTAACAATTTCCTGAACGTCGCCTGCTGTGGGAAATTTCCTCAAGCGTTTTATTTTAAAGTTTAATATTTTGCTTGTAGTTTTAAACTAAGGTAAAGAAGAGAGTCCAAAGTTTTTCTTTTGATGCAAGAGGAAAAAAAAAAATTCATTACTTTAATTTTCATAAGGGGTATTTGCGTCCCACCCCTTCATTTTCAATTGAGTACTAATGCAGCACTTATGTACATTTTTGAGAGTTAATATTTAATGCATAGAAATATGTGGTCACTATACTTTCTCTCCGTAGCACCATTCAATAATTTTAGACAATACCCAATATAATGTTAAATTGGCATTATATAATATTCATCTTTAGTATTCAGAAAATAATTTCTTAGATTTTACCCGGCTAAACCAGGCTAGACGATCTTGACGTTTAACCCGTTCAACCACCGGTGCGGCCAGTAAGAAGCTAAATCACTTAATTCTATAACCCGTACCAGTGGTTGCATGGTCTAAGGCAGTTCTCAAATTGTGGTACGCAGAGCTTCTCAAGGTGGTACGCAAGCAGACACGACAATACTAACACTTTCCTCTCAGTTTGAGGAATTTATTTGTTAATATCAACACTAATGGCTCGTCTATAACCATCACACCCGCTAGTCGGACTCGCTACTACGCAAGCGCAAGCATACTCGTAATTACGCTTTCACTTAATACAAAATAGTCTGTCTGCAGTGAAAAATCGTAATACGTAATCTCAATCAATAGGAATTAAGACAAATTAACCACTGACTGAAATAATAAATATATCAGACAGCCAATCATAGATGGCGCTGCGATAATAATAATGATCCCAAATAACAAACATTCAGAGACATAGCTCTATCCTATTGACATTTTTAATAGTTCCCTGGTACGCGACTGATCCGTAATACACATGAGTGATACGTGGAAAAAAGTTTGAGAACCACTGGTCTAAGGTGTCACTCTTGAAATAGACTGAATATAGAATGATGGGGAGATCGGGTTTGAATCCTAGTTGGATATAAGGGGGTGGTTCATCCTACATTGTTTCCCACCCTCCTTCCCCGCAAATTCGGGTAAATATCCTCAAAAACTACTTTAATCATCTCTATCCTAGTCGTGTAAATATATGGAAATCCCCAACGTGTAGTAAAAATCGGTACAAACTAAAAAAATATATGAAAGCATAGTGTGTGTGTCTTTGCAATGGCGGAATCTAATTGGGTCACGTCGTATTGGTTGGTGTTTCCTCCTCTCGGTGGGAATCCAACCAAGGACACTCGGTTGAACTGCAGTAAAGCGTGAATATGCAGGCAGTAGGGATCGATCAGGTGACCCACCACCGTGACGACCTGCGCTGTAGCACTTGCCACGGTCTCCGGCTTCCCCCCCCCCCCCCCCCCCCCCCCAATCGTAGTATCTAGGTCATGAGAGAGGGCCGCAAGATGTACGGACCAACCAACACCGCAGATATATTATTACTGTGACCACGTCCTCTTGTTACTACCCCCTGGTGTTGGTTTGGCGTGTTCTGTGCAGACGACCCCCAGTATATATTGCCACTCGTAAAGCACCCTATCCTGCGGCGTCCCATCACTCCCACCGCAACCGCCTGATCGTCATTTGATGATCACTCCATATTCATGGAGTTGGGAGAAATAATACCCTAGCTCTCTATCCAGCAGAGAGACCCTAACACAACGGAGACCATTACATGAATGTTTCGGAACAGGGACTTCCCCCTGAGGGTCAAGTGCAACAACAACGCAAGAATAAACTTCTTTTTCCTCCGCCGCGCCGCTTCGTGTCTCACTTCCCATCAGCATCCCGCACGTATTATATTTACAATGTTAGGATAAGAATGAACAAGGTAGAATTGAAATTAAATGTACCCACATTTGAGTGAGGGACTTAGGAAAAGACACCCTTGTTATAACAAACTGGAATTCGAATTCCAACCTCCTGATGTCTGATGTACCAGGTTAGACGAGGCTGACATTCATTCAGCGTCCCCGCCAGTGAGGAATAATAATAATAATAACCAAATAACAAATAGTATTAATAATCAAGCGTCGATGATCACACGTACTAAACGTAAAGCTTGTTTCTTATGTTTTTTTAGGACGGGATATAGAGGCAAATTATGATACTAATACTGGACAATAGATTACTTTTAGTGCGAAAAAGCGAGAGTGCTGCGCTCTACACGGCCCGGTGTTGCGAACCGTGTGAATTAACGTGGACGGCAATGGGTAGATGATTTAAAACTTCTGTTTTTGTGTGAAATTGTTATTAATGTTGCAAATAATATGGCCGGTGGTATCTGTGCAATATACAATTGCTACAACTACAGCAGAAAATCAACATTCTTAACCGTTGTAAACAATAACACATTTATATTGTATTCTGTTTTGTATTAATTTTATATTTATTAGATATGATAGAATGAATATAGTACACGTAATGTTCCAGTTCAATTTGTTTTAGAATAATTTTGTAATAGAAGGAGGCAATGTAAAAACATAATTATGTTTTTAGAAAAAGGTTATACAAACTATTATTAATTGCATAGTTAATATTAATTGTAATTATAATTGAAGTATTATTATTAAATTATAATTAACTATTGTAAAATTATAATTATTCTTAACAAATTAAAATTATTATTAATGGCATATTATGATTATACTACCCATACTTCACTTTTCATAGGTAGGACCTTACCTGACATCTAGAAAAAATATTCTCTCTCTCTTTCACGTATTCGTACGTAAAGTCATGTGATCTGCATCTGTCGCTTTTTATAGATATAATCAATGTTGACCGCAGAAAATATATTTATTTATAGACTCTCCCTATGACAATTGAACTGTAGTAAACTAAAGTGTATGCACACAAAACCTCGGAGTTCACGACGGAAAGATGTAGCGGCTCTTTTTGAAGCTGCAATATATGTTTAGGTGTTTAAAAATGATTTAAGTTTAAAGAGTAGTTTCATCATTATTAAAGGATTCTGGTATTTAGAAATGAGTGTTCAAGAAATCGACAGCAACCCTCAAAGTTAAATCTTCTAAATAAGACAATTATAAAGTGAAGGTGTTTTCAACCCCTGGTTTGTCGGTGACGTTGAGGTCAGGTTTAGAATCCTGGCTGAGTGTACTGATGTGATGGTTTTCCACACTTCCTTTAAGTTAATTTGGGTACTAATGGTTATATTTCCTCTAAACTATTTCATCCTTACTCACTACAATCATCATTACTACCCTATTAACGTAATTAAAATAAATGCGTGTACATTGAGCGAATAGAAAGATGCGGTTGGAACAATTAGTGATGAAGCGTCCGCTTTAATCAGTTCGAATCAGACTTTTAAATTTTTAAATTGTTTGTTGTGAAGAATTTTGACTTTCAGAAGCCATGCTACCCCTTTCCCACCTCTGTAAATAGTTTTAATTGATATACCCATATTTCACATACTGTATATTAAATATTTATGAACCCGCTTCGGTGATCGCATGGTCTAAGGCACTACTCTTGCATTAGACTGCAATACCGATCACGGGGAGGTCGTGATTCGAATCCAGTCTATACTGAGGATGGTTTTCCCTATACAGTTTTCCAATCTCCTTCCAAGTAAATGCGGGTACACTTGCTCTAATTCAACATTTCTCAGTCCTGACATGTCAGTCTAGTTATCTCGTTGCGTATAGCCCGGAACGGTGAGTGAAACGCGGTGTCGTAATACAATTGATACATTTTAATATAATCTTGTCCTAAGATTGAGAATTCTAAGCCCTCCCCAAAATTAACGTCCATGACTCAATTTAAAATAAATTCAGTGATATGAAAATGAATGAGTGAGGAGAGGAAACTCTTACCACCTCTTTTAACTCATGTTCACAATTCCATACCAGACCGTTTTATAATGAAAATTAAGTTGTCTCCAATGCAAACAATTTTAGTTGACAATTAATATTTCAATCTCCGCCAAATTCGAAAATTCTCAAAATTAGATAAAAGATCAAATTTCCCCACCCTTCTTCTCCCCCACCCACTGACTCACTCCCCACTAACCACCATTCATAACGATTTATAGGTATCAGGTATGTATAGTAGCTCGAGTAGATGAAAACCCATTTTTTAAATCTTCAACGGTTATTACTAATCATTTTTACAGGGGCTTAAGACTCATGAAGAGGAGTTCTCCAAACAAAATAGAAATAATGTCGATAAAATAGGTTACAAAATTTCAGAAACTTTGGAACGGCTGGATGTGAATAAATCCTCAAAAAACTCCCCCTTTGTTAGAATCAATTTATACATGCGACAGACAAATCAATGCTATTTGTTCTTATTTTAATAACGTTTTGGTTATCCAAAACAAGGTTTAACATGAGGTTAGGACGTTTTAGAGTTCGTGAGACGCGGACAAACTATTGCCTACTAAAGAAGTCGTCTGCATACTATAAACAAACCAATGAAGTACTAAATTGCGAATATTTTATTTATTTTTTATAGCTAGTTTTTAGGAATTTATAAACTTTTGTAGCATCGGATGGTTCACTAAAAACATAACACCAATGTCAAAGGATGGATCTTACCCCATTTTTCTGTGATCGAAGGCAGCGTGGAAGAACGACGTAAGTTCAGCTAGACACACCTTCTCTGACCCAAGAGAAAAAGACACTAACCTAGTGGGCTGAACGACTGTGTAGCGAGAACCACGTGTGGGCTGGACTTGCGCAGTAAAGATATTCTCCTTTAGAAGATTCCCGAAAAGCAACGAACCTTCCCGAGGCTTGTAGAAATGCGCTAAACATTGTTCTTTCGGTATTCCAGAAGGTTTCCCCCCTTGATTACCCGTCATTCCTCTCCCCTGTGTTTTAGCTGTATATATATTTGTGTCTGACCCAATGAACCTCACAATTGGGACAGAGCTGGAACAGGGCTAGGATAAGCTTCGGCTTCCTACGACTAAAATGTAAGAACTAAAATTCTGTCTCGGCAAATTTAACTTTTTTTTATATTTATTTATATATTTCAAAATTCCATTTCGGCTTCTTCAATATTTTTTTTTAAACTAAAACTTAAAAATTAAATATAAGTCTGGCTGTTTAACTTAGTAATGGCGTCTAGTCGCCGATTGAGATATAATAATTTGATTGTATTGATAACGGTAGAACTCTAAATTTATTAATGTTTCGTATAGAGGAATATTGTATTATTGGACTTGAATCTATGTTGTCATTTTACAACACGCCAGTGCTGATTGAGCGAACTCATGATTTATGAATTGTACAAATTGTTATGTTAGTGGGACAGTTAACTTTAACTGTTATGATGATATTAGATGATCTTATCGGTGTGCAGTTTAGTATCTTTACTTAGATTTCTTGGGGTAATTTGCGACCTGTTAATTTTACTTGAGTATCTTGTGAAATATTTACTTATTGGACTTAGAGTCTATGTTGTTATTTTGCAACTCGCCAGTGCCGGTGAGCAAAATCATTATTGGCAAGGTTAATAATTAGTCGATTGATGGTATTGTTCATATTTACTGTTATTCAGGTTTTTATATAAGTGGATCTTCGAGTTAACTTATTTGTATCCTTGCTTAGATTTCCTTGCGACTTGATCGCGACGTAATTGTTATGAGCAAAGTTTTAGAATTAGAAAATGGTATCTCTATTGGAAATTAATTATATGCTATATGACTTTTGAAATAATTACGGCTTTAAAAGTTCTCTATATTTTTCGACGCCATCTTGTTTATTTTTTATAATAGTCAATTGCTTTCATATTTAATGATACTACTCTTATGTTAGCCTTTTAATTAGGCAGAATATCATTCCTGCCCGGACCCATTCTTGTGGGCTAATATTCATGTAATGTTCGAAAGCACTTCTACATTATTTATTTATATTGTCATAACAACAATGTTGGTACTAAATAGAGCTGTTAAATATTGGATTGTGCTGTCCATAATAAATATTGACTCAACACGACTTATCCTTATTTTTTAATAATAATATACCACCTCAAGTCCTAGGTTTTAAGTTCTAATTTCTTTTATTTAGTAATTATCAAATATTAGGCAGGTTGATGCATTTTAGGGCTCTCTTGAGATAGACGGCCCCCTCATTGTTGATCCTCTCAGTAACAGGTGGGAGTGGCGAGATTCGATGTGTAATGTTTCTCAAAATAGAACATTTCAGATCTTAAACTCATGAGCACTCACTCTTGTTGTTTCCCTTGTTTTGGTATATTCCTTGTATTATTTGTGGCCTCCTCATCTGAGGATGCTACACTTTTTAATAGTGAACATATCCAATCCAAGTCTATGAGGGATATCAAGTTTTTGCCCCGACCCCCACTTCTCCCCAATTATGATAATAAATTAGGGATGAGGAAAGTTAAATTTAGAATAAGTGTACCCGCATTTACATGGAGGGGGAGAGAGTGGAAAACCATCCTCAGTACACACGGCTGAGATCGAACCACGATCTTCCCGTAATCGGCAGCATAGTCTATTGCGAGAGTGACGCCTTAGGCTATGCACCCACCGAAGCGGCTAACGCGAAAGCTATCCTCTAAACAACTCTTAAGTTATGTAAACGTTAAGTTAACTGTATCGTGACAGCCTCCATTTTAAAACACGAGGAGAACCTTTATGTTAAGTCACGTTATGTGAACATTAAGTGAACGTCAAGTTGATCGTGATCCCGGCATTACGCCTTATTCAGTGTGTCTATCTGTGCGGTTTATAATCAATTAAAACAAGCTGAAATACTTGGTATTTAAATTACTTGGGGGGATTAACTTCCCAGCTACTTTAGTAAAACGTTAAATTAAGGCTTCCGGCAAGATTTCCCGCGTAGCTAGAGTGTGAACTATAGCTTGGTAGCTGGAGGTTTCGTTCAACACGCGGACTTTACTCATATTTACATTAAATATGTATCAACATCTTACGGCCTTAACTCCAATCAGTTTATCTTTTACACTCCTATTCAAAGCAAAGAGAAGGTCCTGTCAACTTAAAAACAACTTTAAAGTTTTAAAAACACATCACCAGTTTTCTCAAATATATTAGACATGTTTGATTTAATTTGAATCATTTAAATGAAATTGGACCCAAATGTATACTACAATAATACGCTAAAGCTTCCTTGAACCTATATTATCATATACTTATGTTAAAATGTTCATCAATTCCTTTTTAAAACCTTTCTATTAACTTGACTTTGTATATTTTTTTCTTAAATTTGTAACAGGCTTCACTCCCTTTCGTTGCACCTAGCTACTTTATAAATCGATGCAAACTAAAAAGCTAGGAAAATAGCCAACACTACAAACACCGGCTTCGGTGGCCGCATGGCTTAAGGCGTTACTCTCGTAATAGATTATTATTATCACCGCGTCTTACTACCCATTCGGGTTATATGCACTTACGCTAATGGTGATTGTGAGACTAAATGGAGGACCTACAGTTTAACGTGGAATCCGAACCACGGTGGAGGCCTGGCATTCCACACATTCACAAGTTGTGATTAATACACGTCTTTTCAGAGGTGAAGGAAGGGTTTGGCAATCAGATAAATCTGTGCCGGGACCGAGGATTGAACCCCGGACCCTCAACACAGAAGTCTGACACCTTACCCCTAGACCAACAGGTCACCGCTCGTAATAGACTAGACTACCGATGACATGGAGATCGGGGATCGAATACCAGTTGGATGTTGGGTGGTTTTTCCGAAATGGTTTTTCACTCGTCCTCCACGAAAGTACAGGCACACTTCCTCTAAATTCAATCTTCCTCATCCCTAAATGATCAGCTTAACTAATACATATTTGTATGAACAGTTAGTAGGATGCAATGCTAAAAAAACAAAAAGAAAGTCACCCATCTGATTTAAATATTACCGGTCCAAACCTAATATTATACTGTATATTACACAACAGACTTTGTGGTTGACTTTCAAAATCTATTTCAACACTATAATTTCTCGATTCTTGGTGTTTGTTGGGTTCACACCGGTGGAGTTAGAGCTTGGTGAATATTAGAAGTTAGTGTTTTTTTGTTTTGACATTGCAATGGAACTGCTCTACAGCTCAGTTTTCGTAGGAAGAGCCCTTTAAAAATACAAACATATTTGATTGGGGCCAAAATTGATAACATTTTACTATGTTATTAGTGCTAATTTTTTTAGGTATTGTAAGAACTCTAAGCTCAATTGGTGGGGGATAAGGGGGGGGTGAGCACTTCGATTAATGTAACTAAAGTACTTCTATCAAGGAAAAAAAACTTAGTATTATTATTATTATTATTATTATTAGCACCGCGTCTTACTACCCGTTCGGGTTATACGCACTTACGCTAATGTGCAATGGTAGGGTGATTGTGAGATGAAATGGAGGACCTACAGTTTAACGTGGAATCCGAACCACGGTGGAGGCCTGGCATTCCTCACATTCAAAAACTTAGTAAATCATCTCGAGGAAGCTTCTGGTTGTATGTGGACAAACCTCGGAATGCGTTGGGCTAAGAAAGGGATTGAATGTCCCTGCAATACCCAAAACCAACCTTACCTGTTGTCAGCTATGGTTATTCCTGCTCAGCAGGACACAATTGTAGGGCAAGAGGGCAATTAAGAATAAACATATCGTTCGTTATTCATCTGGAAGAATTAAAAACCAACTTAATATAGCTAGTCACTTGCTTTAGGCTGCACGTTTGTTAGCAGAGGAAAACAGGATCATTTAACTTGCAAACAGACGCGGTCGAGTTCCTCCATGAGGCCTGGTGTAATCCCCTATTCAAATATTAAAAAAGGTCCCGTAATTCCATCGTTTGAAGTATACATTCAACGTTTCCATAGCAGGATTCCTCCACTTAGTTGTGGGGGGTGGGGGAGGTGAGAGAAAGGGTCGAGTCTCTTCCCCAAGGGAAGGTTGAGTTCCTCCACTGGGGGAGGTTGAGTTCCTCTACTGTGGGGAGGTTAAGGCCCCTCCACTCTTCCTCGACAACTCAAGGAAGCGATTATAAGTAGTCAGAGTGCAATAGCTTAGTACAAACATAGCTTTAAAACTTTCACAATTTATATATATAATTAATGTGGTCCTTACCCAACTTAACTTAACCTGACCTTTCATGGGTGAGATTTGTTTTTATTTAATTTTGTAATTTCCTGAGCGAAGCTCCTCCTGTTCCTGTGAACTTCCATACAACAGAGGGGGGTTAGTCGAACAATTTTTTCTCCTCATAATTGATGCGACTAGGCTCTTGCAATCTGACAACCCCCTTCCTAGAGTGTGGTGGAGGCACTATAGGACATCCATGGTTGGAAGAGTGGTGGGTGACAGATAGCAGAAGATTCTTCATTGCAGACTTTGGATGAAAGTCACTAATAATGTCAGTACTATATTATCAATATATTAAGTGGTATCAAATTGTTTTAATAATTAATTCTTCTTTAAGGATTACTGTATAATTGGCGTTTTTGTAACTTATTGAAAGAATAAAATATCATAATAAAACTAGTAGGGTTTTTTTGGTGGTTGAGACAACAAGATTTACTATAGTACATGAAATAGTAAATTAAAAATTATTATATTAACACTTATATCCTGTTATAATTGTCTACCAATATTAATAGATATCTTTACAACATAGAAGGAAAGTAGGGAAAGAAAGAGCCATACAAAGTATTAGTTTCAAAATGAAACGTTTTTATTTTGTAAACAGTGCATAATGAAAACAAACAAGTCGGTCTATATGAAGTCATCAATCGCCCTTGTTTAGGCTAGTTGGTCTTCTTTGATTTATGAAGATAACGCCGCATTTTAGAAACTATCGTTTTAAAAGCATTTTTAAGTGAACCACATAAGCCGCTTCCACAAAAATTAAACATCTAAACACTTATATTCATAAGTTCGTGTTTCAATCGTGTAAAAACTGTTACAAAATTATTGTGTGAAATTTTTGACTGTCAAAAGAAACGACAACTCATCATATGGTCTTGCATATAATATAGTTTGGCGGATGGCTGGATATATGGTAACATTTCCTAGCTATCACCTACCACCCTTACGACCCTGGATGCCCTATAGAATATAAATTGCTATCGGAATACCTATCCCCATGAAGGAACTCTATACCCCCGTTGCAAACTGTTATTTTCACAATTAATTTCTCTGAACTGCGAGCTTTCAGAGGAAAACAGGTTTATGTTATATTCAAAATGGTATTTTAACCTAAAAGAATTATGGGCTGCAAGCTTGCAGAGAAAAGCTACCCTGAAACAGGATAACACACTAATTATTATTATTATTATTATTATTATTATTATTAGCACCGCGTCTTACTACCCGTTCGGGTTATACGCACTTACGCTAATGTGCAATAGTAGGGTGATTGTGAGATGAAATGGAGGACCTACAGTTTAACGTGGAATCCGAACCACGGTGGAGGCCTGGCATTCCTCACATTCACAATTCGTGATTAACACACTAATTAACCTATGGGAATGGATTCTAAATACATTACACTTTGTTCTACGAAAATAATTTAAGTTAATTTTAACTACTACAAAGAAATCTGCTTTACCAATCTGCTCCTTTCGTACTAAAGCAAGGGTCATTCAGCAACCATACGATTATGTTTCGTTGAAACAGCAAAATTGTGACAGTCATTTTGAGCTTAGCAATAGTATATTAGTATATTTTCTGTCGATATAAAATAACAATCGATGTGAAATAGAAATTAATACTGTCTAGATATAAAGGGCTATATACATATTTATATATATACAGTGGTGGCTCTGTAAAATAAAACAAAAGAAGAAATCAAACTCATTTTGAAATTCATACCAATTTTCTCAATTTGTTTTATTACAAAGACCATATCATGGAATATTTCAAAAATATACAGACAGGCGCTCCAAAAATATATAAATCAGGAACGGTAACCCTGGCTGCTGGGTTTGTTAACTAGATTGTAAATATTACTTTCTTATTTTGGCTAAATTTTTACTCATTGCATCACATTTATATATTATTTAATCAATTACAATCCCTACAAACCGCTCCAGTGAGAATCCATTCTGCTCTTGACGACTTCAAAAAGGCGGTGATTGAAATTAGAAATAAACTACCCTTTGTACTCAATAGACAAGAGGAAAGAATTGATATGCTCGCAGAAGGACCTACGCCTAAAAAAAAGGCAACGACCGAATGATGAGAATATAAATTTATTGGCAAAGAAAGTTTGTGATACAGTTAGTTGTATTTCAAATAACAGATAGCTTTAAATTCAAAAACCATTTGTGTAGAGTAAATAATTTCAGTCCGAACACCTCAGTAAACGTAAAAAAATTGTCTTCGGTAGATGATAATAACCAGTTTTGCAGCGCAATTCCAATGATTGAAAAAAAAATATTTTATGACAGGGCTTAAAGTGTTTTACTCTATGTCAGAAATAACACAATAAAATATGGCTGGTTGCTTGAAAAAATTGCATTTTATAACTTATTTTGTAATTGACGCTACATTTAAATAGATCACAAAAGCATTACAAATTCTTGTAACTATTCCTATGACTACTTCGGAAAGTGAGCGGTGTTTTTCAAGTCTGAAGATAATTCAGAAACACCATTAGCTAAGACATTAAATGTTAGGGCCCTGTTTTCTATAAAACAGTCGAGGATTTACGAGATACCAGATTTTAACGAACTAGTAATTGGAAAATTTATTTCGGACAAAAATATTTTAGATTTTTATTTCAAACTATAAACTTAAGCTGGGCTTAGACGTGCAAACATTTTGTTCAAACGAGTTCGCGCAAATCAATTTGTTCAAATTTATTTACACAAGCCTACCCGTTTATACGTTCAGTTAGATGTGCGCAAGCTTTTACTTGCTTCAGTAGTTTCCAGTTTCTTCTTGTAGAAGTTTGCTTCTCAGGAGTGGCGAATTTTCACTAGGTTCCAAGCTCACCCAAGACAAATAGATGTATAAGAGTTACCTTATCAGTTATCGGTTTGTGTTTTCGAACGAAGTGAGTGTATCTACTTATATTAACTTAATTATTTTTAAGTATGATTTCTAAGTCCAGGGTGTATGGCCCAAATTTAATAATATAATAATTATATATATATATTATTAGGTCTTCCTAAACCAAACTTGGATCAGTATATTAAATATAGATTAAATGTATATTTTAAGCACAGTGGTTACTCAAAGTGTGAAATTTTGGCATCTAATTCAACAATTTTTAGAAAAACCAAATGATGCAAAGATTTCTTATTTGGAATGTTAGAAGTACTTGGGCAGGTTTATTAATTGAAATAAATATTATTTCAATGAACCTTAAATTAAATGCGTAAAAATTGCCAAATAAATGCAATATTCAATTAATTATTTTGTATATTTAAACGTGCGTAATAAATAGGGGAAGTAAATCTATTAATGCCGACTTCTTTTAACTTTATAATGGTACTTCATTCACATTAATATTCAATCTGAAACCTATGAAAACTGATACGAGCTGAGGTGCTTCATATTTTGCCTTCGGATTTTGAAAATATATCTGATACAACCCCACAATAGCCGAAACAGAACGGCCTGGTCAGAGTAGAGCAGACAGCTCATCCCTTCTCACTCCAAGTCACTAGGAGACGTTCCAATAGTAATGTAGTGCCGCGTGATCTTTTAATTATTTTATTTTTGTTGCTTTTATAATCGATACCTCCGGCCTCCTAGTCTGGCGATTTATTTAAAGGTTTATTTAATCGCTGTATTAATAAAATACTCTTTTATGATCACTAACCACAACGCGAATAAAATCCGCTATACGATCACATTCAATTTCATTTGCTTTTAACTTTCAGTAAAGTAAATCTAATTACCGTAATAATGAGTGACGGGCACACAGAAAATTTACTAGATAAAATCGACATAATCATTACGGAAACTGAGTGATTCTACATTAACCATATAATTCTAAATAGCGATGTGCCCCTCGAATTTACAAAAATAGTAGAGGTCCAAGGGTCAGAAAATATATTAAAACTTGAGGTTTAAAAAATATGTTTTTAATAATTTAAATCATTGCTAATTTGTACAAATTTATGATTCTTATAAGTGGTTTATCTCAACATGATTATAGAAAGATTTAACAAAATAATTAATCCGAACAAAGTTGGAAATGTAGGTACAAAGCCAACCAATGTAGAAAAGTTAACTTATCAGGATTGTTAGATGGATTCTAGGAAAAGTTGATCCGACCCATCTCTAGCTCTGATCATTTCGAAAGTGTCCTCACCCCCCATCGCAAGCCACATAGTCCTGTTTTCCCCTGATTACTCGCGGGCTGGTGAAGGAGAAGGCAGGAAATGAATATTCAGTTAAGTGTAGCCGCTGTCGTTCCTCTAACTCACTTTATTTATTTTTTATGTTTTATACTGTTATTCCCTACGTCTATCCTTCTCACGGGAGTAATAAACTCGCAATAAAATTATCACTTTCATTGTCATGCAATGAATTAGTGAATGAAGAAGTTTCGCTCCATCCAATTAACACTAAACATCTAATACCGGCACAAATAAGATATCAACCAAGACCCCGAGACTTTGGAAAATAACCTGGTTTAGAGCAGGCCTCACAAATTTGCTTATGGCCTAATACATGATTTTGTTTGTCCCGCGAATCTTTTGTCGATTCAATATACAACATGGCCCGATTTAATAAATGTTGTAGAAATACATCAATTGAAATTATGACATTTGGGAATTGGGCATTATTTGGGTAAATAAGCAAGTTGGTGTACCGAAATCTGTACGCATTACTCACCAGATATCGAATCCCAAATATGGTTAAATGTGTGCACCAAATATGTGCAATGTTTGGCAGCATATGAGTGTGTAAATAGTGGTTTCATATATTGAAAGGGAACAAACACCCGACACGGACACGAACATGACTTCAGAACAATACTTGGGACTTAGGTCTAGTAAGCACTTGGAAGCATTTTCTCGGAAACATCGTTTCAAAAATATTTTTAGTGTCTTTTGGAAACTGTTTGCAGACATATATTTGTGTTTCCTATGTGTTCCCCAAAAAAGAAACAAAGTTTCTTGTCATCAATATCAAAGAGGTTACAAGAAACGTTATGCGTGTCTGGACATGTTTGCTTACATTGTCGACAGCAAACCACGTGAGCCAGGCCAGTTGTTTACCGTCCTGGGACCAATTATTTGTATAAGAACTTCAAAATGACCTGTTTCGGTGGTTGTATAGTCTAAGGCGTCACTCTTGTCTTAGACTAGACTGGCGATGACAGGGAGTTTGGGGTACAAATCCCGGTCGGGTATACTGAGGGTGTGTTTTCCACTCTACCTCCAAGCAAATGCTGGTTCACTTCCTCTAAATGCAACATTATTCATTCCTAATTCACTAATGTAATTAGTATATGTGCGCGTAACCAAACAGGCAGTAAGACGCGGTGCCAAACTAAACTATAAAATCTGTAAAAGACATGCGAGTGAAGTTTCCAAAACCACTGCCGTCTTCGAGCTTCAGTTCTGTCAGAAGAGTAATTGCATAATATCAAAAGTTTTGAAGCATTGTACAAACCCATCACCGTTTTTTTCTTTTTCTTTCTTCTTGGACAGTCCATAGCTACGTACAAAGCACAAGCCATAACAGCATATTCCTTAGCCAACATTTTACTCCATTGGAACCGAGGATGCGCGAAAACATCTTATGGGGTACATACAAATTTAAAAAAATAATATGCTTATATAGCCTACCAAGGGCGTAGAAAGCTCATTTTTATAGGAGGGGGTTCCGGTAACACCCTCCCACCCTCCCCTTATCGGTCTTTCAAACTTTTCATAGCTAGCAAATAATGTTTTGAGTAAGTAATTTGTTGAGATAATGGATGAGGCAAGGAAGTAAACCTACCTTTGTTTTTCAATACCATATGAATATCTGGGAAAAGAAGTAGAGTATTTGAAATGTTGGCAGGGCTAATTTTGTAAACGGAAGTTTTACACGGTTCAAAATTCAGGGGGGTCCAGTTAATCCCAAGACCCCCTACGCCCTTGTAGCCTACATATGTTTTTATATATATTTATTTATATATATTTCTCTATTTCTCATGATTGTGTTTATTTACTTTAGATGTAGATTATAGATTATGTATAACTTGTATTATACACCAACAACTTTAGGGGTACAAAGACTGGGAGAAATTATTATATCTGGAGGCACGCGAACAAAAAAGGTTGAATGCCAATGTTTTACTCAACTGAACTCTGGACGGGAAACAATGTTTCATAATTTAAGTCTGGACACGAAACAATATTTAACTGTTTGCAAACAATATGTTTCCTATGTTTGCAAACTGTTTCCCTGTGTTTGTAAGCAACAGGAAACATCGATAAACAATGTTCCCAAGTGCGTACTAGTCTGCCTGGTCTAAAACCGTGTTTCCCAAACTTACACCAGTCGCGTACCCCTTTCGGGGCCATGACAATGTACCCCTCCCAGCTTTGATTTAAAACACAAATAACTACTTTCTTATAAAATATAAACGGCCATTTGTAATTTTAATAAATCTTCGGTGTTAAACTTAACAAAGTCGAGACAAAGGGGAAGAAAGGTTTGTTAAATTCCATTATAAATGTTAAAATCTCGATTCATTTCTTTATGGAATTTACTATTATTATTATTATTATTATTATTATTATTATTATTATTAAATGTTCTTTGTTTCTAGAGATCCATTGTAAATGTGACCCATCCAAATGGCCTTTCCTCGTATAATCACCTGAAGAATGATTTTCTTATGATCGAAAACAGACTTACTATTATCAAACAATATTGTTTTAATCGAACTCAGCGGTACATCGCGTGTCCCCAGTGGAAACACTGATTTAGAGGGAATACTATAAATTCGTATCTAAATGCGCGCAATGGTTTCAACACAAGAAAGAACCATGTTACTCATAAATGTAATATGATAGATTTCTTTAATGACGATCAAAAAAATGTGACCCGGATAGTTCAATTCACAAATAATTTACTGTGGCGCCACCTGGAGTCAAACCAGGGACCAGCATAGTTAGTTGAGTCTAGGAGGGCTGAGTTTGTTCATGACCGTGTGCATTGAATATGGGCTACGCCGTGTCGTGAATAATGGTTTGTTTTATTACAAACTCATCTTCCTCATCCTGTAGTAATAGGCTAGGTAGTCTAATTCTCTAAGTAATTACTCTTCCTTGTCATCTTGGTGTTTCAATGATTGATGGCATTTTAACTCTGAAATAAGTAACAATCTAATAGATCAATTCATCATAAAAATTGTGGGGATTAGCTTAATTAAACTGTGTGAATAGAATAGCGGTAGGAATATATTGGGGATAGTTTTTTATTACCGCCCCGTCTCAATACCTGTGTGAGTTTTACGCATATATATATATATATACACTTTATATACTTATATATAAATTAATTACGTCGATTTGGTAGGGATGAGAAAGTTACGATTTTAGAGGAAATGTATCAAATTTATGCTAAGAGAGAGTGGGAAATCATCACCCTCAGCATACCCGGGAAAGGTTCAAACCCCGAACTCCCCGTCACTGGCAATCCAAACTAAAGGGAGAGTGACGCTTTAGACCATTCGGCTACCGGTGCAAGTCTTAACAACGTTACATTAAATATCACTATATAAAACTCACACCGGTGGGCATGATGCTAAAGGTGTTGGTCTGATTGAATTTATTATACTGTTCTCGAAAAGGTCTGGGCTTGAATTCTTACTGGATGTACTGATTTTTTTAATTAAATGACTTCCTAGTCTCCTTCCGAACAAATTATTGTACATTTCTTCTCAACTCTACCTTCCTCATCCCTACACATTCATATAATTGAAATATGCCAGTTAACCGAACATGTAGAAAGACGCGATTATTATTATTATTAATAATAATAATATTATTGGGTGTTCTGTCTTACGACAGATCCTTTTGTCAGTAAACTTAGACCGCCAATGCGCCCTATCTGAAGGTTATAATGTAGCCTACTAAACTAGCCTTGGGAACTATCATATATAAGCTTGCAATGTTGTCTTTTTTAGCACCGCGTATTACTACCCGTTAGGGTTATACGCTTAAGTACTAACTACGCTAATGAGTTGGGAATTGGGAAGATTGAATATAGAGAAAGTGAACCCGCATTTGCGTGGAGGAAGAGTGGAAAACTATTTAGGAAAAACCACCCTAGTTCACCCAACCGAGGTTCGAACCTCAATCTTCCTGTCCTCGGCAATCTAGCTCAACACGAAACTAGCGCGTTAGCTAACTACGCCACCGAGGTGGGTTTTGTAATGCTGGTAACTATAGTACGATTTTGGTAGGAAGAACAGTAGAAGTTAGTTACTAAAGTTACTAAAATAATTTTTATATATTCATGCATCAAGTCATGTAATCTGCAGCTGTCACTTTTGATAGATATTATCAATGCCTGTAAAATAACACAAATAATATAGTAAAAAGTTATCAATGTTGGTCGCAAAGAAATATGTTTGAATTTTCTCTAATGTTATTATTATTATTAGCACCGCGTCTTACTACCCGTTCGGGTTATACGCACTTACGCTAATGTGTAATGTATGGTGATTGTGAGATAAAATGGAGGACTTACAGTTTAGCGTGGAATTCGAACCACGGTGGAGGCCTGGAATTCTTCACATACACAAGTTTTGATTAATACACGTCTTGTCAGAGGTGAAGGAAGGGTTTGGCAATTAGATAAATCTGTGCCGGGACGAGGATTGAACCCTGGACCCCCAGGACACCACCTTACCCCTAGACAACCAGGTCACCAACTTTCTACTGTTCTTTTAACCAAAATAAGGCTATATTTGGTAATTTATGTATGTGTGTATTTATATGTGTGACCGCCTCTGTGAAGCAGTGGGATTGTAAAGGGTTTAAACTCAGCCTTGTGAGGACTAATGAGGAGCTACTTGAATAAATAAGTAGCAGATTCAGTCTAGAAAACTAAGATTAACGGCCGTAGGGCTCTTTGTTCTGGCCATATAACACATTCTATCCCCAAATATTGGCACTATCGTCGCTAACGGCGGCGGACGCGGTATAGCTCGCTTGCGAGTTTACGCCAAAGAGTTTTTTTTATATGTGATTAGTTTTTAAACTATTTATGTGTGATTATTTTATTAGTACATTGAAATTGATGCCTATGTCCACGTATCAATAGCAAAATTTTCGAAAAATCAGTTAAATTTTAGTAGTTCTCGCTCGGTTGGTATGGCTCATAGTTATTAATTATTATTATTATTATTATTATTATTATTATTATTATTATTATTATTATTATTATTATTAATCTCAACAATACAGTGTCAGATATCATTTTCACTTGTGTAATCAAAACTGATTAGCTTTACATGTTTGTGAGGTGTGATGTGTGAACTGCAGATTAATTACGTCCCAGATAACATATCAGATTGTATGTCATGAACTCTTGGTGACAAGGGGCGGGTTTACGCACAGGCCTGCCAACTGCGGCAGATCTAAGGGACGGCAAATCTTGAATGACCAAAGAAACATATAAATTTTTTTTCCTGCTAGGTAAAACAATGTTATGGCTTCAGTGTGTGTGTGTGTGTGTGTGTGTGTGTGTGTGTGTGGTGTGTGTGTGTGTGTGTGTGTGTGTGTGTGTGTGTGTGTGTGTGTGTGTGTGTGTGTGTGTGTGTGTTTGTGTGTTGTGTGTTTGTGTGTTTGTGTGTTTGTGTGTGTGTTTGTGTGTGTGTTTGTGTGTGTGTTTGTGTGTGTGTTTGTGTGTGTGTTTGTGTGTGTGTTTGTGTGTGTGTTTGTGTGTGTGTTTGTGTGTTTGTGTGTTTTTGTGTTTTTGTGTTTATTGGTTTTTTGTGTTTGTGTGTTTTGTGTTGTTTTTGTGTTTGTGTGTTTGTGTGTTTGTGTGTTTGTGTGTTTGTGTGTTTGTTTGTGTGTGTTGCTCTACCTTCGTACCAACATGACAATGGATCGCCTTAATTCACTGGTACTCGTCTTAATTGAAGATCACTTTTGGAGAAAACGGATTTGTCTGGAATCATCGACCCGTTGGCTCAACGGAAAGTTATAATAATTTTAATTGCTGTGTTGTGATAGTGTAAGAGTATTTATTTCGATTTTTAAGTCCTTGCTTGCATTCTTACTACTTTTTAAATCTCATTCTATTAAACAATAAAAGCACTTTTTTCTCTGTTATTTCACAGATAGGACCTATTTATATGTTAAATGTGTGACGATGCATGAGAAGCGTTAGGGGGAGACAAGGATTTAGGAGGGGCCAAATTAAGTTAGGAAATGTGAACGGCCAATTACCTAGTACCTATGTGCGTCAGAGTCGTAAATCCGCCCCTGTTGGTGACTACATTTAATACAGACGTGTCAATACTCGGTGCGTAGAAATAAAACCTGCAGATGTTCAATTTCTGAATAATATTTGTATTAAGCTTGTTTGTATGGTCCTTATATACAGTAAATTTTGTTTGTAAAACTATTGTGAATAAACTATAACTGTTGCTGTTTTCAGGAAGAGAACCTCTAATTACATAATTTTCGAATATAGGTTTATAAAGGTTGCAACTCAAGGTTACTCGTATAAATGAGAAGCACATATAAATTTATTCTTCTGATTAGTTAGTATGATATAATTCATTAATATAAGTGGCCACAAGAAAAAGGGGTCATTCTATTCTTATCTGTGTTTTTGGGGGCGAATATAGAATCCCGTCTGGATGTAATGTAGTTATTTTTTAAGTATTTCCCACTTACCTCCACGAAAACCTGGGAAAACTTCCTATAAATTTTACATTTTTATTTTCTCTCCATCCCATTATTATAAATAATCAGGTATGCTGGATGGGTAGTAAAACGTGGGTAGCGGGGAAAATATATATAAAATTGTGTCCTGTACAGGCACTCAAACCTTAGACCTTTTTTTATCTGAACGTAGGTACCACGAGTAAACCTGTTTCCAAAATCTGCAGCTTATCCTTGACTTTCTCAATAGACTCCAATACATGTGTGTACAACAGTGAATTACGCAGTATGTGCTTCTGATCGGAGTCTCTGAAGATTCCATCTTCACGCTCTTCAAATAAGGTTCATCCTTCTAACCACACTTTAATGTGTCCCTGTTATGGTAAGATTCTGGTAAGAAATAAAGTATCTGAACAGTAGCCACTAAAACTATTTTCATTCGACCATACTTAAAGTCAGGTGATTTATGGCTTGTAGATGCAATCTATTCAGAATTCTGTCAGATTTTATCTGTTTGTAAAATGTACAAGTACTCAATTGTTGTAAATATCTCCCAGACGGTGACCTGAGTGGTCTTGGGGTACAGTGCCCGCCTCAGGACCTGAAGTTCATGGATTCGAACCCAACTAGGGTTGACGGGGGTTTTTTGAGCGATAAAAATTCATAGCACAATTTCCTTCGGAGGGAAAGTAAAGCCATCGGTACCATCCCAATTGTTACATATAAAAGAACTATGGAAGTTATGTGAAATATATAATTACCGGCAAAATTAATAGCTCCTTCCGCTCTCACTCGTAGGAATTCTCGTGTGTTAATATAATCAGTCGGTTCAGAAAGTGCATGTTAAATACCTCGAATAAATTTTAAAATACTAACTTCCCAGAGGGTGCACGCTGCGCGAGATCTAAAACAAATAGGAAACAGTCGACATTCAAATATAGGTTTATTATATTGATAGTGCGTGCGTGCGTGCCCTCAAAATTGGAAGGTAGAAATGTTTATGTTCTTGAATAAATAAACTATTAGAATTTATAAAGTTAGCAACTGTTTTCAGGGCCGTCCAGAGGGGAAACAATGGTGTAGTTTGCTCCAAACCCTCGCTTCTCGGGTGACCCCTAACCCCGGGCAAACTCGCATATCTATCGCGGCAGCATATTTTCTTGCCACATTCATAACAAAAGTGCGTAAAAGTGGTATTTTTTGTTTGGTCTTTTACCTAGTTTCCGAATTTATTTTATAGTGGGTAAGTTTTGTAAATACAAGCTTATTGTAGCTAAATAAGTGAGGGAAACTTTTATGTTTATTTCTATATACATAGTTTAAATAATATGTTTGTAAAAATTAATACAAAACAGAAATTAAGCCCAATTTGTGTTAAAGGGAGTCCCAAATATTCCACTGCCCCAGATCCCTTAAATCCTCTGGGTGAATGTTATAAGTTATAACACTTTTGTAAATAGAACTAAGACTTTTTATGCGTTATGACCTTAACAGTTAGTAAGACGTGATGCTAAAAAAAAAAAAAAAAAGCCTTGATGACCAGCATGAGGAAAAATTAGGCTATAATAATTTCGAAAACAGTTTGATTAGAGTTGACCTGAACAAAATTGAAGATATAAGACTTGATTAGCTTTATTATTTATTAAATTTACAAGAAATATGAAAATTATAAACGTGTAGAAGATACAACTTATGAAATTAAACAACCAAAGTCTTATCAGGGAAAGAATACGTCCTCTGGTCCTTGGGATCCTGATGGTTGATGACCAACTAGTGGATTATTTTCCACATGTTTCGACTACTAAATTTCCATCCTCTTGTAAATTTAATAAATAATCAATTTAACCTCTTTAGTTCCAATCTTATCATATCTTAAATTAATGCTCCTTTAAATTATTTTAAATTTTTCTCAAATATTGAACAGAATTGGATAAAACCATTTTGTAAATCATTTTAATATATTTATCCGTTAACTTAAATATATATTTAGTATTTATAGTTTGTACGTGAGAGCTATCATTTATTGAAAGTGAAACTGTTTGTTTTCAGGAGAGTGCGAGATTATTTTAGTGACATATAAGTTGTTTAATCTACTTGTTGATTTGTTTTCAGGTGAGCACAAGACCAAGTTTTGTAACGAAGAGATCAACGTGACAGAGGAAGGATTCGTCATGTCTCCGGGATACCCCATCTACTATGTCAATAAGGACGACTGTCATTGGTTGCTGAAGGCTTCACCTGGCCAGAGAGTGCAGGTCACACTTCTTGACATGTCACTCAGAAGTAAGTCCCCATTGCTAATAACCAAACATGACATAGCGACTGTCATTGGCTGCTGATGGCTTCACCTGGCCAGAGAGTGCAGGTCACACTTCTTGACATGTCACTCAGAAGTAAGTCCCCATTGCTAATAACCAGACTATGACATAGCGACTGTCATTGGCTGCTGAAGGCTTCACCTGGCTAGAGAGTGCAGGTCACACTTCTTGACATGTCACTCATAAGTAAGTCCCCATTGCTAATAACCAAACATGACATAGCGACTGTCATTGGCTGCTGAAGGCTTCACCTGGCCAGAGAGTGCAGGTCACACTTCTTGACATGTCACTCAGAACTAAGTCCCCATTGCTAATAACCAGACTATGACATAGCGACTGTCATTGGCTGCTGAAGGCTTCACCTGGCCAGAGAGTGCAGGTCACACTTCTTGACATGTCACTCAGAAGTAAGTCCCCATTGCTAATAACCAAACATGACATAGCGACTGTCATTGGCCGCTGAAGGATTCCCCACCATACATCCCTTCATATCAAAATCTCATCAAATATTTAAACTAGAGTCACACAAATATTTGGTATATTTAGAGAAGGACAGCACTAAAATTATTAAGTGAAAAGTGAAAGAAAGAAATACCCAAAGGAATAAAATAGTACTTTATTTATTTATATATTACAGTTAAAATTCAACCCAACACACAGTAAGGTTTTTTAATATTATACTAGAAACTTAATCATTAATACGCCTTTTAAAATGAATTGCATGTATGTCGATGACAATATATTGTTTACAATTCAACAGGCCATAGGTTGACGACATGATATGTGTTGAAAGCAGGATATAGAACTCAAGATATAATTAGGTTTAATATCTTGACTTTAGTTTAGTTAAAATCTCGATAACATCTTTACCTTTAGCTAGTCAATTACAGACATTTACAAGGTTAGTGACTAGAAAAATTATTTGAATAATGTCCATCCACGCCAAAATTCGCTAGAGAGAAGATCCTAGAACGTATTGCCAGACCAATATGTATGAAACTAGGGGACGCACTTATACTTACCTCTTTAGAGGTTCTTCAACAGTCAAGGCAACCGCCTTGGTCAGCGAGAAGATATCCACCGCTGTAGGCCACACGGCTTAAATTTAAATGGTCTTTGTCGTTTTCTGGAACTACTTCTCTATTCTTTCTAAGCTTATACTTCCTTTAACCCCTCACCTACAACCACCTTTTGCCATGTAATAATTGCAAATGCAGCCAAATTCCAAACATTCCATTTTATTTTTTCATAAAAATTAACAACAAAATAAAGAGTAAATATTGCAGAGGGATAAGGGAGCCAGAGCCCCTCTTATCACCCATTTATGGGCGCCCTTGTCTGTAACATCATTGATTGTAGTCCATCGACGGGAACGTTTCAACGCGTATAGTAATTGCTTCACTAACAATAAAAGTCTATGACATGGTCATTCATTTTGAATATCGAATATTATAACTAACAATAAAAATCTAACACTTATTGCAGCACACGTAAACGTGGCTTTGGGTTACATTTGAATGACAATTGGAGGAAGGTGGAGGGAGGCACAACCCTTGTGGAGCAGCGTCCCTCGGTTTTTGTCGCACGTGTGGCAGGTAGAGAGGCGGGACATGTCGCCTGAAAATGGACGCCGGCACTTTCCAACGCGACATGACCTTGAAGCCGCATCTGACGTACCTCTGTCGTGCGATATTTATCGTTTGTTTAGCATACCACCACCATTTAACCACTTGGGTTCCATTTTTCGCGCGATAAAAACAACTTCAACGTAGCGGGAAAAATCGTTCGTGTGGCCTTGCCTTAGAGCTGAACGTCTGCGCGGCAATTTAACGCTTACCAAAGGGGCCCCATTTAAGTTTTTATTGTATTGTTATTATTTAATGTAGGGTCTTCCACGCTTAATATAATTCTATCAATTTTCATAAGTGTAGCTCAACATTATTTCACCGTGGACTCATTTAATGATTATATTTTTATATCCCCTACTTCGTAATTTTGTCTCAAAGAATGTGTGTAGTTTAAATCGTACAGTCTAATTTTCATAGGAAGGGCCTATTAGAAAATACAAACATATTTCTTCGCGGACAACATTGATACATTTTACTATAGTAGTATTGTTATTTTACAGGTATTGATAACTTTAATGTTTATCAAAGGCGTTTGTTGCAGATCACATGACCTGCGTTATAAATGCGGGAAAGTAGATCTAATAACTTTCCTAGCGCTTCCTGTAAAAATTGGACTGTAGGTGTCCTGTGGGAGGTTTATGTAGGTCTATATTATTATTATTAGTCAGTTGGCGCTTGCCGTGAGTGGACGTGTTTTTACGGAGCTCCGCAAGTGACCTCATTCCGTGTGCTGAGTGTTGTGTTTTGTGTGAGTTTGCCTATCCTTAGGCCTGGTGGGTTCAATATGCCGGGCAGTGAGGACAATTGTGCGAAATGCTCCCGTGCATTCTTTGGCCGACAAAGGTTCATTTGGTGCTCTGGCCCTTGCAAAGCAAGGTTTCATCTGGACTGCCTCAAAATTAATGATGCAGAATATGAGATATTTATGAAAAGTGGGGTATCTACTTTTAAGTGTGACCCATGTATTAAAAAGGCTAAGGCTTCATTTGGGGACGCCACCCTTACAAAATCTATATCTGCTCCCGCTCTACCAGAGTGGCCGATGAAGCCGCCTCAAGTTAAGAAGACTTTTGAGGAGTTAATTAAAGCTCCATCAGCTGATCGGGAAGCAGTTACTATTCAGCTGTTAAATTCCCTGATTAACATGGTCTACGATCTCTCGACTCAGGTAAAAGATCTGAGCAGCGATAACGCTGTGCTTAAATCTCAAATTTCTGAGCTTATAGCTTTCAAGACCCCGGTTTGCTTGGTTTCAGTTGGAACTCAATGCTCATTATCTTCACAATCTTCTATTCCAAGTGAATCTTCTCCTTCTACATCTCTCCTATCTAAATCTCCGAAATTACCCAAATTAACGTTTAGCCAAGCTTTAACTTCTAATAATAAAAGCTCTGGTGTTGACTCTAAGTCTGTTGTGAAATCACCAGCTGGGTCACGGTCTGCGTCAGCAAGCGCTGATGACGGCTTTACGGTGGTGTCGAGTCGTAAAAACAAGTCATCGAATTCCAACGTGCGTGAGGATCCGCCGGTTCAGCGCTCGCGTGCCAGAAAGTTGCTGACTGGTAATAAGATAGCCACTGACCTACAAACAGTGAACAAAGTTTTTAAAAAAATATCGCTATTCGTTACTCGCTTTTCTCCTGAAGTATCTTCCCTGGCCATTCAATCCTATCTGACTAAAGAACTCAATCTTGACTACCTTGTCTGCTCAAAATTGAAAACTAAATTTAATTCATATTCCTCCTTCCATATTTCAGTCAAAGAAGATGATTTTCCCTTGATAAACATTAGTGATATTTGGCCGTCTGGCTGTCTCATTGCACCTTACTATGGGAAGTTGCTGCCAGAGCAGATAGTCTGTGAGGAGTCTCCCTGTGTGTCTGCCCCTGTAAACGCAGCTGTTGCATCTGACCTTGGCTCACAAGAGGTTTCAACTAGAACCCCACTCGTGACTATCAATGGAGGTCTGGAGGCTACCTCCCAACCCATCTCCCAGTGATTAACAGTGTATATTTTACTATATTATCAAAATGTTCGAGGTCTGCGAACCAAAGCAAGGGAATTATTTTCTAATGTTTGTTTGAATGAATTCTCTATTATTTGTTTAGTTGAAACTTGGCTCTCTAGTGAGTTTGTTAATGAAAATTACTTTCCCCCTAATTATAATGTCTATAGAGCCGACAGGTTATATGACGAAGCTACTATCTCAAGGGGTGGTGGTGCTCTCATCTCTGTCATTGATACTATTTCGGGTGTGGTCAGGAGAACTGACCTAGAGAATAATATGGAATGTGTCTGGATTGAGATCCCAACATTTGATCGCCAAAAACTGTTAATTGGGAACATATATCTTGCTCCACAAATAACAGTCGAAGCATTTAACAATTACTTTATATTTCTTGAAGGTGTGTTGGCTAGCTACCCCTATAGAATAATACTACTCGGAGATTTTAACTGCCCCAAAATTGATTGGAATTATCATCATTCTCAGAACATTTCGCACTACTACATTAAATTAAAAGCTACTCAACTTCTCGCTTCGACTAATATAATGGGATTAGAACAACTCAATGAAGCTGATAACGACACTAACCTCCTTGACCTCGTTTTTGCTAATTTTCACCACCCCTCTATTACTATTACTCAAAGCTCTCAACCACTAGTCAATATTGATTTAGCTCATCCACCCTTATTGATTTCACTAGATGTACCTATTGCGACTAAAATTAATGATACCTCTAAAACATATATTGACTATGCACACGGTGACTACCTTAATCTCTACAATGACCTGGCTACTGCAGATTGGACTTGTGTTTATTCTACTACGGATGTTAATTTGGCTGTAGATAATTTTACCAAGTTAGTCCAAAGGAAAATAAAAATGAATATTCCTCAAATTAATATTCTTAATTCATCCAAATATCCTAATTGGTTTTCTTCTACACTCAAATACTATATTAGGAAAAAAAAACATTTTTTCAAAAAGTTTAAAATAACAAATAATAGTGTATTCTATTCACATTTTTCTCACTTTCGTAAATTAGTTAAAACTACTTTGATTATAGACAGAGCCAAGTGGATGAACTCAAGTGAAAATAGTATTAAATGCAAACCTAAAGATTTTTGGAAATTTGTTAAAAATAATCGTACGAATAAAGTTTTCCCATCCAACCTTGAAATTGATGGCAAATCTATAGCAGATCCTTTATTAATTGCTAATGAGTTTGGGACCTACTTTCATTCCGTTTATAATTCAGCTATTCCTGTTTTACCCTGCCCCGTTATTGAAACTAGCGCGCCCTTGTATCCATGCCACATTACACCCTTGGATGTTGCTAATGCTATTGAAAAATTGAGTTCTTCTAGATGTGCCGGGACAGATGGAATTCCAAGTTTTATTGTTAAAGGCTGTGCCAGCATTTTCAGCCCTTTGTTAGCCTATATCTTTAACATTAGCCTGTCAAATGAAACTTTTCCTCGTACATGGAAACAATCTGTTGTCATACCTATCTATAAAAAGGGGGTAAAAACAAATGTTTGTAATTATAGACCAATTTCTCTCTTAAACACTTTCTCCAAAGTATTCGAGAAAATCATACATGAGCATACTTTTCACCACCTTAAAAATAAATTTTCAGATAATCAACATGGCTTTATAAAAAATAAATCTACTGTAACTAATTTAGTAGAATTTCTTGGGCATGTTGCCCCTCAAGTCTCTGCACAAGGTCAGGTTGATGCTATTTATTTTGTCCAAAATAAGGCATTTGACTTATGTCAGCATAATATTATTCTCGCTAAAATTGGTAATTTTGGACTTTCTCACTCATATGTAAATTGGTTCAGCAGTTATTTGCATGAAAGATCATTCATTACTAAAATTGATTCACACAGCTCAAATACATTTTTAGCACCCTGTGGCATACCACAGGGGTCTAATTTAGGTCCTCTTCTCTTTAATGTGTTTATTGATGACATTGGTAAATATTTGAACTCTTCTAGTTATTTACTCTTTGCTGATGATGTAAAATTATTTAAAACTATCAATTCAATTGCAGATTGTATAGATTTACAAAATGATGTAAATGGTATTCTACAATGGTCTTTGGAAAATGGAATGTCTATCAATAAATCTAAGACCAAATCTATATCTTTCACTAGGAAAACTAATCCTTTCTTTTTTACTTATACATTAGGCAGTGATAACATAGTTCGCACCCTTTGTATTAATGATCTTGGTGTCCTCCTGGATAACAAACTTTATTTCCACTATCATGTTGACCATGTCATTTCCCAGTCATTGAAACTACTTGGGCTTATTAAGTTTATTACTTCATCATTTAAGAAAATTGACTGTTTTTTATGTCTGTATTATGCCCTGGTTAGATCTAAGTTAGAATATGCTACTGTTGCTTGGAATTCAATTACCTTAACTGACTCTCTTAGGTTAGAAAACGTTCAAAGAAAATTTGTTGCTGCATGCTATGATAAATACTTTAGTAACCGGATTTATTATGATTATGATAGAATTCGAAACCTATTAGGGCTCCAAACTCTCTTCTCGCGTAGACTTTATTGTGATGCCCTTTTTGTTTTTAATATTTTCAATAACATAATTTCTTGCAAATTTGCCCTTGATCATGTAGGCGTTCTTATCCCTTCTCGGGCTTCTCGTAATCAAAAATTATTTTTTCTTAATAGCTCTTACAAGGTAAGCCCTATAGGTCGTTGTATCCATAGTGCCAATTCTAGATTTGTCGAATTCGACTTTTATCATAAAAGGAAAGCTAAACTCAGAGAGTTATTTAAGGATATCCCATATCAATAATTTATCTTGTAGAGGTTCTGCCTATATTATTTAATACTATTTAAGTTTACATTGTTTAAGTTTACAATATTATGATCTATTTTTTGCAAAATGTTACTGCTTTCAACCACTATTTGGTTATTTATTTTTAAGGTTACTTTTTATTCTTATCATTATTAACTACTTTTTTGTCTCGTGGTTGTTAATCGGTATATGGCATTATTTGGCAATTTTTTGTCTATCATGTTTTCTTATGTAAATGTTTGTATTGTAGGGTATGTACTTGTGTGCTTTTCAGTGCCCGCCTGTTATAGGTCTTATGACTGTTGGTCGGCACTATAATAAAGGAAATTGAAATTGAAATTGAAATTATTATTAGCACCGCGTCTTACTACCCGTTCGAGTTATACGCACTTAGGCTAATGTGTAATGGTAGGGTACTGTGAGATGAAATGGAGGACCTACAGTTTAACGTGGGATCCGAACCACGGTGGAGGCCTGGCATTCCTCACATTCACAAGTTGTGATTAATACACGTCTTGTCAGAGGTGAAGGAAGGGTTTGGCAATCAGATAAATCTGTGCCGGGACCGAGGATTGAACCCCGGACTCTCAGCACCGAAGTCTGACACCTTACCCCTAGACCACCAGGTCACCATGTAGGTCTATAAAACTCTAGTTTAGTTGCTTGTCTTATTACATAAGGAAATGTCATATATAATCTGGCTCCGCATTATTTTAATCGGATTTGCCTTGTTTTACCTCATTGCTGTGAATTTCACACTCCTCTCCTAAGAGCGATTCCTGTGATTTGGCCAAGAGGACAGACACACGCTGCTTCTCTTGCCAAGAGGGAGATAGTTCATATGTGATATATTGAGAGTGAGAAACAGAATATGAACACTAAACTATTAACACACTAAGTGCTGACTACCAGATATTTAAATTTAAATTATATATTTAAGATATCAGGAATAGGAATGTGCTTGGTTTATGGTTTGTTAACGAATTAAGATGATATCCATCTTTTAAAGATTGAATTAAATGGTTTAAGGTGGTAATGTATGGAAATGAGTTCAGGGCAGTATTCTGGCTGTCTTTACATCATACATTTTTTGGGTCAGAAGACAACAAATAATTTTCCAGTAGACATATAGAACTTAATTTTCTTCACAGGGAGACATCAACATCTCTTGAATATCTGTCACTGGCGTCCTGGAATTTAATTACAACTTTTTCTCTTCATTTAAGGTCTTATCTAACGCCGCTATGCTCATGGCAGATATTCAGTAACTGTTGATACCACCATGTGGATAAAATTAAAACTCTTGGTTTGTACTGGTGTAATATTTCATTTATTTTGGACAATAGAAGGTTTTGCTATAAAAACTGCTCGCTTTCCCCACATTCGCACCTTAAAAGCGCCAGTACTAGCAATCGATGAGCTTCAAATATCTAGCTTAAGAACTTATTTCATGGTCGATTAACCGGGAAATCATATGCAAGATTACGCTCGAGCCAGGAAATTGAGATCAGTTTTATAGTGTTTTTTTATTTTATTAAAAATAATATATTACAATGTAACATTTTCATTGTTTTCAAGGGTTTTTTTTATAAAGAACAACACAGAAAACGCACCACACTGCGACAACTAGTTCTAGCTGTATTATCTAAGCTAGGTGCTATCTGGAGGGACGGGCTCTTCAGAGAAACAAGTTTTTGTACCAAGGCGAAAAATCCCCCAAATATACTTTTGTGATTTTATGTTTCCAGTCTTCAGTTCAAGACCTTTTTTGTAAACACCTACAACACTTTTATAACATCAAAAACTCAATCATAATAGTGTACATAAGTTCACCGATTAACGTAAAAAAATGTATATAAATAGACGGTACAGTTTGGACTTATATTGTTTTTTAGCACCGCCTCTTACTACCCGTTAGGATTACACGCATATGTACTAATTATGCTAATTTGTTAGGGATATGGAAGGTTGTATTTAAAGACAGTGTACCCGCATTTTGCTTGGAGGAGAATGGAAAACAATTTAGGAAAAATCACCCTCAGTATACACGACCGATCTTCCCGTCTTCAGCAGTCCAATATCTTGCAAGAGTGACGCCTTAGACCATGTGACCACTGAAGTTGGTCTAGTTATTGTAACTAGCTACAGATGGTTCGCCAACAAAGGTGTCGGAATGGTCGGGTGTACTGATATGGTATTTCATGAACAGTTTCTTACTTTCCCTTTACGCAAATACGAGTACACTTTATTTCAATTGTACTCTTCGTTAATCATTAAAGTTAGCGAGCTGATATTTCATGGTTCCACTATGGTCTAACCTCTAGCTTATAAGATAGGGCCAAGGACGCTACCAGGGGGGCCTGCCCCCCCCCCCCCCGAAATCTAGATCCTTTATATGTCATTACCAAACCCTTCCTTCACCTCTGACAAGATGTGTATTAAGCACAACTTGTGAATGTGAGGAATGCCAGGCCTCTACCGTGGTTCGGATTCCACGTTAAACTGTAGGTCCTCCATTTCATCTAACAATTACCCTACCATTACACATTAGCGTAAGTGCGTATAACCCAAACGGGTAGTAAGACGCGGTGCTAATAATAATAATAATAATAATAATAATAATAATAATAATAATAATAATAATAATAATAATAATGTATATGTCATTAAATATGTTTTTACAAAAAAAGGCCCTAAATAAAAATTAAACTAATTTACCTTTTTGTTGGAATGTTGGGGGGGCGTGGGGGGGTATCTGGGGCCATGATGTTATTCATAGCTAGGAGGGGATCCCAGAGAGAGGAGAACCAAGGGATAGGCCATAAATTACAGGTAGTTTAATAACAAATAAAGGCATCAAAGATCTGCCCAACAATGTTGGGAGATAGCACCCAAATAGTGCCCCCAGCCACTTTTAAGGCTTCAATTTTTTTTTTTAATTTGAGTAAGGGCTTGAGAATTTTAAAACTAATTTTTTATTTACTAAATATCATGACGATTTAAAATGGTGGGAATATTAACGGGTTCCACAAAGGTTTGTTATTAAGAGTGTGATGACTGGAGAAATTTATCAGCAATCGGGCACTGATCTCTCACCATTGATCATTAAAATGAGACATCCATAGTAGTTTTATAGCACTTAACAAAACATAAAAACATACATGATCTTTTGGACGAAACACGCATCAGGCAATAACTCCAGAACGTGCGCCTACAGGGTATTTTACCGCAAAAATACAAGTGTACATCTCAATGCGGCGTAAGTCAAAGAAGGGTAAACAATTCGTCACCCGCTCCCTCAAATCAAAATAATGCAAAAGCTAATCCTATAAAATTTAATCAAACCTGTCAGATTAGATTTAATTAATTTCGTAAAAACACCAACAAATTCGGATCGATCTGAAACCTTTTTCTTATGTTGTCCCTTATTTTTTAGGAGACAAGGATTGCCTTAAAAAGCATCTTTGATGCTTCAATTTAATATATTTTACGGGGAGACCCCCCACCATTCCATAGAATACCCCCCAAACGCCCCAGTCCCCCCCCCCGGGGGAAAATACCTACGGGTGCCTTTGGGGGAGACCCATCAAGGAGACATATGATGGAAGTCACCAACTCGCGCACTTAGAATCACCAGTTTAGTCAGTTTTCATCTGAAATTGGGCCCCTACGAAAGTTCTGGCTACGTGCTTGGATAGGGCCATAGTGTACCAGGGTACCTCTTTTACGTAACTCGTTAGTGTAACATAATGTGGGTAGAGGTAAAAATACAATTTAATTAAATAAGTACTTATTATACTTTAGTAAAGTTTACTGTACTGCTATTTGAATCGTCACAGGGAGTTTCGACTGTAGTCACAAAATCAATCATCTGGACTAACTACAGGCGAAACGTCGGAGACAATGACGCAGCCAGCCCGGAAGTGGATTTTATTCCAACACCAGCCGCAAATATTTTAAAACAAATACTGTGGGCCTATAAGTAGTAATATTAGTTTAAAATAGGAACACTATAGCCCTATTCAAAAAATAATATAACTTTTTGTGTATGCTATGGCATTCCGCTATTTATTTTGATTAGTAAAGTGATTCTGTATGGTTATATAATCAAAATATAGTCACAGAAAACAGTTTTTCTGCAATAAAAGTACGTAGAAAAATAATTTTCAAGCTAATATTAATTTAAAACAAATAAAAAAAATTATTTTATTCTGTTTGAAGCATGCATAACCATGTAACAACCGAAGGTGTAATCGTCTCAATAAAACTCATTATTTTGGGGTTTTTCCTAGCACGTCTTTCTACTCGTCCAGGCTATACACATTTTAAACTACGCGAGTGTTAGAATGAGTAAAAGTATAATATATAGGAAATATGCTCGCATTTACGTGGAGAGAAAGTTGGGCGCAATTTAGGAAGAATATAGCCTCAATACACCCATCTGGGATTGAAACCACGACCTTCCCGACACCCACAAATCAAAACTTGAATAGCCTTACTTAGTCTGCGTGCCCACTGATGTGGGAGTAAAATAATTTACATTCTATCCTAAATACTTTCAAAGCACAAAGGGGGAAGAACAGCAGTTATATAACCAATTTCAAAGGACTGTACTTTAGTTTCCATGATCTCATCAATTTAACTTGTATGCATTGTAAAGTTGTTCTCGGGTTGAGTCAATAAAAAAAGCCTCCTCTAGAAACAAGATGGACATTTACTACTTGTTTGAGTATGTATTCTTGATGACGTCACATTTTGGCCACCCAGGTAGCAACTTCTAGGGCAGTAACATATGATATATTACACTTCAACTCATAGATTACAGTTTCATAACATTTTTAGAAATGTTTATTAGTGAGCTGAGATGCTACCAGCCGTTTGGAGTTCAAAGTCATCTGAACACAGCAATAATCAAGAAAAAAACAAGATCATGGGAATCATTGTGTAGAAAGTTTATTCTAAATTCAAGTATTACGTAAACATCTTCAGGGAGGGGAGGTCAACAATACTTACGTATACAGAGAGAGACAGGAAAGAATGGAGGAGGGTGAATCGCGAGTCAATTAAAAAAATGTATTATAATGTTATAAATGTTTAATCTCTACCACCCGCCTCGGTGGAGTAGTTGGCTAACCCCTAGTCGTGTTGAGCTCGACTGCTGAGGACGGGGAGATCGAGGTTCGAATCTCGGTCGGTGAACTGGGGGTAGTTTTACCTAAATGATTTTCCACTCTTCCTCCACGCAAATGCGGGTTCACTTCTTCTAAATTAACCCTCCCAATTCCTAACCATTAGCGTAATTAGTACTTAAGCGTATAACCCGAACGGGTAGTAAGACGCGGTGCTAAATATTATTTTTATTATTTAATCTCTACCAGTTTAATACAATAAATTTAGATTTATTGTACAACAATGTCTATTGTGAATTATTTCCCACCATTAATTTACAAGTCTCGTTAATAACTACCAGCAATTTATATCATGCATAAAAAATTCTGTTTATTCCTGTTTTAGAGGGAGGGGGTCCAAAATGGTCCAAAATGTGATTTTATTACTGAAATCTAAGAAGGAAACATGGGTTTAATACTGGCGCGCGAAATCAGCGCTCTTGCGGGTGTTAGCAGCGCTGCTAAATCCACCTGTGGAAATAGGCTCTATAAAGTGTAAGGACACGTACAATGCTGGTGAGCCAGCGCCGACAAGTATTAGCAAGCGTTATAGTAAATGTCAGCATTGTTTCAAATGTGTCGGCACTCAAAGAAAGTGTGTCAGATCTTGTCGGCAGCTTACCGTGTGTGACCAGCAAACAAGAATTTTGAAACATTTATTTTCAGCGCTCATTAAGCTTGCAGACTACCTCAAGATCAGGTGTGTAGTCTTTCCTAGTTTTGTTGTGTAGTACCATAATTTTTACTCTCTTATAAAAAAAAAATACAGTGAAATCAAATTACTCTTGCTTCTACTGAAAAAACTTTTTTAAATTGCTAGAAAAGTGACACCTGAAAAAACGTATTTCAAAGAAAAATTCTCCTTACCAAAAATAACTAGTCGTTCTGCTGAGTGGATTGATTGCTGGTGCCAGTTTCCCCAATTTCTTGTCGAGGGTTCTTTTATCTTGTTGAGAATGTAATAAAAAGTTCTGATCTCCATCATCATATAGCTAAAAAAAATCCTTTCTTGTCCATTTTTAACTTGGGAAAAGGTGGTAGTATTCTCCAAATCTTCACCACCCACGATTGATTTCATGCATTCCTACTCTCTTTCCATACATAATTTTTATTTCTGTATTTTCAACCAAAAACAGTTCATTATCACTTAAGACATCTTTCTTCATAGTAAGCTATCTGCAAACCACACTTGTTTCCAGCTTTTTGAGTGGCCACCCATAAACGCTTGCAAGCAACAAGCGTGCTGATTATCAGCTTTCTACGTGTCCTTACCCTCAGGATCACTTGCATTGGTTCAGATCAATTCTGCTTTCAATGTGCAATATTAGTGCTACCTTACACTTTCTTGTATTTCAATTCCTTAGAGTTCTTCACTAAATGGGGACTTAGGTTTTTAAGAAAATCATTCTCAAAGTTTTGAGTTGAAGAATTAAATTACCTGTTTTTTTTTTTGTTTTTTTTTTCAAGTGATGTTCAAAGGGGCATCATTATTAAAACTTATATATTATTATCAAGATGCACTATATTATTCAAAGTATCATCAAATGGGATAACTTTGAATGGGGAGATAACAGTAAACACATTTTCAAACTATCTAATATATTTTTAGAGAAAAAAATATATAATAGTTTCCAGATCTATTATTTGTGTATGAATCTATAAACTATTATTTGTTATGCAAAAATAGATTAAATATTATGTTCTTAAATTCTGTTCAATATTACTCTGCCATTCAAAGCTACACATTTTGAAGTACCAACCACTGGCAGGTGGTAACAAAAAAACAAATGGTGCACTAATACAAATATTCCAAAATATGATATAAACACTTTTTATATAACTTATCACTTTACATCAGTAAATAATTTAATATGCTTTGCAATTTAATAAAAGCAAACATAAGTAATTAAATACCTTAAAGTAAAACTAGCACAAAATAAATAGGCCTGCGTAGAAAACTTATTTACAAAGTCAGTCAAGCTCACAAATTGAATAGTAAAGAGACTCAAAATATGTAAATACATAGCCGATTTAATTTTATACCACAATGTACTGCAAGCAATACATCCTATATAATAATACTAATTCATTATGAAAGGTTAACATTTATCAATAAAATAAAATGATATTAAAATATTATTTTGTGTGAAATTACAAGTGGTGCATTTGCACCTGTGCACTCAATGAGGAGTCGCCACTGTATCAACACTGTGTGCTGGATAAAGCGTGTCTTCATTATTGGACCAGATTTATGAGATTACTGTAATACATTTACAAATGTGTCGCTATATTAATTCATTTCAAAGAAAATACTTTGCAATAGTTGGTGTGTAGTTTTGTAACTGTGATCACGATCTATAGGTACTTAATTTCTTAATTCTGTGTATTCCTATACTTTGTGAAAACCTGTTGTTTTTCAGCCTAAAAGTCACCAACATTTGTCTATAATAAGCATTATATTTAGTATATTTATGGTTTTGTATACAAAAGAGAATAATCCATTAAATAAATATTCAGTAAAGAATTTAAATTTAGGCCTAGACCCTATTTATTATATACCAGTAAACCCTTCCAAAACTTTCTCACATTCAACCTTACCCTCCCCCCCAAAAAAATTTAGTCTTTTGTTGGGTTGTTGAAATTAAATACTCAGCAAAGTGTATACACAAAATAGCAAAGAGATATTTTCAGTAATTGATACAAAAATATTGTTAGATTTTTCTTTTAACTTAAAGTTTAAACAATGTATTTTAATGTAGACTGAGTATGCTATGTCAGAAGTCGGTAAAAATTCCTATCTACTGATATGTTATTCATCGCTGTAGGCTTTGTATTTGTTGAGAAAAAGGGATGTTGACAACAGAAATAATATATAAGATTGGCCAAATCAAATGCATTGAAATCTATATCTGATCAAAACTCTTATTTTTACAAGGTGTATTTTGACATATTTCTAAGGAAGACCAATGATCAAATTAGTGCTTCTTTATTTTAATAGTTTAATTCCAATAATTCTTCTACTTATATATTATAAATAAAACTTTATGATTTAATTATACAGATGTAATAACTTATTCAAAGAAAATTATCTTAATTTTATTTTAATATCCTCAATATTATGTTATGTATTACCAAGCTAATTAAATACAATAACAATAATAAAACCACATGAATAAGCCTTAAAATATATTTACATATTTGATTAAACTTATACAACTTCCTGCATTTTCAAGTCCTATATTTCAAAAGCTTTAATGAGAGACTTTGAATAAAAACTGCACCTGTATAGAAAAAAACCTCTTTCACTCTTTATCAAAGGGTACAAATGTGAGGTCACACTTTCATAGCTCGACTAGAATAACAACTGCAATAGGGCTCTCCTTAAACATACCTCACTTAGTTATGGCCATGTATGTACAAATATATTCTAATCATCCATCATAAACAAGGCTGCACCCAAGAGAAATGGAGGCAAGAGGTAGGAGAGAGAAAGTAAGCAGGTTACTTTACTTATCCCCACACTCTTACCAAAATTGCAATTAATTTTAATAAAATCTTTAAACCTAAGTTAAAATAAAATATTGCACAGGCTAGAGTTTAAGACAAGGCCACAATTTAACATTCAAAAGGTATATTACTACGCATATTAAAAGTGTCATCTAAATTCACAATTGCAAAATTATTCAAAAATAATAACGTTGCTAAAGTTATATATGTCCCCCGAAGTAAATTTCTAAATGTTCCAATGATAATAAATATGGTTACTTTTATTAAAATTAATCTGTTCTAAAATTTGCAAATGTTTGTTGGGAAGAAAACACACAAAAATGCACTCACATAATATATATGATGTATATTTCATTAAATTTTAAATTTTCGTCCCATAAGTTTAGGCCATATTAATTGATATATATTTTTCAGGTGTTTTGTTGGGAATATTGACGATACATCCCACCCCATTCCCACCTTTCCTCATAAAGCCAGTGAAGAGATTTAAGAGGAATGGATATTTACACTATATTTATTATTATATATTTTAATTGGTTTACAATTTAATTTTTTGAAAGTGTATTTAAAATATATTTTTGCAAATACTAAGTTGTATAAGGATAGGCTATATTATATCATATCATAATATTATATCATAATATTATATCATAATATTATATCATTTTTAATATTCTATAGTCTATACTATATTTGATAATTTTTGAGTCTATTTAGCCATAAATATTTAATTTGCACTTTATGGTCAAAATTGAATCAACACTTACAAACAAAACTATACTCCATTTAAGGTAGAATTACTCTCTGAAAGGTCTTTTTTCCTACCAAAATCCTACTATATAATAGCTTTCTGGTAAGTATAAAGACCTTTCAGGAAACAATTCCTACGATGAACAGACTTTAATTTAGTTCATTGCAATGCAATCCTTCAGTGTAATCAGTGTATAAGAAAAAAAAATTAACAATACAACTTATATCATGTCAACAGCTACTAAATTAACTAACATAAACATTAGATGGGAGGAAGTTACCTAGTTTTGAAATATTATGGTGCAATGAATCAAAACATTATCTTGGAGAAATCTTTAATATCAACTTGACCTTAGTACTATTTATCGGATCTTAGTACCAGTCACTATAGTAGGCCTACCTATCAATCTAACTCTCTAGATGTAAGTTCCTGACTACCAAAACGTAAGCTGGCCATTCAACCCTATCCTTATGAACTTCCAACCAATCCCAAACATGACACCTAACCTCCTTCAAATATATTTTAATATTGTACTCCCATCTATGTCATGGTCTACCAAGGGTTCTCATATCTTCAATTAAAAATGTGTTACACACACTTGTAATCATCCGTACATGCCACATGACCACAGCAACTTAACCTATGTGCCTTGAATTACTCCTTAATATATTTGGGGACAGGCCCGCCCCAAGTGGGAGACTATTGTTACCATGGTACTGGGCTCGGGACTTCCAGGGTGCTGGGCTCGAGGTTGAGATTTTTTTTTAAAAATTAAAAGATGAAAAAAATGCCAAATAAAATATGAATGCCAAGCAATAAAATGTCCATCCGTATTAAGGTATACTGCATGCTCAGCCTACAGGATGGGGTTTCATCCAGAGGTATTTACTGGCATTTGTCATAATTACATCAATAGTGTGGCCTATTATTGTCCTTTGTGTTTCATTGTGCTTGGAAACTTCACGGAGTCTACCATTTTTATATTGAAACTAAATTTGGCACAAAAGAGAGTCACCCAATAAATCAAGTTCAATTTAAATACTTCATCATGTGCATAACATATCAATGTTCAGTTAATTTATGTATTAATTTTCTTGCATTGTTTTTCATCTGTAAAAGTGACAACAAAGTTTTTAAAAAATGCACAAACATAGTCAAGAATTGGTGTAGAAACAGGGAGGAGAGGGTCAGTCCTCTTCTGGAAAGAACTTGTCCCCTCCCCCTGACTGGAATAAACTTCTTCCTCCCCTGGGATAAACTTGCCCCACTTTAGATTTATCTCACTCCCCTCTGATATTCTCAAACATGAAGGTGAAAGGTGGCTTTTTATAAAACTCTAAATAACTTCTAGAGGTACCCAATCATCAAAATTGCCAGAAAAAGATTATTCAAAATAGTTTCTGAAAGTATTCAATCTTTCAACATTTGCCAGAAGAGGCACATTCTAATAGAAATAAGAGAAATTTAATTTTTAAAGATTTTCCAGGTGAGAACCCTCCAAATAGCTTCTAGAATCCCCCACTTTTCAAAAATGTGCTGGGGAGGATCACTTTAAATAGCTTCTATAATAGGCATCTAATTTTAGGTAAAGATCACGCTAAATAGCTTCTCGGGGCATTCAAATTTCAAAAGGTTTATGGGGAAGGGCCCCTACATATAGCTAATAAAAGAGTTTAATTTTTAAAAATCCATATGAAGGCCACTGTAAATACTTTTCAAACATTTGATGGAGGGTGGTCCTTAAACCCCTCAAAAACATTTTTTTTTGTTAACTGCCCCCTAGACAAATAAGGTTTATCCTAATATGAAGACGAATATTACAAAAATAGGGAGGCCCGCACTTTTCCCTTGGTACTGGGCTCAGTTTGAGTATGCATACAAGCCATAAAGTTCCTCATTATAACTTTGTCCACTTCTCCTATCTGTTCATCCCTTTAGGCCCAAATAATAATTCTCAGCCCTATGTTCTCAAAAACTCTCAATTTATTATCATGGTACAGATGAGATATCATGTTTCACATCTCTAAAGTACAACATCTAGGATTATAGTTTTGTATAGTCTCAGCTTAGTATTTTGATAGAGATGACAAGATGACACCAGCTTACAAATTGAATAATAACAAACTTTGCCTGCAGGAATTCTATTTGCTACCATCTCTTGAATTTCATTCCTATTTGTTAGCACAGTTCATTAGTACCTTAGTAACACTAAATCCCTTAAGAGCCAGATTGTTATGATACCTGATTTCTTAGACCTGCGTACTTACAGTGTACATCAAAGTAGTCTATTTTAGCTTTCTAGTGACAGGGAAGTCGGGGTTGAAATCCCAGCCAGGTGTATTTATAGTGGTTTTCCTAAATTGTTTCTTTTCGCTCTCCATGAAAATGTTGGCACACTTCCTATATATTTTACCTTCCCTATCCCTTCTCATTAGAGTAATTAAATGAAGATAGCCCAAAAAGGCAGGAAGATAGGCAGGAAAACACAATATTTTTAAAAAAATTAAGGCTTGTAGATGAACTTTAAAATATATTATGTTGTGTAATTATGATCTTGTTTCCTTTAAAGTATTTTTAGTTCAATATTATCATCATCATCATCATCATTATCATCATTATCATTATTATCATTATTATCATTATTATCATTATTATTATTATTATTATATTATTATTATTATTATTATTATTATTATTTATTAGCATCACGTTTTACTACCCGTTCGGGTTATACTCACTTAAGTTAATGTGTAGGGTTATTGTGAGATGAAATGCAGGACCTACAGTTTAATGTGGAATCCGAACCACGGTGGAGACCTGGCATTACTCACATTCACAAGTTGTGATTAATACACGTCTTGTCAGAGGTGAAGGAAGGGTTTGGCAATCAGATAAATCTGTGCTGGGACTGAGGATTGAACCCCGGACCCCAAGCACAGAAGTCTGACAGCTTACCTCTAGACCACCTAGGTCACCAGTTTAATGTTAATGGATGTAATTACTATAGCAGCAAATATTTAGTACTAAATCATAACGTATCTTGTGATGTTAGTAGGTACAGGCCCTCGAGAAAGCAACTGTACAGACCATCTGCAAGTGATAGAAGATGGCCGTGTGATGATGGACGAGTGTGGCGAGCTGGCCAAGGCAATAGTTATCATGTCCGAGGGCAACATGCTAAACCTTACCTTTACTGGCCTCAGTCAAAATATGTTTCCCAAGAGAGGAGTGCTCTTTCATTACAAAGGTACAATTATATATGTCAACATTCATAATACATACACTATAGAAACTTAGTTGCTGGGATAGCTCAATGCTCTACCAGCTTTACAAACAGGAAAAGTTTTATTTTTCAAATATTTTTGTTTCATACATCCACTTATCTAAATTAAGAAATTGAGCTACTATAAAAAAAATTAAAATAATTTCAGTTCTAAAATAAAAAAGTAATATAATATTGTTAATTGTCTTGTAAGGTTTTACCCAACTTTTTTTAGCATGTTTTGAGTGGGTCAACATTTCAATAAAAATTAAAAATTAATGTTAATAATAAAATAGTAATAAGATAATATTTTTTTCTATTGTTTGATCAACTTTTGATTATTTTATTGAGAAAACTAACAGCAGGAGATACCAATAAATTTATTTTACAAATTATGTTTTACATTATATTTCATGTAACAACACTAGATGCAAATATTATAATTAAATTTTGTATTCATAAAAAAGAATTCATAATTACAATTATAATTTTTAATGATTTTCTTTTCAAAGATTATAAAAAAAATTATGAATATAGATGTATGTAAAACTTCTATAACAATTTAATTATGAATGTAATTGTAGAGTTTTGTAAATAAGTCTTATGGTGTTGAAGATGCCACGTAATGCACCCTCCTGATATTCTAGCCATAGGGTGTGTTCAACTTAACCCCCCTAAGGATGGCTACATGGTATTCAGGAACCAGACTGATGCTCAGTTCATGTGCTGCGTAGACTACATGTTCCCTGACACACTTGACAGGTTGCGAGACTTGCACTGTCACAATGGCAACACTTGGAACAACTCCCTGCCAGACTGCATCAGTAAGTTATACAGTAGTTACAAAACAGTTCTAAACCACCTACTTGGCCAAATCATCAATACAATACACATGTAGGCCTACACTATTTCCTGTGGAAGATACCACATATTGTTGAAATACTGAAGTGTTTGTAAATATGTGTTAGGGTTTTATACTTTTATTTATGTTTCATTGTCTACAATTCTCTATTTATTTAATGATACATTATAACATGCTTAAGCTATTTTATTTTACACATAACATGTACAATACAGTAATTAAGGATGAGTTTCAGAAGAAGAGCTCTATGCTAACTAAATCACTGATAAAGTGGGGTAAAAACGTCAAGCTTGTTTTAGTTTAGTTAGCCAATAACGGTATTGAGGCTGGTTTTACCTAAATGTTTTCTCTAACTCCTACCATGTAATGTGGGTATGTTTCCTCTACATTTTTACCACATCGGTTAATTAACAACAGACCCGCCTCGGTGGCGTAGTTGGCTAACGCGCTTGTCGTGTTGAGCTCTACCGCGAGACGGGAGATCGAGGTTCGAATCTCGTCGGTGAATGGGGTGTTTTCCTAAATGTTTTCCACTCCCTTCCACGCAAATGCGGGTTCACTTCCTCTAAATTCAACCTTCCCAATTCCTAATCCATTACGTAATTAGTACTTAGGCGTATAACCCGAACGTAGTAGACGCGGTGCTAAATATTAATTAACAACAGTTATCAAAACAGTACCTAGTAATTTAATGGGAAAAAAAAAACATTTACTTTGTTTAAAAATCACTTTAGGATATATTTTCTCATTCTTTAATTTAATATAATTAATTTTATTGGTATCAAATATTTCCTTTGAAATCCAAATTATCAATATTTTCTTTGAATTTAGCCAAGGTAATGGTTTTTTTAGTACTATTTTACTTCTAATTAACAGTATTACTAATATTTTGTATAGTCAATCAATATCCCTTATTTTATTTTAAATAGCTAATTATATTAAATGAAAATCAAACACTTGCATTGAAACGACCGCTTAAAAATTGTCCAATTGTCCATGTTGATGCCTGTAAATGCAAGTGTAGTCTAATGTACATGGGAATGTTTGTCTGGAAATTATGGCAATAGTGAAACTCATTCTACTTCTCAGAATTTTTATTATAAGAACTATCTTAGAGAAAATGCACCCACATTAGTGAAGAGGTTTGAGAAATCTAAATAATTCCATCTAGAAAACTAGCTTCCTTTTATTTTACCAATTGTCTTTATTTTGAAACATTTTGGTGAAGTTAAGGCTAGTTTGCCTTGTCCTACACTTAACCTAAACCTTAACCAAACAAGCTTATAACAACAATAATAATTATAATTGACTAAATTTTAAATGTAATAGTTAAAATATCTCAATTAATTCCTACATTCATACAATTATTTCAACATTTGTGTGTAAAGAGTTTTATTTGTAAAAGCATGAAACACTAGATTTGTCTAGAAATAATATTCCGTTTAAGTGAAGTTTTGAAAGGAACCAACCCATTCAAGTCCTCTACTTACACATTCTACACCGCGATGCTGCAACTGAGAATGAATGGGAATATACTTCAGATTTGTGAATTGCAATGCTTATAAGGGTGGAGTTTTTATTTTAGCTCGTGTATTAAGCTAGTGTGGATTTTTTGATTGATTTTTTTTAGTAGAATATAATATGTTGTTATGCACTGTGGTGAGGAAGTCTGTAACATATTGTGTACAAGCTCAAGGGAGTGAAGTGTCTGCTGTTCATTTAATCGTAACCACTTGAGTTTGTCAAAATATTTAGAGATGGGGGTCCTGATACTGTAAATAAATTTAATGCATGTATTCTGTAGTCGCTGTAGTCTTTGTGCGAGCTCTTCAGCAAGGTTGCTATAAACTATGTCACAGTATTCTGAAAATTGAAAAATGACAAGACACTGAATAACCCGGGACCTTTGGCTTAGTACGCCAATGCTCTAACCACTGAGCTATCCAGGAGTCGTTCCGTACCCAGGGTCATTCTTCACTCATATTTTAAGGCAGTGTCTATGATGGACGTGAGGAAATCGTCAACTACAAATAGTGATTTTTATTAACTATATTTATGCTTTTTAGTGAGTACTACTCCATCTAGATATATTTTGAAAATTGAAAAATGCCACCTGGACAATTTTCAGAATAAACTATATAGATGGAGTAAACCTCACTAAAAAGCATAAATAATAGTTTGGCTATTTGATTCTTAAATATGCAATCCCTTACAGTTATAATAATTGTACAAGTGGCAGCATTAAGCCAACTACCGAGTCGAAGGTGACTGCGTTATCTGATAGCTCATGATCTTAATAAAAATCACACATTTGTAGCCGACGATTTTTGCACGTCCATCATAGACTTTGCCTTAAAATATGAGTAAAGAATTACCCTGGGCATAGGACGATTCCTGGATAGCTCAGTGGTTAGAGCATTGGCATACTGGGCAAAAGTCCCGGGTTCAATTCCCGTGTCCAGGTGTCATTTTTCAATTTTCAGTATATGATTTCTAGATGGAGTAATCCTCACTAAATAATACGCATAATTAATAGCTTTGGCTATTTGATTCTTAAATAAGGCTTTGGCTGAAATCAAGAAGAACTAGTGTGACTGCATGTTGTATGTCCTTTGCAAGCTGTATATCATCAGTTACCTTAATGAAATAAGTGCATGTACCATGGGTAGGCCAGAAGTCAGATTGGCAATCGGAGATAAGGTGGTTATTGTTTATATATTAATTGTAAATATGTTTCTTTATAATAGTTCCAAAGCCCTGTAAATAGACGGTAAATATATATTTAAATTTGGTTGGTAATCATCAACAGATTTAGGCTTGGACTTTTTGGGAAACTTACTTGAGCTAACTTCCATAATATAGAGGGAAACTGTCCAATTATTAATGAGTGATTGAACATATCTGTCAAAGTTGGGAGAACTACTCCTAATATTTTTTTTAATTAATAATATTGTATTTTATCAAAACCTACTGCTTTTGATCTAATTCTCATAATAGACTTATGAACCTATTCAAGATGGTCATAGGAACAATCAAACTTCACCTCCTTTCTATAGATTGTGGAATTAGTTGTGGCCTTCTTTACCGCGTCATCCAAAACAACAAGTAGGCGCTCAAAGTACTCAATGAGGTAACTAGACTGAGATTTAAAGTAGAATGATCAGTGTTTTTTATTAATACAAATATCATGTAGTTTTTTCCATAAATGTTTAAGAGTTTACTTTCCGCACTTCCTGAGTACATTTGATGCACAATTGCCTTATATACTTCAAAGCTCTCAGCAACATTTGGTAGCTTATTCTTAGAGCTACGCCTGAATTCAGCATATGCTTCATCACATCTATTAAATATTGTCAGTATGTCTTTCGTCATCCAGGGGAATGGAGGTATAGTCACTCGGTTGGTCTTGATGGGGGCATGTTTAGTGTACACCTTTAATATCATAGAATTGAATAATTCAAGTTTATCAATGATGTAGACAAACCTACTAACCAAGTGTCATAGCATTATTTCAGCACCTTTGTTTAATATTTCAATATCAATATTCTTGCTATCACGATATGTGATGAATTTAGTTTCATATTTTGAAGGTTTCACAGAATAATAAAGATACATAAGATCGTGATGGGCAAGACCAGTGGTGAGTAACTGTCTGTGTCATACAGCTCTATCTAGTTTTGATGTAAATATTAGGACAAGCTAAGTATGAGACATTTCTGTATGGTGTGTTGAATTTAAGGAGCAACAATTCATACTACAAGAAGCTAGCATAGTTATCATTTTAGTTGATTCCTTTATTATTTAAGAGAAGGTCCATATTGAAGTCACCCATTCCAATTGCATGTTCATAAATGACTATATAGTCAGCGATCAAATTCGGTCATATGTGTGATTTTAGGTGGTCAGTATACTACAGCTACAAGTATTTTTATTTGTGTGACACAACTCTGCTATCAAATATTTTGGTATCACCAAGTATGTTAGGTTGGGCTGATAATATTTCCCATTGTATTTCACTTTTAACCACCGTAGCAACACCCTTTCTTAACCTCCATACTTATCGTTCCTTACCAATTCATGGCCATTTAAGTTAACACGACTAGAATGTAGACTTGGTTTCAACCAACTCTCACAAAATAGTATTAGGTGAGGTGATAATGGAGTTAAAATTGCTTGAAAGCCTGTAATGTCTCAGCACTCAACCTGGATTTTAACTCTACCTTTCTAGCAACAATGACCAAGTGAAGTATGAGTCATTTGCCTCAAATATCTTTTATCAATGCTGTGGGTGGTAATATTATTAATAGTGATATGAATTTTCTGTAAAATTAGATTGAATTGATATTACTCCACAATTGACACATTGTAAGAATAGCATTTTATTATAATTTATGTTGTTTAGTTTATTTTGCAACATAAATTCATCAAAATTGTATTATTATTTATCATTACTCAGTAAATTTTTTATGGGTTTAACCCCTTGTTTTTTAAAAAGTGGTACTACTTCTTTGCTGAACATAGTAATAACAAGGTGGTTACTCATCAGGAAAACCAGGAATTATGTTTGAATTTCGATCATCGGAAAAAATCCAGGTAAAGTGCTTTAATTTGGTCATCTGTCGGAAATTTAAACATTTTTAAGAGCCATTATTGAAAGGTGTGACCAAATTAAGCCATTTGACTTTTATTAAACTAAATTTTATATTAAATTTCCAGAAATATTACAAAACTTGACATTTTTAGCACCAACATGGCTGCCATCATGACTTGTCTAGTTAATCAAGAGGCACCCATTTTTCCAAAATTTGATGGAAGGATCTTCCAGAAAATTTTTAGGCGAGGCCCATGATAAATATATTATAATCGTATCCAAATTTTTTTAAATGTATGGGGTAAGACCACAAAGAATATCTTGTAGAGGAATCTAATTACCAAAATAGTTCCAGAAAAGGACCACTCTAGATGGGTTATAGGGAAACCATTTTCAAAAATTTGCTGGGAAGAGGTCTTTAAAAAATGTTTTTTGCTAACTCTCTCCCGCCCCTACCCCCTCTTCACAAATAAGGTTCTGCTACCACCGGTTGTAACACATTACATACATATCACTCCTTGTCTACTCTCTACTCGTGACAGCACAAATCACAAGTAGAACAATAACTTTATAATCCAGACCTTAAAAGAAATGCTATAATGACGACAGTAATTTCAAAGCTGTACCCATTTTATTTTTTTAAGGAGGAAAGGGGTTATTTCTGGGGTGGCCCGTAGGGAAGTCTATCAACAGGCGATAGTAAGGATTTGTTTAGCAAAGATTGATATTGAAGTGATTAAAAGTGTTTTTTAAACATAAGTGAGGTTGTAATTTCCATTGTATTTTACTTTTAACAAACATAGCAACACCCCCTTCTACTGGTGAAACATCATTAATTTACTAGCTTAGACAATGGATAGTAAGGAACAGTCTTTTAATATACCTGGAAAATCATTTTATTTTACTATCAAAATCGGGAACTATGCTGAATTTTATTTTATAGTTTGAGTGGCCACCCTGAATAAATACAAACCTTAGTATTTACATGAGAACCCGCCTCAGTGGCGTAGTCGTGTTGAGCTAGACCGCCAAGGACGGGGAGATCGAGGTTCGAATCTCGGTCGGGTGAACTGGGGGGTTCCTAAATGGTTTTCCACTCTCTGTCCACGCAAATGCGGGTTTACTTCCTCTAAAATTCAACCTTCCCAATTCCTAATCCATTAGTGTAATTAGTACTTAAGTATGTAACCCAAACGGGTAGTAAGACGCGGTGCTAAAATAAAAAATATAAAAGTTTACATGAGATGAACTCAAAGAAGAGGCTTCACTTGAATTCTTATCAAACCACTTCCAGATTTGATAACGTGTGATTGATAAAGAAAGCTCATGCTCAATAAAGTTTGGAAACACAATCTCTCTTGTTTGACATGAGTATCATTAACACAGTCGTAGCAAACAGATACAAAGACTGTTTTCTTCTTTAAACTACCTACAGGATAAACAGATCCGAAAATTAAAACCCATTATAAACATGAACATAGTTGAAGAAGTGTTCATAACAAGTATGTATTAAGGTGAATGAATATGGCTGGGGGGGTTTGAAACTATACAAAGGAAAGTGGCTAGAAAGAGAAACCAAACAACAAATATTGAAAAAGGTTAAAGATATCTTGATAAAATCATTCACAAGTTTATTTATGTCTTAATGATTTTGATTGAATTGATTTAAATGAATTGATAGAATAATATGGTTAGTGAATTAATATTTCTATCACAATTAATTATGAAACAATGATTTTAGATAATTTACATTCATCAGAAATGGAAAAATAAACGGTATGACTACAGCAATATAATTTAGTAAATTGCTTTCAAACCTAAAAACAAAAAGTTGTTTACTGTAATTCAACAAAATTTAACAATATTTTATGTGTACAACTTGAACACGAAGTAAGAGGCTGTGATAATATAGATCTTTATTTTGATCCTTATTTTATTTAATGGAGTATATTTTGTTTGTTTGAAGCTGACAAAAGCCTTAAGCCTTGGGGTTGGATTGGAACACCTATGCCTACCAACTCTTTAAAGGATACCAACATAACTAACTCACACACGGCTGCTATTGTCAAGGAGTCTGATTTTGTGTTTGGTAAGTGTGGGAAAACACGATTATTCCAAAGCATGTCCCCCAATTATTTTATTTTTTTATAAAATATTATCAATCAATGTAAATTAAATACATACAAAATAGGGTATTAATTAATGTCAACAGTCTTTGGCAGACATGTCATGCGGATTGTGTAGGGATGATATAGTTTAAATTAGTCTTATTTTAAATTAGCATGTTACTTAAATATTGACTTGTGTTTCAATAAATGATTTAATAATGTAAATAAATTTTTTTAATATAGTATAAAAATACCAGGCACAGTAATATCAATTTGCCATGAATAGAGAGTTATAGCAATAGTTACTTTCATTTAAAGAACCTCTAGGATAGGCACGCATTATTTATTGAGGAATATATTTATTTGACATTGTATTAAGATCTGATCCGAAACCTTAGCTCAGTGGTACTAAGCTAAGAGTCCTGGGTTTGAGTCCTGATATGTCTGAAAAACTTATTATTGGTGAAATGTGGGGGTTACCCTTTCACATTCATAAATTAATGGCCGGGGACTGGATGTTGTGCTCGTCCTAGACTTAAGTTATATAATAAGGCATATTAAGCTACGACAGGCCTAACCAGCCGGAAGTGGAAAAATATATCGCTTGAATAATAAATTGACATGTACCATAGGCTGGAAACTCTAATGGATGTAAAGTAATAAGATCTGTATAAAAAAAAGCTACTCATCCAATAATTATTATTTTACAGCAGCAGTAATAATATTTACTATGGATGGTATATTAATTATAATTATTAATATTGATGATGAAATACCACAATGTTCTATTTTGTTTCTCAACATTCCCATGAACATGCAAAAATTGTTCTCAACAAATAATCAACAAATTGTCTATGTACTTTGAAAAGGGTTCACAAGCTGTGACCTAATGTAACATCACAGGTCCCTGCTATCTAGTTTCTTTTGTTTTTGGTTGTATTACATCATGGAAGCCTGGTTTACTGTTTTAATAACATCTTTATCCCTTGAACTAAAGTAGGACACATGTCAACACAAACTAGTAGAATTATGTGTTGTAACAATACTAGTAATTTCAAGGGTAGGCTAAGTTAAGAGTTTAACAAAGTGTATATATTTATTTGCTTTTAATCATCCAAAAGAACTTTGTAGTCTTATATTCCTGACATTTAAGTTGTCCAAACATGTACTATTTTATTTATTCAATATGGAAGCGATTCTTTTGTTTCAGAAACCCACCTCGGTGGCGTAGTTGGGCAACGCGCTAGTCGTGTTGAGCTCGACCACCGAGGACAGGGAGATCGAGGTTCGAATCTCGGTCGGGTGAACTGAGGGGGGGTTTTCCTAAATGGTTTTCCACTCTCCCTCCACGCAAATGCGGGTTCACTTCCTCTAAATTCAACCTTCCAAATCCCTAATCCATTAGCGTAATTATAACTTAAGCGTATAACCCGAACAGGTAGTAAGACGCGGTGCTTATTATTATCATTATCATTATCATTATCATTATTATTATTATTATTATATTATTATTATTTTGTTTCAGATGTAATGCTGCCAACATTAATAATATGTGTCCTGCTAATCGGGAATGGTGTGATCATAGTCGTCATTTTCTACATGAGAAAGAGGCAAGTGTCACATCTGTTCATGCATATTTGGTCTCACCTGGAACTTGAAATGCATCAATTTACTGAACAAAATATGTTTGTGAATGAAGTGTGTTCTGTTTCATTTTATGCAAATTCTTGTTTATGGTGTAAAATATCCTGTAAGAACATGTCAATGAAGATGAAAGAAAGCCCTTCCAATGCAATTGTCATATTAATAACTGCTGACCACTTGTCTTCCATGTTTAAAACCCACACATCACAAGTCCAGATATATGCTCTATATTATGTAATTTATTCTGTACATCCAATAAACTGACAATATTATACAAGTAGCAGTGAAAGTGATCCGTACTAGGTACTTCCCCTAATGGACTTTTCAGAACAGATGTCTTCACACACTCTTGTTCAAATATTCACTGAAAATCAAAATATATTTTGACTATAGTTGGCCAAAATATAGAACACATTATTTGTATTTGATTAAATTAAGTGCATACAACCTGGACAGGTAGTAAGATGCTGTAATAAAAAACCAAACAAGAAATCGCGAGTTGTGTAAAAAACTAGTCTAATCAGATGTGGATGTGCTGAGTTCAGATAGCTGTAAGAGGCTGAATAAATATTCACACACACACACAAAACACACACACACTCATGACTTTGAAGTTGACTTTTGTGGTTTTGGGGTAAAGTGCTCACCTCAGGACCTGTTGTTCATGGGTTCAAATCCAGCCGAGATCGATGGATTTTTCTTGAGCGATAAAAATCCATAATACAAATTCCTTTGTAGGGGAAGTAAAGGTGTTGGTGGCATGTCTATTATGGTCTGTAACAGAACCCTGGAAGATATGTGAAAATACCTTTCTTGGAAAAATTAGTAGGCCATTTGAGACTCACTTCTAGAAATTCTCATGTGCTGATAAGGCAGATTGGCATGCTCAAGTCTAACTCTTTCGAATACCGTTCAGGTGCAAAGGATGCGATTTTTAACATCATGATTTATCAATCCTTTCTCACAGTGAATGCTGGGGCATTTCTCAAAAATTTCACTTTACTCATCCTGTGTCCTTAAATTAGTTTAAAGTTAGAGAGAGTTGAATGAACAGTAAAATATATTGTACTGACAACAAATACTAACCATAAACAAACCCCAGTAATAATATTGAAACCTTTATCATTGAACCAGTTGACTAAATGACATGCTCATCCTGGCTGGGTTGGTTAGAAGTTTTTTTTTATGTTTTCCCACACTCTCCAATCAAATACAGCTACATTTTCTCTAAATCTTAACTCCCTCATCTCTATCCCATTAGCGTAGTTACAATGGGTATAGTCTAGACAGAATGTGAAATGAGGTGGAAAAGAAACTTAACTGAAGAACAAAGATACGCAAAACTAAATTTCCCATTCCAAATTCTTGTTTTTGAGTGTAATTTTTTTCACACATTTGTATTAATATAATTAAAGCTAAAACAAATATAATTTGACTGTACAGAAAATGTAAACTAGCCTACATTCCATTTTCCACATTTTACATAGTCAATATTACATTTTTATGTGATTTATGTTAAAGTGTGTTAGCCTGTTTACGTTATCATAGCTTCAATGAGCCTTGCATAACCACAACAAAATAATAGAAAATATCAAACATATAAATAAAAAGTAGAATACATTTAAACCTGCATCTAATATAAAAAGTTGGTTGAATTTGCTACAATGCGTTAAAAGACACCCAAAATAACTTTCTTTATGTGTTGTGTAATTTTATCACTGTCAAAATGAATGATGAAGCTAACATTGTCTGTTATAAATTAATTATGTTATATTACTATATTTACTTATTTATTTCTTGTGCTATATCACTTTGTTAGTGCCACGTATTAGTGGAGAGTCGTGTATAAACTTGTTTCTAATTTTTCAGTCTAATATTTATACAACACAAATAATTATTATACTTTATGATGTAAATGTCAATGTGAAACAACTTTCAGAACAATATTCTACTAGCATAAATACTAAAAATAATTCTTGTTTTAATTTTATGAGTCAATACTGTCACTAGAGTAAAATTACTACTTATTTTTTTACTATTTTTTACCCTCCACCTAATATATTCTCTTTTTTTATTTATTTTGCTAGGAAAATACCCCAAAATGGTGACCAAGAGGAACTAGATGGAATTATTCAACCTCAAGATGGAAGTGTTTGTGATAAACCAATCAATGTTTGAAGATAAGTTTCAAATTAATTTGTTTATTGCGGGCAACATTTCTAACCCAGGTGATAAAACTAGTTTCTCTTTCAATAATTCCTATTATTTTGTTCTTGTAAGTTAGCAGATCTAGTCCAGATTTAAAACGTTGCTTAAAATATTTATTGCATATATCTCATTATGTAAATTAAATATATTTATACATTATTATTGTATCAATGGAAGATTCCTAATTTTGTGTTGTGTAATTAGATAATAAGTTATATCAAAGTAAGTATAGGCCTATGTGTTAAATGTATGCAGACAGGCATGAATATATTTTGAGTTTTGATCTCAGGGAGAAGTGCTTGGTTCTGTGGAAATAAAATAAATTACTTTTTGGATTATATTTGTTTCATCCCTAAGTTCACAAGAGAATGTTTCATTTCAATCATTATTATAATATAATATTGTTAGTTAAATTAAGTTGAAATTTATCACCCCAATTTTTTTTAATATCAAGGTGATATGGAGTAAAAGTATTTTATTTGAAAACTTAATTCAACATATTAACATTAAATTGAAAGATTTTGTGTTTCATAGTCTTCAACATATTGATAACAGAATTCCATACCAGAAAGTATCCTTATTTTACTTAAAATTGCAAATTAGTTTATGAAACATTATAATAGGCATGTAAATATGTGCTTTATCGACCTGTTATACATTTAAAATAGTTTTCTTTTTAAAAGTGGCAGCTTGTAGCTTAAGAGGTGTAAAGAAACTAATGATTAAATGAAAAATTATGTGGAGGGAAGTTCTCTGACTTAAATCCACTCAGTTAAAACTATCTTAATGAAGGCACACACAACCTTGAATCACATCTCTGACAGAAAATATGTTTATATCTGCACAAGTATGAAAATGGACTTTGCAGCCTAGTAAATAATATACACATTTGTATCACCTTAATTAGATATTTCAAATAATTAAAAATTAATATTTTATGTTTGTTAAAATCTCATACAAATAAGGTAAATGTTTCAATATGCACAAGTAGTAACCATGGTTCTAAGTACTGTGATGTTGTTCATCTGTTTCATTTGTGTATGGAGATAAGGCTGGATGCACAATGCATCGAACATGTATGTTAACACACGATGGAATAAACATACTTTCGTGTCATGGAACAAATGTGTATGAAGGTCAATTTAGTCATGGAACATGATGGAACAAAACATGATAAAACATATTCGTCTCTCATACGTTCTGTATTCTTCAAAATGGAGGAAAGTGATGAGGAAATAGCTTTGTTGCTGTGGGAGTGGTTGGTGATGCTTCATGAAGAAGAGTAACGCGATAGATCTGGGTTCACCCAATGTTAAAAAAAAAAAAAGGACAGATGATAAGTTAGCTTTGTTATAATAGCCCTGAAGGTTAAAATTGGAAAATGCAGGTCTCTCCTGCACAAATACCATACAGTTTTCTAACTCTAGCTTGGCAGTAATTAGACCTACATTGTTTCCCTTCCACTTTTGTGCTGACATGTTGGTACTACACAACAACAAAAAACTAGTGAAACTAGCTTTGACAACCAACTAACCTCAGATTAAGCCAACACACTGCAACTCGACAGACTAGTAAACAAGATGGTAGCACATGCACAATGCAAAAATGTTTCATGAAGCATTGGGAGTGAGGAAAATGGTTGATTTGTGTGAACATGATTGTGTTATCACTGTTAATGTTTTGTTCAATCATGTTCCATACATTGTGCAGCCGCTCCATTTGGGAACACGCAATAAAGGCAGCTCCACACATGATGACACAAATGTGTGTTGTTCCATCGTGGATTAAATTGTGCATCCAGCCTTAAGGAATATGTAAAATAAACCCTTGATGCTCAGTAAATGACACAAATGTAGGCACGGGGCTAACTCAACTAGAGGAAAAGGGGACCGGGGAGGAAGGGGTGAATCACTTCTTGGAATGTAAAGTTGTTAAAATACTGCACTGCATGATCTGACTGAGGGTATATTTCAGTCAAAAATAAACTTTATTAAATGTGAATACGTGTTCTTTTTATTATTTTGAATGGGTGTGTGTACCCCAAATACAGGCTGCCACTGCTTAATTCAATCAAACCCATATGTAATAAAATTTTTCTGAAAAAAAAAATTGCAAGCAATGTGTTTATTCAGTTATTTGTTTTTTCTTTATTATTTACAAAATTAAGAATAAGAATTTAAGAGCCAAACAAGTGTTTTTTTATTTTTGGGTTTGGATTGCTATTTAGATCAAACAATATATACAATGTTATGGTATTCAAAATATATGGTGGGTATTTTCAAAATTTAATCTCATGATTTTAACTAAAATAAGTGTAAGTTTACGTTATGTTTCCTAAGGCTAAAGGTTATATATAATACCTAAAACCAATACATAAAATTTTTCCTAAAAGCAGGATTTTTTTAATCATTGAAATCATGGGATCTTGAAGGTAATTCATACGGTTTTTTGTTAAAATTGGACTCGACTTTAAATGAAGAAGTTGACCTTTTGCAAAAAAATAAGAGATTTGAACATGAAAATATATATTAAAAAAAGGAAGGGGGGGAGGCAAACAAAACTTTTTAATATCATAGCATTGTGTTGTTTTTTAAGGTTTTTTAAAGGTTTTTTGTACTGTGACTTATTCGTTATATAGTATTATATAATAATTTTAAAATAATTTTGTAACTTGACTGACTATAATAAATAATGTAATATGTTATATACAAAATGCTATAAATATATCAATAAGATTATTTAGTGACAGTTATGTTATGAGATAAAACAATTTTATAATATTTTTACTTTAAACTAATTAATAAATTAATAGTATTGAGTTAATCATAATAAATAATATAGTTATAAAAACAAAATCCCCCCCCCCCACCTCCCCAACTTTTGTATTAATATGATTATTGGAGAGCATAGCAATTGATTGACTAATTATATATTTTTAGCATTAAATTATGACTTAGAAAACATTTGTTTTACATTATTACAAACCAATAAAAATTAAAGTTTTAAATATGATTGCATTCCACTTTGTATGTGACGAGTTCAATTCCTGGTTAGGAAAAAGAAAGGGTAGTATACAATTAAATGCCATATACTATTAAAAAAAAGAAGTGTTAAGTTATTTAGTTGGCTGTTAAAATAAACAGAGTTTTGAAATGCCAATGTTTTGTTTTAAAATTTGATAGAATATTGGCAAATTAGTATGACATTAATGCCATGCAGATAACTGATCATTTTTGTCTTAATAGGTATACAGGGTGTCTACTGAGTTGGATAAACCAAAATTAGTGACTTTCGGGTGACCTTTTTTGACCACAAAATTCCTTCGGTAATTGGCCAAACATTATATAATGCATATACAGGCATAATGCACTCAAACGCAACAAATTAGATGGCAAATGTTAACCTTGTCCTTCGTATCAGGGTAAAAACAATCAGGCAACTTGCGGCTAGCGCATGGCATCATGGGTAGTTGGTGGCTAGACATTCGACGCGTTCGTGTTGTTACGATGTGCGGGAAAGTTAAACATAAATATTTTGATTATTTATGGCCAAAATATTGAAAATTCGTAACTTTTCAGGGACTTTTGTGACCTTTTTTTGCAATTAATAACTTTTTTATTACCTTAGTGACTTTCGGAACCTAGTTGACACCCTGGTGTGAAGATCCTAGTTGTATGTACAGTATATTAGAAGAATGTTGTTATAAATTTGTTTCAAAATGTGAAGTGCTTCACATTTTTATGCTCAAAGATTAGAATATTGAAAAGGAATAAGCCTAGACATATAAAATGTAATTATTATAGGTATGAATTACCAAATTATTAATTCAGTTAGCTGACTATATCATAGTTTAAACAACCAACAAAATTTCTTAGTAATGTTAGCAAATAATATTATTAAAAATCATAGTGATTATAGAATGTAAATTATTCTAAAATTATTAGTTTAAATTTTAACACCAATAGTTTAGTTTTTGGGCTATACATTTGCTGATAGGCTACCAGTGTTTACATTTTTTTTAAACATACCTTAGTATGATTAAAAGTTAAGTATATTAACTTGAATTTCACTTTCTAGCCAACTGATATGAGAATGTTCTTTGATTAAAGGTTTTAAATAACTTCAACAGCTTATGATCAAATATCTGTGTATTCATTTTCCTTTGCTAAATAGCAGTAAAACATGAAAAGGTCACCCATTTATAGCATAAGCTTAATGTACTGTACATTAATTTAGTGAAACATATTTACATAGTAAATCATATTACCAACACTAGTATGCATAAGTAAAACAAGAGCGGAGATATAAATAGTAAAATATCGATTTTCAAAGATGTACTTGAAAAAATACAGAAGAGAGTAATAACAAATACATTGTGGCAATCCTAATAGTGTAACCTGAAAACTGGCGCCAATTTTAAATAAATGTGCATTTAAATTGTATATATATACTAAAAATAAATTATATAAATCACAAAGGTAGTTACAAAAAATTAAGGATATGTGGGTACTCAAATCTTTGAGCTGTGCTTTTGATAGGTAGACTCAAGATCAACAGGTTTATGTTTTAGACCATTTTAAGCTTGATGCACATAATATTTATCTATGCTCAATATTGAGTTTCTGGTGATGGATGACTCGTTGTTTACTCTTCTTTCTAACACCTTGATGTTGTTTGTGAAATGTGCTGTTGGGATGAGGAAAGGGCATTATTTAGTGGGGAAGGGAAGCAGAAGAACCCAACAAGAAGGGTTGTGTGCAGACATCTAGCCAATGGAGTGTTGTTCAGGTCAACAACCAAGCAAACTAGTGGAGAAGGATATGAGACATCTATAAAAAAGAACATCAAACTTTGTTATTGTGACTTTGATTGTAGTGAGACTTTGGCTGTAGTGGCGAATATTTAGCGGCACTAATTATATCTCCATTAAACACATTTAACAGGCCTTGCTTACAACATATATGGAATATGTTCTTCAAATTGAAAAATGACACCTGGACACGGGAATCGAAACCCGGAACCTTTGGCTTAGTACATCAATACTCTATCCACTGAGATATCCAGGAGTAATCCCGAGCCCAGGCTCATTATTCACGTATATTTTAAGGCAAAGTCTGTGATTAATGTGCAGAAATTGTCAGCTACATATATGAGTGGTTAATTAAGATCACGAGTAATCAGATAACACACCCATATTTGATTCGGAAGGACTTTTGCTACCAATAGTAAAATGACAATAATTGTATGGCTGCCCATATCATGATGTGTCATTTTTCAACTTAAAGAGGAGGATGTTTAGATGCGGTTATAGCTGTAACTAACAAAAATAATAGCTTGGCTATTTAATCCATCATATACATATTCGTACAGTTATTGTCATTGTACTATTGGCAGCAAAAGCGCTCTCGAGTCAAAGGTTGCTGCGTTATTTTATATCTCATGATCTTTATTTTTTTTATTTTTTTTGCACCGCGTCTTACAACCCGTTCGGGTTATACGCTTAAGTACTAATTACACTAATGGATTAGGAATTGGGAATGTTGAATTTAGAGGAAGTGAACCCACATTTGCGTGGAGGGAGAGTGGAAAACCATTTAGGAAAAACCACCCCCAGTTCACCCGACCAAGATTCGAACCTCGATCTCCCCATCCTCGGTGGTCAGGCTCAACACGAGTGATCTTAATTGATCACTCATTTGTAGCTGACTATTTTCACACATTTATCACAGACTCTGCCTTAAATTATGTGTGAAGAATAATCCTGAGCACAGGACGACTCCCGGATAGCTGGAGGTTAGAGCACTGGCGTACTAAGCCAAAGGTCAAAATTTTACGGATAGTAAGGTTTATTTTATACACTTGACATGAAACAAATAAATGTTAGAAGTGATAGAAGTTTTTTTTTTTAATGAGCTATTGAACATGCACTTTCTGAACCAGCTGATAGTATCAGCACACTACTTACAAACTAATTTAATTCTTGATTAGAAACAACACAAAGCTCCACAATCATGAATTCATTACTGTGAGATGTGAGACTCCAATCTCACTAATGATTATTTTTTAACCATGTCAGGAATCAAACTAGGCCCCTATGATCAATAAAGAGACATGCTGCCAAGAGAGCTAACATTTATTGTAGTGTAATGACCACATCATAGTAGCGGGGAAAGTAAATCCTTTAAAAAAACATAACATTGAAATTGAAACTATTTTGGAATATAAGAGTACAATTTGAGTCGCCTAAAAATTTTAAATGATTTAAGAATTACTTTTTACTGACAAAAAAAAAATGGTAATGGTATTATTATTTGAAGTCAACACCATTTATATATTGTGCTAAAAATATTGACCATACAAAGCTTGTGTTTTAAAAATAAGACAACACTTGGTACTTGGCAGTAAAAATGAAAATGTAGTCCTACAATTTTAAAGCACAGTATTATTATTATTTAGCACCGCGTCTTACTACCCGTTCGGATTATACGCTTAAGTACTAATTACACTAATGGATGAGGAATTGGGAAGGTTGAATTTAGAGGAAGTGAACCCGCATTTGTGTGGATTTAAAGCACAGTAAATTTGTATACTTGTCTTTATCAAACAAATTTAGAGTAAAGCATTTTTTCTTTTAAATTGTTAATACAAAATAATATAAATAAATCAAGTGATAAAAATGTTCAATGTAATAATTAGTTACGAATACATTAAAACCAAACAACTGAAAACAAAATATATATCAGACTAGACTATCATTCTTAATATGCTTTATTTGTTGGAAAGTATAATAAAGATATAAATTTTTTGTCTTTCAAAATTATTTGATCCAAATACAGCACAGTTTTCCAGACGTGTTCAATATTTTATTGTGTTGTAGTTTATCACTAACCAGCGTCAAACACTTTTGATTTAAATATAAATACCGATGTAGCGCTTGATCAGGTTATGCCACCAGGTGCACTGTGGTCAACTTGTCATGTGCAAATTTCCACGTGTTACATATTATCCTCCACTGTATTTTGTAATAGAAACCAAATAATGAAAAGAAAAACATTGCTGCCAATGGACAAAGAGTAATTCCAGCCTCATATATGAAACTGCTAGCTATCGCCCTCATCCCTCGACTTGGATAGCCACCGGTCTAGAGATGAGGGTGGGCCACTCGTGCCAGGACCACAACATGTTTTTGCCAGCCAATCATGTTGCGGGCAATGTCAACAGTTATTTAGTACCTCAGTTGTTTTGGTGTGCAGACATCTTTGAAGATATAGTTTTGCAAACACCAAAGTGATGTAACTGACTTTTTTTTAAATTTCATTTTGTAACTCTAATAAGCTTCAATTGCAAGTACCTAAAGTCTAATCAGACTTAGCTGCTTTTGGTTAATTTTTGTGAACAATATGTTTTCAAACCGTCTAAATATTTTGGTTGTGTTTTGCTGGCATGTTATTGTTAGTCACCTTAACGTTAAGTGGATTGTGAGATCAGAATTAATACCTCGTTGTTCATTGGTAGCAATATAATTATATCTTTGTATATCTTTCTTTGTACCTTCTTCTTAGTATCCAAACAAATGAATCTGATTCACTGAAAGTTGTTATAAAATGTCTAATATTTAGTCGGTTCCTTCCAACCTTGAAACAGCAATTCTGAAATGCACTATTCAATATCTAAGCATGGATATAAATGTTTGACATTTAGTCTATCAGAAAGATAAACTTGTCAATTACTGTTGTAATGTGTGGCCTTCACTTTACACAAGGACAGGAACTAGTAGTGCTTTCAAAGCTTTTGTCATTGTGAAACTCATTAATATGAATGGTTAAAACTCAAATAAAAAAAATACACTTCATACTTAGGATTACATTTAAATAATTAATAATCTATGAGAATTTTTTATATATAAGTTAAACATTTGTTTTTATAAATAAAAAACAACTAGAGCATTATTATTAGTGACAACTATAGATACCATATTTATAGCTATAAAAATAATATTGATTTTCTGATAAGTCTAATCAGATGTTATTAAAAAAAAAAACTAAGTGTGAAGTCTGTTATTGGTATGAAGACTTAGAATAATATTGTGAAAATGCACTGTCCATATTGTAAGATTATTGTAACACCTGAAATCATAAGATGTATATAAAACAAAGATTCTTGTCCCATTAATTAAATTTATTATTTACTCTTATAACACAAAAGTTTTTGAACATTTCCATGTATTCACATAAAATCTCAGTGCATTTCTTGTTAAAAGTAATATATCATCAAATAAACACGATAGAATTGTAGAAAATAATGCACAAACAAATATAAAAACACTAATACACACACACACACAATATAATGTATTCCTATAGTGTATTTATTATTAAATTATTGCATTAACAATGGTCAAAATTAGACAAAAAACACACTTATTGTTTGTTTTTATAGCATCGCATTTACTATCCAGTTGGGTTTGTGGTCTGTGAAAATAATCATATTATCATGTTCATATATGTATTGGTGAAACCCAATAACTGAAATACAGAGGCATAACATTTCCTTCTCGACTTGGCTATATCCTTGTTCAGCTTCGGTTAGGCTGTGAAATGCGAAGGCCACAGGCTGACCTTTATGGAGGAGGCAGCAAACCTCTTTACTGGCATCACATTGAATTTCCACTTCCTATTTGCGGTAAAAAATCTTCAATATAGGTGCACTTGTGACCAGCTGCTAGTCTAGATGTCCACATCTAGGTACTCTGCATTTTAAGGAGTTCTCACAAAGCAGCAGTGACCCTCGAAAATGGAGGAATTAATTTGCTAATGACAATGACAGCATCGTGAAACTGTTGTGAAGTTCTCTTACCTCAGATGGGACTTCTATTTTTTTTAGCACCACGTCTATCTGTTCTGTTATTAGCTTATGTACTAAGTACACTAATGGTTTTAGGATTAGGAAGGTTATATTTAGAAGAAGTGTACCCTAATTTACATGGAGGGAGAGTGGAAAAGCATTTTGGGAAAAAAAAAACCGATTGAGATTCAAACCTTGATCTCCCCATCATTGGTAGTCTAGTCTATTGCAAGAGTTGCACATTAGAACATGCGTGAGTTGCACTATTAGAAACATGCATGAGTTGCACATTAGAACATGCGTCCACTGAAGCGGATTTCAAATTTATTAATCACCTTTACATTTGTAGGATCTGGCTTAGTGCAGCTCAAAGTGAAAACTAGTCCCATGTAATGTACTTCAAAAAGTTTGTATTGAAATGTATTTTCAGTTAATTTAGTGGTGTTAATTTTTGCCTCTACAGTTCTGATTCCAAATTTCTATTATGCTATTTTCAGTAGAACCTGTTAAAATGATGTCGTCAAATAGCGTTTGGACTCGTTCCTAGTAACTAAAAATGTTCTGTGAGAAATCTCCAGGTAGCATGACAACCCATAAAACATCCTCTTGTAGTGAGTGATACCTTCCAAACAATGTATCCATGGTACACAGCAGAATGGTTGTTTCGAATTTGAACTGGTGGAACCCTTCCTTCATATCAAGGACAAAGAACATATTCCTCCCACTGAGAGTGGCTGTTAACTCTTTTTGAGTGGGACTGCTAAAATGCTCTCTTTTAATATACTTATTTAATTGGATTGGATTCAAGCATAAGCAAACTGATCGATTTTTATTTTCCCTTATCACAAAGTCAGGAACCTAGACAATAAGTTTTTTAATTTTTTCCATAGTGTCCAACTTTACCAGATGATCTAATTCTTTCTCAAGTTTTTTCTCCTAATAATTTCTGGTAAGCCGCGTATTGGTTTTATGACAGGCACTCGATTTACTAAATTTACAGGTGTTATTATTATTAGTTCAATACATCTCAGAAGTATTTGCTATTTTACATTTAGAAATCTTGCCAACTTCTGCAGAATTACAAAATAATGTGACGACGTCAAGGGAAAAAGTCCTTGTTTCCTTAAGCAGGACGTGTTGAACCTTGGGATCTTTAAAAGCTTTAACAATATGATCGAAAATCAATTGATCTGCATCTTCTCTCATCCGAATAAGACGCAACAAAATCTTCACTTTAGACTTCATTAGACTTCGCTCTAACCGAAGTAGTCGTAATGAACTTGAACATTTTTATGAATTTTGGCCACTTCCCAGCATGGGTTTTATTATAGTTGAACACTGGCAACTTGAATAAGAAGTTTGTATTGAATCCACATTTATAAACTAAAGAAAAAAGATGGCTTATTTATTAAGTAATCCTCGTTCACTATTACGCACCATACTTTTGACACCCTGTATTTATAAAGGATTGCACAAATAACGGTTGATATCAGACATGGAACACACTTGTTTTATTATGATTGACAGCCATTGCGAACCCACCGGATACAGAGCAAGTAGCCAATTGCCCAGGTCAAGGTTGTATTAAAGAGGTAGGCTAACTAGCATGTGGCCACAATAGTTATCAATAGTGCCAGGAGGCGCACACTTACACTCTACAAGAGATACCATATGGCATCTTCCTGAGGATGTATGAGATTGAACAATAAGTTGGCTGCTGTATTGCCAACTTAGTGATGTGAAAAATGTCTTCACTAAAACTTTTTGATAGATAGAGAACTTTTCATGATGTTCTGGTATTGCCATACTTGAATGGGTAGGTGGTGTTGTGCTTCAAATGGGGTTAAATGTGGACTAGTTAATAAATATTTGGGTTAGGTGATCTGCTAGATTTGTTTGATTAGGCTGCTAAAAAAAATTAGATTTGGCAAATTTTGTAGGTTATTTAATTGTAAGCTTGAAATCTCAGTTCTTGTTTTACTAAAAGATTATTTAAACTTTGCTAATGTTTTAATGCTTTTAGTTTAGTGTATTATTTTCTACGGTTCTCACACATTTACTTAAGGCACTTTATTTCAACAATTTTGTTAAAAGTAATAAAACATTTTACTAACTTTTGTTTTATTTATAAATAGTTTTCTTGTATTTGTGTTAGATAATGCACATCTTTTCTACTTTACAATACAAATAAAAAAATACTCAATGAAAGTACAGTGAATTTTTGTTTATTAACGTCAGACATAATTTCAAAACTAATGAGTCAAAAAGACATAAACATCAAGTTGTAATGCATAAAGAGTTCATGCATTTTTTAAAATGTTACACTTTAGAATATAAATGAACAATAGAGTTTGCATCAGTACAACTAAAAAGTAAAAACTCAAGTTTGTCTACACGTGTAGGAATACTATTTATCGAAAGCATTGTATGTACATATACTGAACTCGCATCTTAGACAGGTATTAGTTCTAAAGTTAGCTCCATGGCAAAAATTGTGTATAGTCATAAGTGTAATTTAACTTCCCTTGAATAGCCTTCAAACATAAATTATCATTTACTTTAACGAGTTTCATTACTTGTTCGGGGAAGGCTTTTGTAGGTTTTATAAATAGATGCAACCTTGCCAATCAGTTTGCACATTTTTTATGTTAAGCAGTGGGAACAACAATAACAGCTACCATCTCAATCTCTCTTTGGGGCCATTTAGTTAGTAAAATGGTGTGTGGAATCACCTACACTTTTTTTTTTTCTGCTGGGCACATTTAGATAATTGTGTGTTGAGTTAAATGTGCTTATGATGCAACTCCAATGTACAGTAAACTGTATTATTCATGCATGGGTTAGTTGAGAATATTTATTTTCATCTTTTGGCAACTCAACTAGGCCTCTGAGGAAATTGCAAAGTTTGGAATTTCTAAGAGCTGCTGTTGACCTTGTAATCTGGCACCATAAACAACACACTTCGGTGGAGAAGTTTGATTGCTGTTGACTGGCTCAGTCAGATGAAGTATAAGCTGATGGGCCATATACTGTGTGCTTTGTGTTATTTTGTGTGAGAGCCTCAACTATTCATGGAAACAAACACCGCAAACTAATTTATTAAATAAAACGGTGTGTTAAGGCTGCACACTCGGTCGGTCGGTAAGGCTCAATTGCAGGCTCATGACATGGTGTTTTTATATATACAAAAAAGTTTAAATAGAAATAATGTGTTTAAAATTGATATCCACTTATCTGTGATCCCTTGTTTTTTGTTCGAATGACTGCATTTGCTAAACATTTTCTGATGACTAGTTTCAATGCTAAGCAGCATCATCTTCAAATCTAATATTTGAAGTAAATGTTATTCTCATTGAATTTTGTTTTTTGACATAAATATTAACAGAAAGTTGTAAAATCAACTAAACCCCTTTTTAATGGTACACACCAACATCTCAAACATAGAAACCATGATAATCAGGACATTTCTAATTTTAAAATTTCAATAATAAAAGATTATTTGTAATATTACATTGAAAAGTAAGTTTTAGATTAGAAAAAATATGAATTGATAAATAAAACATTAAAAGTTAGTAACTTCTTGTGCTGAATATATAAAGTTATGAATAAAATTATTTTTCAATGAGCCTCTTGTCAGCTTATATCAAGAATATTGTTTTTATTCTCTCTTCTATTATTAATGTTCCTTTATGTTTTCATTGATAATTCATTATTAAAGAAATGCGAAAAGAGGTTTTCATTATAGAGATATATGCCATATTTGTTCTTTCTTCTTTATGTTTTTATCAACCTTTCTTGTGACTTATTCTGAATATAATATTACTAAAGAATAGGTAATTTAAAAAAACAGTATCATTCACTAAGAAGGTTTATGCCGATCATTTGAACCTCAAGTTGCATTGGTGAACTCTATTAGAAAAAATTCAGTCAGGTAACAAACAGTTGACTCATTGTTATGCCCTGTAGGCAGGCATGTCCTTTGTATTATTGCTAGGAGAGGACAGTGTTGCCAACTCTATCGTCTCCAGCGATAGTACATGGACCTGAAATGGATTATATTTTTACCGGAGGATACTACTTTCTGACATTATATTGATGAACCCGCCGATTTTCATAAAAAATAATGATTGATGTAAAAAATTTTACTTTATAGCTGGGTCACAGGATATTACTTTTAGAAAATATCCTAAAATTGGATTGTACAGGTGGTGAAATATAAAAAGTAGAAGAAAAGATCGTACGGTTGGCAACAGAGGTGTGGGTGGGGTTGTCACATGAATGGTTGCTGCTTAGTCGGGAAAAGTATCCAGAAGGTATTGAAAATAACTACTACTGCAATAAATTTGTCTAGCACGAACAAGTGGTGGGATGTGGTACAAAAAAAAACTAAATTCTAGCAATGCTGATAATTTATTTTGAAATTTTATATCTTTTACTTTAAAATATATTACCAATTTTATATTTTCTACACAATATCAACTCAAAGGCACAATAATTAATGATGTGATTGAAATTTAATGTTGGTGTAATTGGTGTAAACAGACACGTGACCCTTGTGCTCAAGTAAACTGTTATTTATTTAATGTTCTAGTAAGGTGGGAGTAGTGTTAAAATTACAGCAAGAAAAACTTGAATTAGTGAGACGAGGATATATTTCCTAAAATAACTGGGCTAAATTTCCAAAGTCAACCACTTTAAGACCCAGAAGTCCTAATGCATAGAGGAAAGAATGAATGGAGGGAAGAGATTAAAGGGAGTATATCATAATCAAACAATCAATACAGGAATAATAAGCATGGTCGGCATGAACTGTTTCCAACTTGTAGCCGGGACAGTTTAGGTTTATTTAGCGGTGTGTCCTTACTACCCATTTGGGTTGTATGCTTATGTACTAGTTATACTGATAGGGTAGGGATGAGGCAGGTTGAATTTAGAGGAAGTGTCCCACATTTGTATGGAGAGAGTGGGAAACTATTTAGAAAAAAACCACCCTCAGTACACCCAAATGGAAACAAATCACGACTTCCCCAGCATCATCAGTCTTAGGCAGTTTAGTTAAGTGCCCCAATTTTCCTCTGTCCTTCCACCATTTTTCCTCCCTTACACTTGTCCAGTCTCCTCTCTCACGCATACACTTCCTGTTATCTGCTCCTACCATCTCAATCTTGGTCTTCCTGTGATCGTTTTTTCTCCAAACTTCAACTCTATTACTCTCCTCGAGATTATTTCCTTTTCCACTCTCATTAGGTGTCCATGCCATCTCACCTTGCTTCCTCTACTTTCTCATGTACTTACTGTAGCCCAACTCTTGCCCAAACATCTTCATTTCTCATCCTATTCCTCCTGGTGACAGTTTGCTTCTCAAAAACTTAATTTCCATGGCCTCAATCTTCCTTGCCTCTCTTGTATCCAATGTGCAGCTTTCTGCTGCATACATACTTTTCAAACAGGTCTCTTACATGCTTGTAAAACCCCTCCTCCTGCTACCCTCTATTCATTATATCTTCTCTGATCACACCTGAACTAGTCTCAATCACACTTCCAAGATACTTTATATCTTTACTACTTTAAATCTACTTCATACAGTTTTATATTTTTTAGACCTTATACAAGCAATACTCTTTTCTTGTCATCACTATCAATTTACTATTTTTCATGCAAATTTCATCCACACTCGTCCATTTCCGCATTCCATTTTTGTAGCTGTTCCAGTATTTCGTCTTCCTTTTACTTCATACCATTAAGTCATTCAAAAACATCATTGCTTTCATCTTATCTCCCGCAGTTTTCTTTCCACTCTATTCATGACATGCACTTCATTATCATTTCCAATAAAGAGTATTGGATTAAGCATTGAAAGGAGGATAGAGGGCAAGATCTACACACTTACCAGATAACTGTAGACCTCAAAGTTAACAATTAAAAACAAAACATATAATTATGTAATTTTCAGGGTATAGTCAGTCTTCTTCTTCAGCAGAAGAGAGTAAAACACATGACTGGATACAGGTTGAAGAGTATTGGAGAGAGGGCACTCACCTGCTTGACTAATATTTTTCTTTAGTTGAAACCACTCCATCCACCCTTTCTTCATCTTTACACAACTTACGTTATCATCAATTATTCATTTTTAGCAAGTATCTATACCCGTTCGGGCTATGCACTTATTCATAATCTTCACCCTCATCACCACTCCTCTTCCTACCCCAACTCCTCCTCTCCTGTCTATTTCCAGAATCTCTTTATATCCATACTATAGTATAACTTTTCCACATCCATTAACACCATTACCAGGTCTTTTCCATATTCATACCTCTTCTCCTACAGTTGTCTATAGGGCTCTGCCAGTACTCTTATATTGAGCACAGAGCCGAGCTCGTCATTATAGCTCAGGATCGAGATCGAAAGTTTTGTAGGGGTGTCATTTTCGAGCTTCCTCTTGATGTACATATAAATCCATTTTTAATAGTGTAATGTTAAGTATAGGCTATTTAATTTAGATGATAATGGCAGTTTTACTTATAAATGATTCGGTAACTTAACAAATTGTTAAAATTAATATCGAATTTCACATTAAAACCTTAATAGAGCTCTAAAACTACTTTTGACCGGTAAGCTAATTCAATATTTTTGTTCCTTTATAATTATCCTTGTTTGAAGTTGCATTGCCATGAAAAGGCAATAAAAATAGTTAAATAGATCACTAAATAATTGAATAATCATTATTTTTTGTATTTTAAATGGTCCCTTAGTAAAATAACATAATTTCAGATAAAACTTTTCCTCCCGTTCAACTACAAAACTAACATTAGTTAATATTTAGTTATAGAACTATGTTGGTTAACCTGTCTAAAATTAGCAGTATTCAACATTGCAATAAATATTTTATCAAACTTACCATATTCTGACAATCTTATTTTTTATTTTAACATATGAACAAATCAAATTTAGTAAGCATTAAAAAGTGAATTAAATACATTTTGTAATAAGATAAATTTAAAGTGTAAGCCCATTATAGAAGCAAGTGTGCTTAGAGTAATGGAAGTAGAACAGAATAAGTGATCATGAAATCAATTATTATATTGAAGACTAATAATCAAAATGCGAAAAAATTTAAATTTTTAAAAGCCTGTAAAGGTTTACACACATTTTTTAATATTGTGCAAGGATTTACCTGCAGGGCTGTTGGGTTCACCACAAAACTGCTCTACACAATGCACTGCTCCTGTTCTCTGCAAGTTGTGACTGGCACACCAATCGAGGTTTACACGTATAAGTACAACTTACATGCATGTTCAGATGATGCAACAGTTAACTACTAGCGCCAAATTATTTGATCACTTGAATATTTGTGCAAGTAGAATGTGTGTTATGTAAACTCTTCAATTTGCATGAAAGTAGAGGTATACACTGTCATGTTGGCACACCAATAAAACATAATAGTGTCAACCCCACTTAACTGCTTGTGATTCTTAAGTTTTCTTATAGGGTGATTAAAGCTATGGAGGCTTATTTTAGGGAAATATTAGCTCTTTAAACATAAATTTATGAACTTTTTTTTTTGTAATTTTTAGTGTAATTTTATGTCCTAAGGTCATAAGTGTTGAAACCATTTTAATTATATTTTCTATTATAGTTTTGAGTATTGTTCTTATGTTTAAATCAAGTTTGTTATTTCTAATTTTAAAACCAACGTTTCCATTTTTTAAATTGTATGTAAAATCTCATATTTAAAGATGTGGTAACTATTTACATTTTATGTTTGTTTTGACTAGTGACAGTGTATCCATTTTTACTTTTGAAATAATCAAATAGAATATCTTCTTTACATTTTAAAATTATGAATAATATTTACTCAGGAGCTTTTTGAAATACTCGATTCAAAAGGAAAAACCCAAGCTCCCAGACCACTAGTTGACTAATATCAAATATTAAATTTATCGTCGACCTTTTCTCTCCGAGCCCGTGCTGCTCCTACCTCCTTCACGTCATCCTACTTTTCAAAATATTTTAATACATTTCTGCACATTTAAACATCAGTGTTAGTCTTCTATAATTTTAAATCAACAAATGTTTCTTCATCTCAATACTTGATTAAATCCATGTTTAAGTAAAACTGGTCAAATTATTTTATCATGTAATTTCTATTGATTGTTTCTATCTCTCTTCACTGTACCTTCTTTCATAAAAAATATAATGTGACTCAAAAAGGGAAAAGAGATTGTACATGTTCCTATTTATATGTCTAGTAATACTTTACCAATTATATTTTTCTACCTTTTTTTACTTTCTCTCTATCTTACAGGTAGAGAAAGTATTGTGATCGTCAAAAAAATCGAACTCAAGATTTTGATGAATTTTGACGTTTCATGACTTCCTGAATCAGAAAAAGTGGTTTTTGAATTTCCGTCTGTCTGTCTGTCTGTACCTCCAACTAGAGCCTAAACTATTTTACCGATTGAGCTGAAACTTGATATCTAGGGTTTTCATAGGGTTGCCCCGAGGGGTTTTTGGAATTGGATATCTACCCCTAAAATTAAGGGTAGTTTACTGAAGGGCAAAAAGAGAAAAAGTCGATTTTCTCAAAATCGGCTCTAACGATTTTGATTAAATTTCATTTATGAACATTAATAAATATTCCAAACAAAATGGCTACTCTCAATATTTCGGCAAAATCGTTTTAAGGGCTCCGGTCTGATGCGTAAATTAACATTTTTTATAATAGCTCCGAAACTATTTGAGATATGAAATTACTTAGCATTACAAATATGTATATATATTTATAATACAAATATTTTAATCGAAACATATTTTTATAAAATCAGTAACTTTCAATATATACGCAATTATATATATATTTTTAACTTTTTGGGCATTAAAGCTTAAGTATTGCGACCGTAAGAAAAACTAACCTGAAATGTTGATGGATGTCGATGTCTCATGACCCCCGAACCCTTAAAAATAGTCTTTGCAATGCCGTCTGTCTGTGTGTCTATTAAAACTTAAAATTAAGGGTAGTTTACTGAAGGGCAAAAAGAGAAAAAGTCGATTTTCTCAAAATCGGCTCTAACGATTTTGATTAAATTTCATTTATGAACATAAATAAATATTCCAAACAAAATGGCTACTCTCAATATTTCGGCAAAATCGTTTTAAGGGCTCCGGTCTGATGCGTAAATTAAATTTTTTATAATAGCTCCGAAACTATTTGAGATATGAAATTACTTAGCATTACAAATATGTATATATATTTATAATACAAATATTTTATTCGAAACATATTTTTATAAAATCAATAACTTTCAATATATACGCAATTATATATATATTTTTAACTTTTTGGGCATTAAAGCTTAAGTATTGCGACCGTAAGAAAAACTAACCTGAAATGTTGATGGATGTCGACGTCTCATGACCCCCCGAACCCTTAAAAATAGTCTTTGCAATGCCGTCTGTCTGTGTGTCTATTAAAACTTAAAATTAAGGGTAGTTTACTGAATGGCAAAAAGAGAAAAAGTCGATTTTCTCAAAATCAGCTCTAACGATTTTGATTAAATTTCATTTATGAACATAAATAAATATTCCAAACAAAATGGCTACTCTCAATATTTCGGCAAAATCGTTTTAAGGGCTCCGGTCTGATGCGTAAATTAACATTTTTTATAATAGCTCCGAAACTATTTGAGATATGAAATTACTTAGCATTACAAATATGTATATATATTTATAATACAGATATTTTATCCGAAATATATTTTTATAAAATCAATAACTTTCAATATATACGCAATTATATGAATTTTTTTAACTTTTTGGACATTAAAGTTTAAGTATTGCGACCGTTGAAAAAAAACTAACCTGAAATGTTGATGGATGTCGACGTCTCATGACCCCCCGAACCCTAAAAAATAGTCTTTGCAATGCCGTCTGTCTGTGTGTCTATAAAAACTTAAAATTAAGGGTAGTTTACTGAAGGACGAAAAGAGAAAAATTTGGTTTTCTCAAAATCTGCTTAAACGATTTTGATTAAAATTCGTATCTAGGCGTTGATTAAGATTATAAATAAACTGGCTATTTTCATTTTCCTATGAAAATGATTTTTAGGGTACATTAAAGAAGCGTTAATTTCCGTATCTCCACAACTATTGGAGAAACTAAACAACTTATCATTGCAAAATTGTAGGACTATTAGAAATAAAAAACTTTTATTTGACATATATTTTTATAAAAACAGCAGTTTCTGAGATATTTGCAAATATATTAATACAATTTTGTGAGCTTTAGTTGTAAACATATACTACTTAAGTCTTAACGCAATAATTCTCCAATGCCAAAGAGTAATTAAATATAAGTAAGTATCTAAAAAAAGTATGTTATTTTTCCTTAAATCTCTTAGGAGAAATGTTTGCATAGCAATGATCTATCTTCATTTTAGACTCAATAGTCAATATTTACATTTTTTATTGGTCAAAATGTATAAATGAATAATTAAATATCAATGCGATGACTTGAAGATCTGCAACACCTTTTAAAATGTTAAAATTTTAACCAGAAATCGAAATTTTAAAACGAAGTGTTGACCCTTGTGGAAGACATTAAACTGTTTGAAATGTTCTAAGGTGGACAAAGATGCGCCTCTTTTCTCATTGATTCTATATCATTGTATATTATTTTATGCGTGTTCTTATGTGGAGTGGTGATGATACAATGTACATTATTCCGTTCAGAAATCTTACGAGTTTATAGAAAGAGAGAGAAAGTCTGTGCGGTGTGCCGTACCATTTATTTCTTTCCCTTTTAGGAAGTTGTGTTGTACCTTTCACACACTCTTCTGAATAGTTACAATAGAATTAAACAAGGGCGAGGGATTTTTTTCAAGGAGTTTGTGAAAAATTGTTAGTTACACTTTTAGTGTGAATAACCTGAAAAGGCAGTAAGATGTGATGATGATGATGATAACAACAATAATAACAACATTTAATACATAGTTAAATACATATGATATATTTGCAGAGAAATGAAGTACAAATAAAAGTAAAAACCTTAACACATTTTTTAAAACACTTCAATATTTATATGCCTTAATGTTACTATCCTCAGCAATGCATTGAAATATTTAAGTGTTTGTAAATATGTGTTGATGTTTTTACTCTTCTATAATATTTATTATTATTAGCACTGCGTCTTACTACCTGTTCGGGTTATACACACTTACGCTAATGTGTAATGGTAGTGTGATGAAATGAAGGACCTACAGTTTAACGTGGAATTCGAACCAAGATGGAGGCCGGGCATTCCACAAATTCACAAGTTGTGATTAATACAAGTATTGTCAGAGGTGAAGAAATGGTTTGGCAATCAGATAAATTTTTTCCAGGACCAAAGATTGAACCCTGGATGCCCAGCACAGAGGTCAGACAACTTACCCCTAGATCGCCAGGTCACCATTTCTATATATTTATTTGATTACATGTTGTATTACCACGATGCAATAAGTGATATGAATTATTAATAATATTTATAATTTGATTACAGTTGAATTTTGTGAATTTATAACAAGAGGTCTGCAACAATAAGATGTTGAAAATATGAGCTCGTTTGAGTTTAAAGTTTGGAAGTTCCTTACCCGTAGAACTTGGAACATTCAACATCTGAAAGGCAAAAAGTTTAAATTATATCCAGAAATATTAATAATAATGTGAAAGTTCTCAGTGTATTGAGAAATATTCTTTACTCAAGGAAATATAAAAGTATTAGTAAGAAATTTATTCACAATTTGTACATTAGTAATAACTGATCAAATTTATTTTTACAACTATAAAATTACAAGCTAATTCAATTTTTATTATGTTAAGCACATTTTAACAACCAACTATGAACTTGCTTGCAAGAATTATAATATCAGCCCTTAGTCTAGTCAACGTTTTATTATTTTCTGCAAAAAAAAAAAAAAAGTGGGGGGAATGATTGCACCAAATTACTGTAGTTTCTTGTTTTAAGTATGAACTTTTTGTAGTAACAATTTTCTTGTCTCTAGACTGTCCTGTCCTTCTCTTCTATTTCAATATAAACAACACTGTCTTACTATACATTTCCAAGCCATTAGTTAATAATTCATTTTATCATCAATCTACATATAGAAATATATGCTAAAGATGGAAACTTCCAATGATAGTCGAGAGATTTGAAAGAATCAATAAAAGGAAATCTCAATTCTAAATCTGAAGATTTGAACTTGAAATCAAAATTGTATGCAATCAGAAGACTCAAATATATAAACACTTGCATCATTGGGAAAACATTTTATTTAAATAAAATAGAAAAATCACTAAATAAATAAAAAAGTATATGAAAAAAATTTACTCATACAAAAATTGGCCTCTTTGTTATTATGTGCTAGATCAACATAGAAATAAATTTACAGTGTTGCCAATAAATTTCTTTTGTGCATGAAGCTAGCTTTGTAAATAATAGAGATTTTTTTATTTAATTTTTATTAAATTAGTAAATTCTTAAAGAGTTGAATTTGACTTTGAGATTTGAAATAAAATGTTGGGATCCTATTCAAGATTTGAATAGGATATATTAAAGAGAATTTGACGGATTTCTAATAATATATAGATTCAAAAACTAGTTTTCAAAATGTTCTCCCACATGTCCATTCCTATTTAACCAACATAATGTTTACCTAATGAAGCTTAAAAGTATTTCTGCAGTGATTCTCCTAACACCTCCTCCAACTCTTGCACCACCCTCTTGGCCTCTTTCTCTACCTCCTCCTCCTCATCCTCAAGGCGTTCTGCCAGAAAAGGAACAGTTTCAGGAAGGAATGGCAAGAAATCCTCGCCCAGCTTGTGAGCAACCTCACACAATGTCTGTAGGGCAGCCAACCTCACCTAACCCAACATAAACAAATACATACTTAGGATACTATTTACAAATGTAGAGAATGTACACTTTTAATATAAATAAATGCATTAGAAAAAAAAACCTTTTAGCTAAAATATTATTTAGGGTTTTAACTTCAACCTTGGATGAACTTCCAACCTTCCGACCAGCAGACTTTGGATGTCACAATAATGATATATTATAATATTAAACAACTGATTAGTTTTTCTAACTACATTTACTCCAAGTGCTGCGAGTGATATAATGCAATCCTAGCAAGAAAAAATTTACCCTTTGAACCTGAAGAAGCTGCCAGTGGTGATGAAAGTTCATCTTTAGGTACGTGTGTTTAGTAGTATTTTTTAATCCAATCAATTTCTACTTCAGCATCACTAAGGTAGGAGTCCAACTTACTTTTGTGGAGGTTCAGTGGCACTTAATCTCTAAATACAACACAAAATAAATATACAGAGAGTGCCAGGATGGTCACAAGAATTCAATTTTTAAATTACTTCACTTTCTCCTCTAACTCCACAAAAATATGTCATTTCCTTCTGCATTCCCAAAAAATGCTCAAAAACTAAAAAGCTGGTAGTGTTTGACTTGACTATTAATGTTATCAATTGTACGCACACTGTTCAAGTGAATACAAGGAAGTACTGTATTTGAAACACCATATTCACAATTGTGAGTTTTACATACACAAAGCCTTTTAAATGTTATTCTTAATCTTACACTTTAACATGTTTATTATAACATATGTTTCATTAATTTGAATAAACTATTTACCGTTAAAAATCAATATCAATGTTAAAAACGAGTAAAAGTTAATGTCAACATAATCATATGCTGAGTATTAAAGACGCTCATGATAAAAGGATTCAGTTATCAATATAATATTTTCAAAAGAGAAAGATTTGATAAGCTTAGTGACAAATTAGTTTTAATAGATTAAATAAAAACTATCATGTTGTGTGTAGATTTTTCTTCATTCCACACGCAAACAAATGTAATGACAAATATATGTGTGGATATTATCCAGTGCATGAGTCCGCAAATGGTTGATCCCAAACGTCTTATGAGTAGAGGTAGAATAATACAATATAATGTGTGTCTATGCCCGAAAACTGATAAGTGGCGGCAAATAATACCAAAAATGACCAGTGGCAGTGGCATTATACGGCAATGCTGGGGTCTTTAAGAGTATTTCTTATGCACACGTCGAGCACATTTCGCATGTAGTATGCTACACCCTGTCATATTTTTATTTTCATAATCAGTCACGTTGTTAAAGGAACTTTTTTTTTGTTTCAGTTAATAAAATATTAACCATTGAAATGAGTGTTAGTTACAGTGTACCAAAAAATGATAAAAAATACCATTTTCATGAAGAATGGGAACTCTAGCTATTTTTTACTAGTGTAAATGAAAAGAGTGTGTGCCTCATTTGCCATTCCAGTGTATCACTATGTAATATCGAACATGACTCACTGATTCTAACCTCGAAAATTGTTTAAGATTGGCTGTAACAATTATTCCCCCCATTTAAACAAACTATCAGATGAAAAGCAATGCCACTCATCTCACAAATTTTTACTTTGTGTTTTTATTAATATTATGTTGTGTGAAATTTCTATTGTAATTTTTAAGACTTTTTCTTTGTCATAAACATGTCATATTTTCTTTTATTTAGAATACATTTCTTTCCTTTTTTGCTATGATTGATTTTTTTTTTTCAGATAAAAGTGTGGTTGATATTGAAGTCTCTTTTTTTCACGGTAGTTCATATGGTAGGGCTCTGCGAGTACTCGTATTCCAAGCTTCAAGCCAAGCTCGTCGCTTAAGCTCGAAATTGAGATCAAAAGTTTTGTAGGCTCTTCATTTTCGAGCTTCCACTTGAAGTACTTCATAATTTATTTTTAAAATGGAATAGTATACAGTCTATTTAATTGAGATAATATCAGTATTTCCACTTATAAATCATTTGGTTACTTAACAAATTGTTAAAAATTAATTTCAATTTTCACATCAATAAAGTAATAGAACTTTAAAACCACTTTCGCCCAGTAAATTTATTCAAAAATTTCGTCCATTTTGAATTATACTTGATTGAAGTTGTTTACTTGTATTGCCATGACAAAGCAATGAAAATAAAAATAGCTAATAATATTACTAAATAAATGAATGATTCTTTTTATTATTTTTACCTGGTCCTTTTCTAAAATAATAATTTGTGTTAAAAATGTAATATCAAGAATATATTATTATATTAAGTGTTTTCAAACCTAAGATATTTAAAACTCGTATTAAATAATACGGTTAGCTACAAAACTAGCTCTAGTTTAGTTACTATTTAGTTATAGAATAATGTTGGTTAACCTGTTTAAAATCAATGTTGATCTTATTTATTGCAATACATATTTTACCAAACTTACCACATTTTAATTAAAAAAGCATATACTATTTCATATTGTTTGCTAGAAATGTTATTTTAGTCATATTATTTTTAATTTTAAAGTAGCAGCATCAACTTTCATAAGTATTAAAAATGGAATTGAAGTAAATTTCTCAATAAAATAATGTTTAACGAGAGCCTGTAGAACGCGCATGTGCAACTTCGCATAGAAAAATGGAAATGGAACAGAAGACGTGATCATGCACGATTACACTAAGGAATAATAAATAAAATACGAAACATTTCAAATTTCTAATTGTTTATGATTCTTATGTTTTCTTATACGGTGAATTAAGTTACTGAAGCATATTTTGGGGAAATATTAGCTTATTAAAAAGTTGACTTTATTAACTTTTTATCAAAACAGTGTAGAAACACTCTACTATGATGTAAAGTGATAGTTAAAAAAACCAACCTGAAAGGATAGTTAGGTTAGGCCTAGATATAAACAAATACACTTCCAGGGGCATTGCACAAAAAATATTGTTGGGGGGTAGGGGTGTGAATCAGCGTTTTTCCCAACTCTAAGCATTTCGAAATTAGAAAAAAATTCCCAAGGAGCAAAGGAGAGTACAATTTTTTTTTAAATTTGGGGTAATAATCAAGCCTTGAACCAAGCTTTTAGGCAACTGTAATTTAAAATTTATTTGCAAGGCCATAGCCAGCCCATAATTTCGGAGGGGGGGGGGGGGTTAGTGGGCACATCCCCCAATTTCTGGAAGCTAGAAATAATTCAAATTGATAAACAGTTCCTAGAAGGTATCTGAAGTGTTTTATATGGCAACATTACTCCCTAACTGCTCGAGGCTAGGAAAAATTCTAGATATTAAACACCTCTAGAAGGTATCTGAAGTGCGTTTTTTTTGCAACATAACACCATAATTGCCAAAGGCTAAGAAAAATTCTAAATATTAAACACCTCTAGAAGCTCTATGAAGTGCTTTTAATCGTAGCACAGCCCCTTAATTTGTACTTGTATCTTAATTGTTATATTGTTTTGTGCCGTGCTAATGGGGCATTAGCTCACACAAGCCTTTTTTTTGATATTTGATTTGTTTTCTCACTTTCTTTTTTTTCTCTCTTACTACTGTTTGTCTTCCCTTATCTGTACATGCCTCTCGTCTGCGCCTGCGCGGCGATTTCCCCTGCTGGGCGGACGCTCTGACTCCCCCCTTCTCGTCATTTATTCTTTCTCCCCACCACTCTGTTGGGCTGCGCATGCGCCCTCCGTCCTTCAATCCAACGCTAGGCTCTGCTGACCTTTTATGATTGACAAAAAAGTAGTCGAGTATTGGAGCTCCCAAGGAGCAGATTGTACGACACTACGCCTGGGAGCTTAGAAAAATTAGGGATAAAGTCTTTTTATCTAAATCACTATGTGTTGCGTAGGTCTACCAGAGTAATGCTGGCATGCATGATCTAGAGAACTGTCAACTAGCTCTCTATGGCTCTTCTTGGACGGGGAGCCCAGCTGTTGCTCAGCTAGCCCCCGCCACATACTAGCTGTCAACACACTCTCAACAGCTGCCAGAGTCAGGTGAATAGCTCTCTATGGCTCTTCTTGGACGGGGAGCCCAGCTGTTGCCCAGCTAGCCCCCGCCACATACTAGCTGTCAACACACTCTCAACAGCTGCCAGAGTCGGGTGAATGCCATGGGTGGCCTAACTGGCTTACTCACCGGACAGTTCACGAGTTACGTGACCTGGGATCGTCTGACACACGCCAGCTTGTCCATACGTATGTAGTGAGACCGCTACATCTCGGGCAGTGTTTGACCCGGTCAACCTAGGTCATATGATTGTCAATTTTTCTTATGTCAACAAGTAAACCAGGGTCTTTTAGTAATCACATTTTCTTATAATATACATCATGTTGACAAGTGAACCCTGGCCTAATAATTGCCGGTTTTTCTTATAACAGATGTCATGTTAGCAAATGATCCTAGGTTTTATGATTACCTGTTTTTCTCATAATTTACGTCAAGTCAGCCAGTGTACCCGGATCTTATGACTATTTATTTTTCTTATACTAAATGTCATGTCGACTAGTGAACCTAGGTATTTTAATTATCAATTTGTCATTTAATATACGTCGTGCTAACAAGTGCACCCTGATCTTGTAATTACCATTTTCACTGTACTATACGCCAAGTAAACAAGTGGGCCCGGATCCAATGTTTGCCTATTAATCGTGTGATATATGTCGTGTAAACGCGTGAGCTTGGGTCTAATAATTACCAGTTTTTGGCATTATTTATATACGTTAACCAGTGAGCTTCGATCTCGTATATACCTATTTGTCTTGTGATATATGTTATGTAAACGTTTGAGCCTAGGTTTTGTTATTACCAGTTTTTGGCAATATATATATATGTTGTCCTGTGAGCCTAGTTCTCTTAATTACCTATTTATCTTGTGAGATGGGTCGAGTAAAAAGAAGGACCATGATATTATTGTTGCCAGTATTTCTAATTTTATATATCATGTTAACTATTGAACCAAAATCTTATTATTATTATAATTATTATTGTTATTATTGTTACCAATCTTTATTATAGATTTATGTTGGCTAGTGAGCGGAGACCATATAATAACCTAATGTCTTATTGTATACAATTCGATTATGATGTCAAATAATAAAATCTCATTACCCATTTATCCTGTGTATGACAAGTTGTACATATCCCTTTAGTTTGAACCATAAATAAAGCCATTTTGTAATAAAATTTCGGGGGTGGGTACACATCCATGAGCAAAGTGCAATCCAGAGTAAATAGGTATAAACTGCACAACCACAGACGTTGAGTCTATCTTTATACATATTCTTAAATGTCAAATTGAACTATTTTTATTTATTATTGTTTAATTATGTCGTCATGTTTAACCAAATGAATCAAAGATTACAGGCTGGATAAAACACCTATGGTTGTTTGGAAACCCTTGTTTTAGATTCAACTACTGTCAAAAATCAATCTTCAACACGAAATATGTGCCACTTATCAGTAACAGCACCTACCTCAGGCATGTTGTGACTAGTTTTGAGAAGTATTTGATAGTTGAGGTCCTTCCAGAGTGCATCATCAGCAATGGCAACAGCAAACTCAGCAATACACGGTTGCACAAATGAGCTAGCTCGAGACTGCAGACCTTCTACTCCTCCTAGAGTATTCTCCAGCTACAAGACCAAGGCTTTGTTAGAATATAAACAGTGAACACAACACTATAACAAAAACAAGTTTATTTTAAAAAATAGATTTAACACTAAAAAAAAATTCTGTGACCATCTCAACGATAACTAGAATTTTCACCAAATCATGAGAGGTTGTATTAGGTTATTTATTTTTGCTTTATTGTGTTCCTGTTAATGGATGAGTGTTACTTTTATCTAGATTTTTTTATTATTATTTAGCACCACGTCTTACTACCTGTTTGGGTTATACGCTTAAGTAATAATTACTCTAATGGGTTAGGAATTGGGAAGGTTGAATATAGGGGAAGTAAACCCGCATTTGCGTGGAGGGAGAGTGGGAAAACAATTTAGGAAAAACCACCCCCAGTTCACCCGACCGAGATTCGAACCTGGATCTCCCCGTCCTCGACAGTCAAGCTCAACATGACTAGCGCGTTAGCCAACTACGCCACCGAGGCGGGTTATATGGATGTTGTTTGTGTAAATGAGAGGGGGGAGGGAGGAGGTAACCACTGAACAAAGAGGGAAGTGTGCAGACATCTTGTCAATGTAATGTTGTTAAGGTGAGCAAACGAACAAATTGGCTGTTGAATGGTTGATGGTGTGAGAGAGTGATAAAGAAAAAGGGATATCTTTATATGGTTTGTATGACAAAGATAAGTGAAAGATCAGTGCAAAAGTGTACCAAGATGTATCTATGGGATAGAGTAAAGGTCAGCAGTATATTAATAGCTGCACTCAATATGGGAATGGAATTGAAAGGGTGTACAGTGGAACCTCGTTTATCTTACCTAACTGGGATTGTGTGTCTTCCGGATTAACAATAATCTGGATAGTCCAGAAATTTTAGGAAAAATGTATCAAAACAATATATACCACAACAACCACCATTTTCCCAATAGCAAATTATCTAACATATGAAACATGTTAAAACACTATTAATTCATAAAATAATATGTATGAAATAAAGCGCATTAAGCAAAATATTATAAAAAATGATAGAAATGGCTCTGACAGAACAGAATTTAATTGGCGAGTCATAATCAGATAGTTTTTGTCAAGTTATGCAAAAACAAGAGTAGGTATTTAATTGTGAATGAAATAAGAAGTGGTAATTTAAACATGTTTAATTACATATTACATTATTACAACTACAATATTCAATTAACCTAAAATAATGACTTTATCAATCATAAGGGTGGATGAAAATAGGACACATTGGAATACAAAAGCTTTTATAAAATTGAACACAATTAAGTACATTACTGAATGAAAATCAGTAGAGCTTTTATATATTTTCCCCACTCAATTTAAAAAACTTTTCGTTTTTGGGCTAAAAACATGAATATTACTAAGTAGATAATTTTTCCAGAAAACTTTGTGAGCCACAAAGGTAGTGTACAAAATATGAATCAGAGGCCTATGAGTTTTAGCATAAAAAATAAAATATATTGTTTGAAAGTATGTGTCAGTTATGTTATAAATGAACAAGTCATCTAAAATAATCCTAAGCTAACTAAATAGAAGAAGTGTGAATCCATTTGTTTGGATGTAGATCGATACAAACAACTCAAATAAGTGAATGCGAAGGTTTTCTAAAATAAATTTTGCTGGAGATTTATTCTCTTTTAAAATTATAACATAAAGACATAGCTAACCTGAATTATTTAATAAATGTAATAATGCTTATGATTTTAACTTCAGAAAGATAATAAATAATTTATCTAGTAATGCCCCCTAAAAACATCAAATTTAAATTTATTTCTAATATTTTTAATTAGTCAACTTTTCCTAGATTAAATTCAAACAAAAATATTTAAACTAGAGCTCTACGAGAGTACTCTACTCATATTCCAAGCTTTTTAAATATTCAAGCTCGAGCTTGAATGATTCATGGGCTAAAAATTTTGAGCTCCTTGAAAAAGGTTTTTCTTTCTCTTGTATTGTGTCTAGTCGTTGTGAATTTATGGGTGGGGGCAGGGAAGAGGGAGATAGATGGGAGGGAGGGGAATCCAAAAAGAGGCAAAGAGAGTATTGGGCAAAGTATGAGGTATAAATGAAGTAGATATAGAAAGGCATCTCTCTGTAGTGCTGTTAGAACACAACTATCTTAGTGCAAGACTGTATCAAGTAAACCTTCATGCAAATGTACACTATGTAAATACTAAAAGTCGTTTATGTTTAATTTCTCTCTTTGGCAGGTCGGCATCAAGTGAAATAGCTACACTTCAGGCACAGGATTTAATGGGGTTGTTTGGATTGAAAAAAATGGCTAAATCTGCACATTCAAAATTATATTCACAAATCTTTTTAAACTGTCCTTATAGTATTGAAATGAATCATATTTCATTTTTCTGTATACATCACAGCATATTTAAAAATGAATCCTTTAATTTATATTATCATCATTATCATTATTATAGTTATTATTGCTTAGTTTTTTTAGTGATTAAAAAACAATTTATACCTTACTTTTCTTAAAATTATCCGAGTTATATTAAAATAACTTTTTTTACATAATTAAATTTTAAAATAATATGTTTACTATGCCAAGCTCAACTCGAGTCGATACTCAGGAGCTTCATATAGAGATTGCTATTCATATCTATAAAATCCGGTGGTTAAAAAAAAAAGATATTCAATTAATAATAATCAGTGCGAAACATTCCTCCTAAAAAACTTGTTTACTAGAGTATTAGTAATAATTTGAATAAATTAGAATTTTAAAAATTACTACCCATTATTTATATAAGTATAGTTTAACAAACTAATGAATGCACAAAAAGTACTTCACCTGGTCCACAATGGGTTGCATCAGCACATCAAATCGTTCCTTGTTAATGAACTTCTGTCGATCATACATAAACACACCATGGAGAGTTTTGAGGATTTGTTGTAACAAGAGGTTGGCCTTCGTTTTGGCCAATTTTCCCGAACCAAAGTACAGTGTGTCTGTTTTAGCCAAATTATTGGCATCCAGTAAACCTGCAGCATTCTTCAAAAAGTGTCCAGCAAACAACACAAAAAGACCTTTCAAATGTTCAGCTATACTGCTTGATAACCTAAAAGAAATACAAAAGTTAAACCATACAACTAAATCAGGGTGGTATAAAACTTGTATTATAAATATAAAATTCCCTGATCCCCAGGTTTTCCAGACAACATTGAGAAACATTCCCGACTCTTTACAGTTTTTCTTGGTGAATGGAACATTTTTTGTTTATTACAATGATCACATAATTTAAAAAACAATCCTAAGAGCTACTAAACATAAACATTCCTATAAGTTCCTTTCAGAATATAATGTTTTAGGTATTATTTTGTACTTGTGTAGATGTGTTATAAAACAAACCCTGCACAACCACCTCATGTTAGTGGATTATTATCCAGACCAGGGTCTTCAAACTACGACCAGCAGGCCACATATGGCTCACCCCAAGATTTTATCAAAAAACGAAATTAATTGTTCCTCTTCATTATGTATTAACCACGCGTATATTTAACATGACCAGATCTTGTCTGCACACATGCTTCCCTCCATGAAACCAAGCCAGAGTGTTGCTGTAATTCAACCCACACTTTCAGTCGCAGACGCCATTACATTAAAGAACCCAAACCACAGTGTAAGAGACAGATGGTGTCACTCATACCTACAAGAGAACGGCTTGTGACAATTTTTAGGTAGTTCCAAGTCTTCCATCAGAGGGCTATAAAAGGAAAGTCACAAAAGATGCTACATAATTTAAAAACATAATTATATTGACTATTATTACTTATAAATTGATTCATTTCTCAAAGAAGAGAATCAACTCAATCACTTTTATCAAACATTGACTGGCTTTGGGAAGTGCCATTTTTTGCAGACGTAACGACCATATGAATCGAGTGAATCTTAAGTTATAATCTGAAAAACATTTGATTTATGATCTACTCGCGTTTGCATTAGAATTTCTTGCTGACTTACAAAAACAATTTTGGGGACCATTTTTTGATCTTGGTGGAAAAACAGATGAAATAAAGATGTTTTAAAATCCATTTGACTGCATTGTTGAAACACTAGCAAGTCAGTCTCCAATGGAAACTATTCATCTTAAATCAGAGGCATGCTGAAACACAAGTATAAAAAAGGAAATCTTATCAGTTTTATAAGTCTTATGTAGACTGAGCAGTTTCTGGATTTAAAGTGATTTGCCTGTGGAGTTGTGTTTGTTTTTGGTAAAACCACTCAAGAATTAAGTATGTCAAGTCCAACTATTGAGCAAATTTATCTAATAATCATTTGAAATCCATTCTAATAATGGATAACTCAAGCTTGAAACCTCAGTTCAACAATATCATTTCCATTGATGTTGCTGTGCAAGACTCCATTGTTTGTTAGTTACGAGTGAAATTTCCCATTGCTATCTCAGAGTAAATATGAGTTTCTGTTTCTTGAAAATATGTATGTCTTGCTGCCTTCCTTTTTTATGGTTACATTTCTCTTTCGTTCTGAATAAATAGCATGTTGATTTATACATAAATATCCAAATAAATGTTATTCGTTCATTTATAGAACTGATTTTTTTTTTACTCTCACTTGCAAAAATATTTAAAATATGTTAAGTGGCCCACGTACCAAAAAGTTAGGAGACCCCTGATCCAGAAAAAAAAATTCCCTGACTTTTCCTTATTTTCCCAGTCTGTAGCCACCATGCAAATTATTGATACAAATAGCAGCATGCACTAAGACACACAGCACAAGAAAGAAGCATATAACTAGAACTACTTTTTAAGTCAAAGAAAGATTTCACCAGGCCAATATATTTTGTTGATTAAACAGGTTGATTAACAAGAATTTTTGAGCAATTATTAGGCTTATTGAAAGAAATGTCCTTCAAAGGATAGCCAGATTTTTGATTAAAATTTAGTGATATTTTTTAAATAGTAATCAATCAAGGTAAGAGAAACAAGATAGCCAGTACACTTACCTGAGTAATTAATACATTAGTATAAGTTGTCGAGACAACACACACAACCAAACAAATATTTAAACACTAGCTTTCAAGAGCCACAGGTTGCTTTTTCCTGAGGAAACCGCCTGTGGAAGACCAAAGTTAATGTTTAGATATGTATTTGTTTGTGTTATTGTATTGTCTCAATCACTTATATTTGTTTCCACTTTTAAGGTCATTAGACAATAAACGTTTTATTACACAATTTTAACAAGTGTATAGTAATTATAAGTTATAAATTGTGATTCAATTATTTCAAGTCATTAGGGTTCACCAGTTATAAAGGATCAAACATAATATTTTATTCTTTTTGCGTGCCATTATTAAGGTAAAGTAACTAGTGTATGGAGCTGAAATTTAGTATGACTAGACACTTATAAAAGGTGTACAGAGTGAAATATTTATAGTATTTATGTTATCATCATCATCCTCACTGTTGTTGTCATTGTTGTTATTGTTATTATTAGAAAGGTTATTTCAATACTAGAGGAGGAAGAAACAAGTTGGGAGGTGTGTGATTCATTGTTATTTGTTTGGTTCAGCAAGCATTATATATACTCTACCATATTTTAGGGTGTGGAAATAAGAGAGGAAGGAAGTAGCTTGCCAAGATCAACCAATTATGAGTGATCAGCCTGTCTGTTATTAGAGAGCCAGGCAGGGAGTGAAGATTAAGGGGTGTCAATTCTAGTGAACATATAAGGAGTTTTAGACCTATACAACCTTTAAGGGGTTTTAGACCTAAATAATATCTAAGGTGTGCCAAACCTAAAGAACCTTTGACTAGTGGGTGTTAAACTATAGAATATTTAACTAATGGGTATTAAAATAGAGAACCTTAAGGGGCATCAAACCTAAAGAATGTTCAAGGGGTTTCAAACCTATATATCATTTAATGGGTATCAATCATAGATAACATTCAAGAGCTGTAAGAAATTGTGTTTTTTAGTGTATTTCGTACTCTGCCAATAGTTAAATATAAAACCACATTTTCAAAAGTAGTAATTAAAATAATTTGAGCCAACAATTTAATAAAATAAACTATTTGATTTATATTATTTAATATCTGCTCAAACTTTGATATTCAAAGATTAAAAAAAAAATTCACAAATTATCCTTTCTGTTACTATAGTATTCTATTATTTTTACTAAGTTTAATAGTGTTATAGCTTTTACAAGTATTATACCACATTAGTTTGGAAAGCAATATACTGTAATATTTTCAATCTAAATTATTCTAAAGCGTCATTTTTATAAATTTCCCATTCCCACCTCAAACCCAATATTTCGACTCACTTCTCATCCCATTTCACAGTAGTAGTTTAATTTCCTTTCACCCCTAATTATACTATGTCAACTAAAAAAAAATGCTTACCATCACAATCTCATTTTAGAAGAGAGTGTAGTGTATAAAGTAAAGATGTTTGACAAGTAAATATATATAAAAATAAATGCAATAGCACTTCAGAACTACTCCCTCCTTAATGTTAATAAATACCAAGTAGTGTGAGGCTAAATCATTGTGAATGATTGAGAAATAAGAGGGAAAAACCAGATTAGCTTAGTGGAATTTTTTTCCCCTGTATCTTATTATCAGCCAGAATATCGGCATTTACTCACACCGATGGGTAGAGGTGCCGAATGTATAATTTAGAGGAAAGGATCTCACATTTGAATGGAGGAAAAATAAAAAACATTGTATCACTGAAAAATAAGTAATGGTTCCTCCTTATAAATAAAATTGATCATGGTTGCCCAATCCCTTTAGCCTAGGATTTGCTAGGCTGGAGTTTCTCTATAGGGAATGTTCAAAACAATTCCTTGAACAAGACACCCAAAAATAGCACAAAGTGGTCAAGAAAATAGTTAACCATAGGCCACATAAATTAGGACAAATAAAAATAAACAAAGCTTAAGTAAGTAGGATCTAAATTAGGGATGGGCCCTCACACCCTTGATTCCTTCGAATCTCTCAAATTCTTAAGGATATTTAAGACTCAAGGATTAGAGAAATTTCAGATTCGGATTCAAATCTTTAAAAAAAGATTATTTTCAATTTTTCAAGTGAAATTTGTTTAATAACTTGAATACTGTTTATTGGTGGTTCAGAACCAATTATAATTATATCAAGAACTTAACCAGGCCCCAGACCAGTAAATTAACATTTAAGTTAACAAATGAATGCTATAATGTTTTGGGATAGACGCTACGAAAATATTTACCAATATAAGGACTTGCAGTGTTCCTGGGTGACGGACCACGGACAATCTAACCAAGTTTGCCCCTTTAAGTGACTATGTGTTAGTGCAACAATAAAAACATACCAAAGCGGCAGAAGATATACATAGACTAATGTGATTTTGTGGAGTTCTTGTCTGACCTTAGCTTGTTCAACATCACATGTCATGTTCTTCCCTTTCTCTCGCTCCTCTGTCCTGTATTGTTCCCATTGGTCGCAAACCCCACGATCAAGAATGTATTACCTTTTATGGGCATGTTTTAGGGTAGCGTAGGTAACTCTGATTGTATATATTGGCTTGTTATAGTGATTTTAATTTACAATTACACATGGTTCTAGACGACTGTGGAGGCCACCCTTAAGGTGATTATCTCTTGTTTGTGCTTCACGCTTCATTATTCTAGAAGGCGAGAACATAGAGGCAAGATGATACAATTGTTTTAAGGGGTCTGTTTGCATATGGATAAATTTATATATATATTTCTTGCGCTTCATGCTTGTACATTAAGGGGACAGTTTGCGTTAAATTATGATTATCCACATTTATATTTCTTGCGCTTCGTGCTAGTACAATGAGGAGTTAGTTTGCATTTAGTTATAATTGTCTATATATCTCTTGCGCTTCACGCTTGTACATTAAGGAGACAGTTTGGATTTGGTTATGAATGACCACATGTATATTTCTTGTGCTTCACGCTTATACATTAAGGAGTCAGTTTGCATTTGGTTATATTTAAATATATATTTCTGCACTTCCCGCTTGTCCATTAAGTGGACAGTTTGCATTAAGTGATAATTGTCCACATTTATATTTCTTGCGCTTAACGCATGTACATTAAGGAGACAGTTCGCATTTAGCTATAATTGCCAACATTTTTTGTACATGCGCTTTATGTGAAAATGTTTCCCTTATGAGGTTCCACAGGACATGTTTCGCTAAAGCTGGTTATATTAACTTAAGGGGGCTTTGTACTCAGGTTTGACTGTCATAAAGTCTAGATTTTGGCAAGCCACGCTTAACGTTGTATGTGTACTCAACTCAGTGAAGCCACAACTTTGCCCTAAATACAGATTTGTTTAAAAGGTTTTCTTACATTATCTTTGAGAGTTATCTTGGATATATTAACTTGTTTTAAAAAATGCAATGTATCAATTTTTGATGTGAAAATAAAATTATTGTTACCTAAAAGATTGTTTTTCCTTTTTGGGTACAATTGGATTATAAGAAAAAATGTTAATATTTAGTTACTTTTTTTTCCTATTTTTCTATTACATTTATATATCCTCTTATGTTCATAATTATTATAAGATTTTTATTCGGTAGGGCTCTCCGAGTACTCGGATTTCGAGCCGAGCTAGTCCTTTAATCTCGAGATCGAAAGTTTTGTAGGCTCATCATTTTCGATCTTTCGCTTGAAGTACTTAATAATCGATTTTTAAAACGCAAAAGTTACCATAGGCTATTCAATTGAGATAATATCGGCATTTCCACTTATAAATCATACGATTACTTAACAAATTGTTAAATTTTAATTACAATTTTCACATTAATGACGTAATAGAGCTTTAAAATCACTTTCGATCAGTAAATTTATTCAATAATATTGTCCATTTTGAATTATACTTGATTGAAGTTGTTTACTTGTATTGCAATGACAAAGCAATGGAAATAAAAATAGCTATGTAGTTTACTAAGTAATTGAATGATTCTTTTTACTATTTTTACCTGGTCCCTTTTGAAAATCATAATTTATGTTAAATAAAAAATGTAATATTAAGAATATAATATTGTATTCAATGTTTTCAAACTTAAGATATTTAAAACTCGTATTAATTAATACATTTAGCTACAAAACTAGCTCTAGTTTAGTTACTATTTAGTCATGGAATTATGTTGGTTAACATGTCTAAAATCAACAATCATATTTATTGTAATATATATTTTACCAAACTTACCACATTTGAATTAAAAAAGCATTTGCTATTTCATATTGTTTGCTAGAAATATTATTTTAGTCATATTATTTTTAATTTTAAAGTATGAGCATAAACTTTTATAAGAATTAAAAATTGAATTGAAGTAAATTTATCAATAAAATAATATCTAACAAGAGCCCGTACAACGTGCATGTGCAACTGCGCATAGAGGAATGGAAATGGAACAGAAGACGTGATCATTCACGATTACACTAAGGAATAATAAACAAAATACAAAACACTTCAAATTTCTAACTGTTTATGATTCTTACATTTTCTTATAGAGTAAATTAAGTTACTGAAGTATATTGTTGGGGGAGATATTAGCTTATTAAAACATCAGTTTTATTAACTTTTTAACAAGATGGTGTATAAACACTCTACAATTATGTAAAGTGATAGTGAAGGAAGCCAACCTGAAAGGATAGTTAGGTTAGGCCTAGATATAAACAAACATACACTCTTAACATTTTAAATTATGAATATATTTGAACTCAACTCGAACTCGGGAGCTTTTAGAAATAATTTACTCAAGTTCGACTCAAATGAAAAATCCCAAGCTCGCAGACCCCTAGTATTCGGATTCGAGAATCGGGATTCAAAGATAAAATGGAGATTCGGATTTGAAGAATAGTGGATTCGACCCAACTCTAATCTAAATAAAATGAAAATTACCTGTAAAATGTAATGGTACGGTCCTTGTGTGACTCGCTGCTGGTTGCCCAATGGAACAGTTTGAAGTACAGAGGCCTAAAGGATGATTCAGACAGTTTGAGCACAAGTGCCACCAATGCATCCACAATGTGACCCTCCACTAGAGCCACAGCTTCAAGTCCTTCTGAACTGTCTGTGCGGAACTGAAGTGCTTCTAGAAAGAATGTGATAAGGTAGGGTTGATGGTTTACTCGCTCTTCAGGACTCATGGCAGTGAAACTGTCGGATAAGATATGTAACAGTGGTCCTATCGCTGCGTGTTGACCATTTCGCAACAGTTGAGTGAAGCACGTAGACACGGCAGGGACCAAGACTCGCGGAGAGAGGGATGTTGAAATCTTCTCCCTGAAGTAGAGATAAAGATAAGACAATACAACAAATTTAGAAAAATATATTCTAAAGAACATAGTTTATATTTTGCTAGTACCACACTTTGATGTCAGTGAGCTGGCAAACTACTTAATGATATAATACAAGAAGAGTGAATGAATTTTAGTGAAATACACCAGCATTAAAATAGAGAAGGAATGAGGAGCTATTAATGCGAAAAAACCATTCAAGTGCAATCGTTTTATGATTCAATTGCTCCCCAAACTTAAAGAGCCGAACCTAACACTAACTTTGGAGTTGTGAGCAGTTGGGGGTCATCTTTAAGCTATGTAAGGTTTTTTATTGGGGTTTGGGGGGCTTGTACTGTATTTTATGGAGGTCCCAAAAGAAAACTTGCCAAACATCTTCCTAACACCCTAAGGGATATTTTAATTTTTTTTTTAATTTTTAAAAAACACCGTTTTTGAAAAAGTCAATTTTGAGGTACCTATTACAAAAAGCCTGAGAGATAATATTTTAAGTAATATTATAATGTTGCACATCAAATTAAAGAGCATAAAAAGAGATTTAAAATGAGAGTAATTTCAGGTTTCTAGGATTCATATAACTCATTTTACAGCCAATCAAATACAGTATGTTTGGCACAACGAATTTCTGTCAATTTTTATGAAATCTGATCACCTGAAACTTCTGTTCAGGTAAGGTTAGAGGTCTGAAAATCTATATTCTCATATCTTTATAGCGCCATTAACATAGCCAAATTTGAAAAAAAAAAATTATGAAGTTTTTTTTTTGTTAAAAATTGTGTTGATTTGACACGGTATGACCCTAGATGAAGAAGTTTGATTCTTAGAGGACATTTATCCGCATTTGGGTGGGACCCATTTTGAACAAAATCACTTTCAGCATACCCGGCCAGGATCAAAATCATGATCTCTCCATCACTGGTAATCCAGTCTAACATGATAGTGATGCTTTAGACCAAGGTTGTCCTAATTTAGGTAACCCTAGGGCACAGACAAGGATATAACAGATACGTAGCCTTACGGGAGATTTGTTGCGCTCCTCGAGTCAGGTAGAACGTAAAATATCCAGTGATAACAGCGCATCCAAGTGAGAATTCTTTAAAACAACTCACTTGAAAAATGTTCTTGGTGAGAAAGACGAGCTGAGAGCTAAGAGCTGCCTTCTCTCCGAGTACAATAGTCCAGGTAGCGGTAATCCCTTACCCCGCCTCACCCCCTTTCATTGACCAAAACTTTTCAAACAACAGAGATGGCTGGAGCCAAATATACAATGCCAGAGCTTCTACAGTTTAGACGTGACACGAGTCTTGGAAATGCACTTGTAAATGAATTATTAAATTTTTGGAACCATCTTATGTGGTCACAATTCTTTAGGATTCACTTCTTCGTTAGACTGGACTGCAAATAACTGGGATATCAGTGTTCGAATCCCGATTGGGTGTACTGAGAGTGTTTTTTTCCTAATATGCTTATAATTCTCCTTCAACGCAAATACGGGCACATTTCCCAAACATTTTGCCATCCTCATTTCTTCTCCACTGGAGTAAATACGCGGATAGCTGTAATGGGAAGTAAGACACGGTGCACAAAATATATCAGTAATTAAAATTAAATACTTATGTTGTAAAGGTTGCATTTATTTTTACATTTTGTTGTCAAATTAATACAAACAAAATATACAAGTTATATGCTACTTTATAAACTAAAAAAAGTTAAAAGCATGGAAAATACAATGAAAAGAGTTTTCTAAGTATATATTTAGCATCGGCAATACCGCCTTATTTTAAACACTGGAATGATTATATTCAAAATTATTTTATACTAATACCCGCCTCGGTGGCATAGTTAGCTAACACACTAGTTTATTGTTGAGCTAGACTGCTGAGGGCGGGGAGACCGAGGTTCGAATCTCGCTTGGTTGAACTTGGCTCCCTAAATGGTTTTCCACTCTTCCTCCATGCAAATGTGGTTTCACGTCCTCTATATCCAACCTTCTCAAATCTTAGCCCATTAGCGTAATTAGTACGTAATCGTATAACCTGAACGGTTAGTAAGACGCGGTACTAAGTATTAGTATTATTATTTTATATTAATGTGCAATGAGAGTTAACAAATCAGTTTTAAATCAGTATAGTAAAATCTTTCTGAAAATGAAGCTCATCTCCCTAAACGCGCTTTAGGATTACATAACAAAAAACTCATGTTTTGCCCAATTACACTTGTCCAACACCTTCTCGTGTATGTATGGAAAATTAAATATCTCTTAATTTTAATAAAGGGGAATAGAAATAAACATTTTAAAAAATGTACACTGAAATATCTTTCAGTATAAGATTATTTTACTATAATAGAACAATATTTTCTTACAATCAATAATTGCAGATTTTCTTTAAAAAATAAATATTTATATCACAATAAAAGAGTTTATTAAAGTGAGTAAAATTGTTGACAATACAAAGTATATGAAAAATATATATTCTTAACTATACCCAAATATTGTTTTAATCACAGCTATAGTTATTAAGTGTTTGGTATAAAAATTATCTACTAAAGTAAAGAAAAAAGTTCTGATTATGTAGTTTGGATAGGTTTGAAACTAACTTATGATCACTATTATAAAAAAATTAATACAATAATAATAAATAAATAAGATTTAACATAAATTTGATTAAAATATGTGTCAAACAAGTTTGGACATTGATATATTTCATAATATTCTGGTCACTTTGATTTCGTAATGTACTAGATCGAGCTTTGACGTATTTCGCTATAGCATTCTTGCTTTATTGGTGAACATCCAGCTGTCATAATTTTGAAAGTTCCTTCATGTACAATCCTAAGCTAACCATGGCAATCCCAAACCAGTTATGGCGATTAACAAATAAAAAAATCTTAGAAATAAAATATTACCTAGTCTACAATCTGAGTGCTTAAACGAGCGCATTACAGGGTGGCCGTCGCACTCCATTGACAATGCTAACTTTACCTAAGCACGATCATAGAAACATGTTTGAAAAAAGAGCATCACATTTCACCAACGAGCATAAATTAAATAATAGACTCTTTTACAGAAACATATGAAGCATCATTATTATCCAAGTTATGTCGTCTAGATTGGTTTATTTTAATTGTTATGTCGCTCCTAGATATGCGATAATAGCTATGTGTTTGTAAATCTAATGTATCCACTTTAAGATAGGATTTAGTTTGTGTGTTGATTTACTTTTAGTACTTTAAACTTTTTTACTCTGCCTTTACAAATTTATTGTTCCAAATGTCTTACTACAAACCAATTTTTATAAAAAGAGACTTTTAGAAAGTAGATTTTTTGTTGCTGTCAACATCAATAACATTTTCTATTTTGTTATTTTTGTTAGCACCGTACTTTAATATTCGTTCGAGTTATACGCTTATGTACTACTAATTACACGATTGTGTTAGAGACGAGGAAAGGTTAATTAGTATAAAGTGTACCCGCATTTGGAACATATCGAGTTTTTATAGCTTAGGAAATTTTAGAGGCTCCTTCCATTTCCCAGCAGTAAATTTTCGAATTCCAAACTTTCTAACTTTTATGGTTATGTGGGATAGTCCTTTTATCAAATTGGCAAATTTAAATTTTCTTTCATGCATAAAAGTATATTTTCTTTGGAAAATGTCAATTTACTCTCATTTCCAAACCCATTTGTCTCCCTCACCCTCCTTAGCTTCCACAATTCCAATTGGAAATTTTAAGACTTATTTGGTTATCTTATATGATATTTTACGTGGCTACCAAATGTTAACCTAACCACATCGTAAATAATGTTCTATTTTGGTTGTATACATTTTAAGCGCTACCGTTTCCTGGGCTTCAATTTTGAAATTCCATTTGTTCAAGAGTGTAGGAAGCGCGAGAAAATGCCAATGTTTTTGCAGTTTTTTAATCAAAATATTTTGGCCAAAATTAATAAATATATTATTTATTATTATTATTATTATTATTATTATTATTATTATTATTATTATTATTATTATTATTATTATTATTATTATTATTATTATTATTATTATTATTTACTTTCATTCCGTTTATAATTCAGCTATTCCTGTTTTACCCTGCCCCGTCATTGAAACTAGCGCGCCCTTGTATCCATGCCACATTACACCCTTGGATGTTGCTAATGCTATTAAAAAATTGAGTTCTTCTAGATGTGCCGGGACAGATGGAATTCCAAGTTTTATTGTTAAAGGCTGTGCCAGCATTTTCAGCCCTTTGTTAGCCTATATCTTTAACATTAGCCTGTCAAATGAAACTTTTCCTCGTACATGGAAACAATCTGTTGTCATACCTATCTATAAAAAGGGGGTAAAAACAAATGTTTGTAATTATAGACCAATTTCTCTCTTAAACACTTTCTCCAAAGTATTCGAGAAAATCATACATGAGCATACTTTTCACCACCTTAAAAATAAATTTTCAGATAATCAACATGGCTTTATAAAAAATAAATCTACTGTAACTAATTTAGTAGAATTCCTTGGGCATGTTGCCCCTCAAGTCTCTGCCCAAGGTCAGGTTGATGCTATTTATTTTGACCAAAGTAAGGCATTTGACTTATGTCAGCATAATATTATTCTCGCTAAACTTGGTAATTTTGGACTTTCTCACTCATATGTAAATTGGTTCAGCAGTTATTTGCATGAAAGATCATTCATTATTAAAATTGATTCACACAGCTCAAATACATTTTTAGCACCCTGTGGCATGCCACAGGGGTCTAATTTAGGTCCTCTTCTCTTTAATGTGTTTATTGATGACATTGGTAAATATTTTAACTCTTCTAGTTATTTAATCTTTGCTGATGATGTAAAATTATTTAAAACTATCAAATCAATTGCAGATTGTATAGATTTACAAAATGATGTAAATGGTATTCTACAATAGTCTTTGGAAAATGGAATGTCTATCAATAAATCTAAGACCAAATCTATATCTTTCACTAGGAAAACTAATCCTTTCTTTTTTACTTATAAATTGGGCAGTGATAACATAGTTCGCACCCTTTGTATTAATGATCTTGGTGTCCTCCTGGATAACAAACTTTATTTCCACTATCATGTTGACCATGTCATTTCCCAGTCATTGAAACTACTTGGGCTTATTAAATTTATTACTTCATCATTTAAGAAAGTTGACTGTTTTTTATGTCTGTATTATGCCCTGGTTAGATCTAAGTTAGAATATGCTACTGTTGCTTGGAATTCCATTACCTTAACTGACTCTCTTAGGTTAGAAAACATTCAAAGAAAATTTGTTGCTGCATGCTGTGATAAATACTTTAGTAACCGGATTTATTATGATTATGATAGAATTCGAAACCTATTAGGGCTCCAAACTCTCTTCTCGCGTAGACTTTATTGTGATGCCCTTTTTGTTTTTAATATTTTCAATAACATAATTTCTTGCAAATTTGCCCTTGATCATGTAGGCGTTCTTATCCCTTCTCGGGCTTCTCGTAATCAAAAATTATTTTTTCTTAATAGCTCTTACAAGGTAAGCCCTATAGGTCGTTGTGACCATAGTGTTAATTCTAGATTTGTCAAATTCAACTTTTATCATAAAAGGAAAGCTAAACTCAGAGAGTTATTTAAGGATATCCCGTATCAATAATTTATCTTGTAGAGGTTCTGCCTATATTATTTAATACTATTTAAGTTTACATTGTTTAAGTTTACAATATTCTGATCTATTTTTTGCATAATGTTACTGCTTTTAACCACTATTTGGTTATTTATTTTTAATGTTACTTTTATTCTTATCATTATTAACTACTTTTTTGTCTCATGGTTGTTTATCGGTATATGGCATTATTTGGCCATTTTTTGTCTATCATGTTTTCTTATGTAAATGTATGTATTGTAGGGTATGTACTTGTGTGCTTTTCAGTGCTGGCCTGTTATAGGTCTTACGACTGTTGGTCGGCACTATAATAAAGGAAATTGAAATTGAAATTATTATTATAATTATTATTATTATTATTATTATTATTATTATTATTATTATTATTATTATTATTATTATTATTATTATTAATTATTATTATTATTATTTATTATTATTATTATTATTATTATTATTATTATTATTATATTATTATTATTATTATTATATTATTATTATTATTATTATTTATTATTATTATTATTATTATTATTATTATTATTATTATTATTATTATTATATTATTATTATATTATTATTATTATTATTATTATTATTATTATTATTATTATTATTATTATTATTATTATTATTATTATTATTATTATTATTATTATTATTATTATTATTATTATTATTATTATTATTATTATTATTATTATTATTATTATTATTATTATTATTATTATTATTATTATTATTATTATTATTATTATTATTATTATTATTATTATTATTTTATTATTATTATTATTATTATTATTATTATTATTATTATTATTATTATTATTATATTATTATTATTATTATTTATTATTATTATTATTATTATTATTATTATTATTATTATTATTATTATTATTATTTATTATTATTATTATTATTATTATTATTATTATTATTATTATTATTATTATTATTATTATTATTATTATTATTATTATATTATTATTATTATTATTATTATTATTATTATTATTATTATTATTTATTATTATTATTATTATTATATTATTATTATTATTATTTATTATTATTATTATTATTATTATTATTATTATTATTATTATTATTATTATTATTATTATTATTATTTATTATTATTATTATTATTATTATTATTATTATTATTATTATTATTATTATTATTATTATTATTATTATTATTATATTATTATTATTATTATTATTATTATTATTATTATTATTATTATTATTATTATTATTATTATTATTATTATTATTATTATTATTATTATTATTATTATTATTATTATTATTATTATTATTATTATTATTATTATTATTATTATTATTATTATTATTATTATTATTATTTATTATTATTATTATTATTATTATTATTATTATTATTTAATTATTAATTTATTATTATTATTTATTATTATTATTATTATTTATATTATTATTATTATTATTATTATTATTTATTATTATTATTATTATTATTATTATTATTATTATTATTTATTATTATTATTATTATTATTAGCACCACGTCTTACTACCCGTTCGGGTTATACGCACTTACGCTAATGTGTAATGGTAGGGTTATTGTGAGATGAAATGGAGGACCTACAGTTTAACGTGGAATCCGAACCACGGTAGAGGCCTGGCATTCCTCACATTCACAAGTTGTGATTAATGCACGTCTTATCAGGGGTGAAGGAAGGGTTTGGCAATCAGATAAATCTGTGCCGGGACCGAGGATTGAACCCCGGAACCCTAGCACAGAAGTCTGACACCTTACCCCCTAGACCGCTAGGTCACCCTATTAATAAATATAGCTCCAGTAGATATATATAGTTTAAATTCCTTCCATAGGTGATTTCAACAGTTGTTGAATATCTGTCATGAGCATAGCAGCATTAGATGAGAAACTTTTTAAATGAATTAACGTGAACAATGTATCCCTGTTTAGCGACTCAAACCTGTTTTATTATTAAAATGAATGACGACATTTCAAGCTTTATATCTACAAAATTTGCATTTATATAGCTTTGTAAACATTTTTAGGAGGCCATCTCTCCCTATTTTCAAGCCTTCATTTTTAAATTTAATAATTCAGGCCTTGATACCGTTTTAGGTGGTCTCTAAACCCACCTGACTTATGTAAATCATCTAACACTTTGAGAAGTAGTTTAGTCTTAGAGTTGTAAAAATTTGAGACCTCCTATATCACCAGCCTCCTTAAAAATAACTAATATTTAAAATGTGTTTGTAGTTATTTGAAGTTATCCCTCTACATTTTTGACAAATTTAAAATTTCTACCTCCTACATGTACACCCTATCCTCTCCCCCACCACATTCTTTGCTATTTCCTGTAGTCTCATTTTGAAATTTAAAATTTTCAGCCTTTATAGTTAATTTGGGTGGTCCCTATCTCTGCTTGACGAATTTCAGTTTTATACCACACATACAAGTAGTTTATCCACTGGTTTTGAAAATTTTTGCCTCCCCCTCCCCATTTATAAACTCCCATTTCAAAATCTCAAATTTAAGACTTATTTGGTTATCTGAAGTCGTACCTCTACCAGCATGCAAAATTTAGACTTTCTACCATACTTAATTATTTTTGTAAACTCCCTTTTTTTTCCTGGACTCCCATCATAAACTTTAAAAATTTTGGACTTTTATAGTTATTTGGAGTGGTATCTTTGCCTATATGCAGAATTTTAGTTTTATAACACACTTAGAAGTGGTTATTTCTAGTAGTTTTGTAAGTTTTTTTAACTACTCAACCCACTTTTCCAATCCACTTAGAGAATTTTTAAATTTGGATATCTGAAGTTTCATTTCTACCTGTCTTTCAAATTTTAATTTTTAACCTCTTCTCAAAAGTTATTTCTGGCTGTAACTTCCCCCTCTCCCATTTCTCATCGTTTAAATTTAAAATTTTCACATTTTTTTGTTTATTTAGAATAATCTAACGAACCTAAGCTCTCTACTACACAGAGAGGTAGTTGAATGTATTAATTTTTGTAAATGACGAGCCCGCCCCCTTTCACTAACATTTCTTCAACTCCCACTTATAAATTTCAAATGTTAAGATTTATTTGGTTATTTTGAAAGGTCATTCTACCAACTTGCCAAATTTAAATATTCTATCACCGCTAAAAGTTGTTTTTATTTTTATAAACCCTTACACCCTCCCTATTTCCCGGGGTTCCATTTAAAATTTTAAATGTACAGACTTATAGTAATTTGACATGTCCCTTAACTTTACTTATACATTTAAATGTTCTACCACACTGGGAATTAGTTGTTTCTATTAGTTTTGAAATATTTAAGCTCATTTTTCTAACTATCATTTATAAATTTTCATTTTTAAGGATTATTTGGTTATTTGGAGTAGTCCTCCTAAACGACTGTCAAATTTAAATTTGCTAGCACACATAAAAGGTTTTGATTCTGTTTATATCCCCTTCCCTATGTCCCAGGGTCCCACTTATTAAACAAAAATGTTCATACTTTTATAATTATTCGGAGTAGTCCATGGGTTGTCTGACAAATTTCAATCTTCTATCACCCTGGAAAGTAGGGCCTACTTATTTATATTAGTTTTGGTAATCTTGAACACACTTTTTTACCAACGCACCTCTGGGACCCATCGTGTGGATGCTGTACATAAATTAATTTCGTATTAGTACTCTGCGACCCGATAAACCCCCATATATCAAATTTAATCTTGATTGGAGGACATATAATTTAGTGCCCCTTTACCCCCCTTTCCCCCCTTTGCACCCCTTTGGGTTATTAAATTTGAAAAAAAAAAACTAAAAATTTCTCACTCAATTCTATAAAGAAACATTCATTTTAAATTTCAAGGCTCTATGTCCACTAGTTCAAAAAAAATGCACGGTTTGTGAATTTTGAAAACTTTTTAACCCCCTTTTTCATCTCGCACAGGTTGATGAATTTCACAAAATTCGGTCCTAGCTCTGGTCTTGAGCCAAAAAGGAACTTTTACTAAAAATTTCAAATGTCCATGTTTGAAACCATTAAGATCTTCTAATAAAACCACAAACCCCCATACCCCCACATCATTTATTGTCTCTACAGGCAAAATTGGCCTTGTAGTTTGGAATTTTAAGCAATAATGTCTTATACCCGTATATCCACACTCGTGTTAATATTATTAAATCAATACTTAGTTTAATATAAGAGAGAAAACCTAACAAATCCTCATTTCTGTGCTTTATACCTCTAATATTTAGATATATTATTTTTAAATTGCGGTTGGAATGGAATATTTGGTCGAAATTAACTGTAGATAAATGTTTTCAATAGATGATTCTTCTATTATATCAGTTTTGGTATCCACTAAGTGAGAAATAATGTTTTAATAAAGATGAAACTACAAACAAGTTTGTAAGTTGTATAATATTAACTTGTGTCCATATTATTAAGGCTAATAACTAGACCTACCTCAATAAATAAATGATATGGTGCACCACACAGACTTTCTCTCTCCTTTGTCTAAAAATGGAAACATTTACTTAAAACTCATAAGATTTGTGAAACCAGATTATATATATTTTTTGCAGAAACATGATGGAAAAAAAGAGCATCATATTCCACAAAGAGGCATGAAAGAAACCTATTGTTCATTATTCATATTTTACAGATTTTACATATCTTCATCAAAAAGAATAATAATAAACTCGTTTTCCGAGACCTCAATTAATTTTTTTTTTACCAATATCTCGGAAGATAAGAATTTTTGGGGGGTAGGGATGATCAGTAATTTCTTTAGTTTTCATGAGGGTGGGTAGAATTTAACTTAACTAAGGATTTTATCAATTTTTATGGTGAGACAAAATCTAAAAAAAACACTTCTACAGACGCACGGTCAAAAAGGTTGCACCTAACGATGACAGGTGGCGCTGAAGCGTAGCCTATAGACGTATACAGCTATACATAGCTATAAAATGTCATTTATTTATGATGTGCTATACCTAATTTCACTGCGATAAGTATTCTATAATTTCACATCACCAATCCTTTTGTATAAAATAATATAATTTACCAAATCTTAAGAAAATTACGTAAGATCGGTAAGGGGAGAGGGGGAAACGAAAATCTTACGATCCCCTAAGTAGGGAGGTTTGGGGGGAAGCGGGGTTGAAATAATGAAAAAAAATCCTTACGTAATTTATGGACAGCCCCCTATTGGTTTTATAAAAGTATATTTCAAGTAAAGGGTTTTTTTAATTTTAATTTTGTTACAACCTTACAATAATGAGTTATTTCGTGTATCAAATACTTGCAAAGATATGATTAAAATTGGCAATATCTGCTTATATAAATTACCCTTAAAATTATGTTCATGGGATGATTAGAACAGACATTTAGTTTATGCCCAGATACGAAATTTAATAAAAATCTTTTTAGCAGATTTCGAGATTGTTTTTTTTTTCTTTTTTACCTGTAGTAAACTACCCTCAATTGTAGGGTAGGATATCTAACTCCAAAAACTCCTCTGGGGAACCTTATAAAAACCATATGTACCAAGTTTTAGCCTGATCAGTAAAATGGTGTCGGCTTTAGGCCTAAATATAGACACACAGGCAGAAGGCATTGCCAAAAAAAAAAAACACCTTTTCGGTTTCGGGGGGTTGACAGTGGTCAAAATTTGGACTTTTTTTTACGAGCAAAGTACTTTTTTTCTTCAAGGTGTTGAGAGAAAGTAAAAATTGTCTATTTACCTATAGATGAGCACAAATCATAGTCTTATACGCTCCAACGGTGCAAGAACATTTCTATACATTCTTAAAACTAATTTCAACTAAGGGCTCAATGACACTATGGAGTAAAATAATCACAATTTAAGAAGCAAAAAGTAGTAAAGATTACATTGGCCACTTATGTAAGTTTTTGAGTTTATACAGTCATAATGTCCCATTATTTGATTATTGTATTTATTTTTACCTATCAACTATAGTTAGACAGTCTTATGAAGAGTGTTTTGTTAAATACCGATACATATTTGAGCTTTTACACATTTTAACAACTTAAGTGTTTTATTGAAACATACCTCTTATAAAAATCCACTATTTAAAAGCCAAAGTTGTTAACCTAAATCTTAAGCCAAACAGCTGTTTTTTTTGTTGGAAAAAAACCACAATTATTCAACATTAAAACTACGTATACATTCTTACATTATTTCAACGTTTCAAAATGGAACATGCTACAAATATTACTTTTGAGACAAGAGTCTAGATTCATATAAATATGTCAAAACACAGTTAATTTATTACATTTAATTGGGATCAAAATCAGCTTAAAGTCACAAGTACTCAACTCTCCAAAGTCCACTCAACGAGATGAGATTATTGGTGTAATACTTTTCATATTTTCTGCGTCGGTTTCTCTAAACATTAAATATTCTCGTTTGTAGTCCACAGCAAGTGATTGTAGATTCTAACTTTAAGGAGGTAGCTTTGTGCAAAATAGTTTGTGCTTTTTGCATTGTTTAAGCCAAAGAGGGTAAATTATCCTTATTTTCTTCAATGCCTTTCCTAACATTATATGTACAATACCTTCTTTGTGTTGCACATAAGGAAATTGCTCAATAAATGTTTCTAGGATATGCGTGTGAACATATCTGTAGGGGATTTGAGATTCCCTAAGTCACCTTGCCCTTTATTGAGATATGCTCTATGAAAAATTAAATAATCATATCAATACTTCATTTTGGTATCACACTTTGTTAATGTATTCATGCATTTTACTGTGAAATTCGTTCTATCTTGTATGCAAGAAAGCCAACAACATATTTAAAAGATCGAACAGTAAAACCAATAAGTATCTAATCTTAATTTGTGATGATAAAATAACGTTAAAATTGTATGTGTATTTTCATACTCATTAGTTCCTATTTAAAATACCATTCATTTAATAACAAAATATGTTAAATGGTAAATAGGAAAGCATTTTGAGATACCTATTTATTTTATATCCCACGTATCAAAATAATATTTATGTAGCCTACAATCGTATCACACTGAAAGGCGACATCAATACTTTAATGGACTAGACTAGCCTAAGGCCGTATTTTATAAACCACAATGCTACAACATAATCTATAATAATAAAAGGAAGTGTTTGTCTGTGTGTGTCTGTTTGTGTGCGATGCCCAGCCAAATCTACGGCATGCAGAGATCTGAAATTTTTAACATAGGTGGACGGAAGGGGGTCCGAATGCACCTCGAAGCAGGATTTTTAAATTTTCAATTATCTTTTTAATTAGACTATTTTAAACAAATTTTTGAAGAAAATATTTTCTATCTGCTTTAGAATTACGTTTCAGAGGTACGGGCACCAGGGGGAGGGGGAGGGGTGCTTATATAATTCTTATAACACAGTGGGTCACGGGCAACGCCGTGCGGGATTGCTAGTAATTCATAAAATAAAGCTTGCTAACTTTTAAGATAAATGGAGTGTAGGGTATATAATATGTTGAATAATTGTTTCAATAAACTGTACATAATTTTATCTAAGCTTATGGGCCTTATATGATTAATTAAACTTTCGAACTGATTTAACTTTTATTAACAGACAACCCCCTTTCAAAGTCGAATGATAAGGCAGGATTCACAAACTCACGGCCCGCGAGACAAGCTGACCGGCCCGTTTGTCTGCAATATCTTTATATTACTATCCGGCCTGCGTCCATGTACTCTCACAAAATACAATAGTTTAACTTTAGAGTTTATTTCGTAATTTTAAATAACAGAAACCCTCAGAATTATTAAAACTATCCTTTATTTTTGTTTTAACTTTAATGACTTGAGTGTGTGAATTTTAATTTACACCGGGAAAATACCAGTTTTTAAATTATTCCAAGTATACATTAATTATTTTAAATACATAGCATCAAATATCTATTATAGACCTGCATTAGTGGTCATGCGGTATGGTATTTAGCCTTCCTTGATCAAATACTCATGTTTTGATAGGGTAACAATTTGTGGGATTGTTTTATACGGTTCTATATAAGATATCACCATTTAAAAAACACTTTATAGTTAAAATTTAAACTATTTAACTGGTCAGAACTTTCACCCTCATTTTGGTGAAAACAATATTAAAAAATATCGAACCACTTCTTAAATAAATTGGTATTTCTAGAAGTCTGCAGTTCTCCTCAGTGCTCTTTAAACAAATATTAGCCATTGACAGCCAGTCCCTTGGTTAAAAAAAAGGTTCATTGTATTCCAAGTTTTCTTTGTAATGTGCAGTCAGAGTAAACTTATTTGTGTGGCAGGATTTATTTTTACTTAGCGACAAGGGAAGGGGAGGAGGGACGGGTGAGGGACGGTGGAGGGTGCTACCTGAAGCTTGCTCGGTGACCGCCAGCCGACAGGTTAACTCAAAGAGCTCATATTTTGTATCTTCTTTCTAGTAAATTCGAGTTTAAAGTGAGTCGTTTAAAAAATGCTCACTTGATTGCGCTGTAGTCACTGGTGATCGCACCTAGCGATCCCAACGTTGAGGGAGTAAAGCCTCGAAAAGGAGTGCAACACGTTTAACCTAGCGGCTGGGGATCTGTTCTTTCCTTCTCTGTGCCCTAGGGACATCTTAAAAACAAAAAATATATATATAAATCCGAGGGCCACATCCAGAACTATAAATACAGTGCAGATATTAAAATATATGGATTCTGACTGTAAAGTTTAGCAAGGACTTATAAAATTTAATAATAAAGAAAAGTCATGCTGCTTATAAAAGTTATTATTGACACATTAGCTAAGATACAAGTGTTTATAGATTTATAATTATTATTTAATTTTAATGAGAGCTCTACGGTCGTTTATTTTCATTTACTAAATTAGCTATGTCAATGTCAATGCTTCTAGTTGCCAATCACAATAAATGTTAGAGTGATTTAACAGTTAATTAACATCTGTATTTGGGTTTTATAAACTTCATTGTTGAAAAAGTGCTTTCACAAACATGTTTCCAAGCATTGAGCACAGTTTAGATATAAAGTCTCTCAAATTCGCAAAGAGCTCTTTTGGTAATGATTCAAAAAAATCTTCTCCTTTTTGGATTCTGCCAGTATAAAAAGGGTTTGATTGCAAATGGCACAATTCCAGTTAAAGGTCAGCTCTTACGTTTTCAACGCTGAGCATGTGCATTAAAACCAGATGTCTAGCGTTGAAACAGTGAAATACACTTGAAGTCTTCCTTGAGAATCCAGGTTTGCACTCGAGTTTTGTGACAAGAGTTTTATTTTTTTGCAGGTGAAAATTAAAAGCTGTAACCTTATTATTTTTTTATTTTATTCATATTCAAGAATTTTGATTTGGTTTGTCCTGTCACTAATTGTAACACTTACCTGGTAAGCTGTAGTTTGTGGATAATAGGTGCTATCTTGGGGTCGGTGTCATTAACCCATTTGGCAGACAAAGTACAAATCTCCCACAAGACATTGTGAATGTATGGACTGAGGAATTTTGTTAGATTCTCCACTATTTTGTGTACCGCCGTTATTATGCTGAGCATCATCAGACTAGGACTGTAACATAACAGGGTATTAGTGCAATGGGTAATGTCATCACTATATTCACTACCAAGCTAGCTCTGTAGCATGATATAATACTGGTTTAGTGGGTAATGTTCCCACTATTTTAACTACTAGGCAAGGACTGTAACATAAGTTAAGTTTTATGGGTAATGTCACCCCTATATTTATTACCTGGCTAGAAATGTGGGTGACATTAAAGTATTAGTGTAACGGGTAATGTCAACACTAAATTTATAACAAGGCTTGGACAGTAACATAAATTAGTATTATATATAAAAATGAGGTGGCCCAATGATAAAATAATTTTATAATAAAGGAAATTTATAGAACTAAAGAAAAAGGAAAAATAAACTACTAAGAGTATATTTGATGAAGAAAGCCCATCTAGGGAAAGAGGAAAAATGTGGGAAGAATCCAATGTACAAATGAGACATCTTTCTTTCTTCTGTCTTCTATAGTAGAAGTAGTCACACACACATTTTAGCACAATTATAATAATATTTTGGCACTGTTGCCTTTATCAAACACAAAGAAGAGTGTACAAATAACACAAACACTGGATTACTCCATTTTGAATTTAAAGAAACATAATATAGTATAAGTGTGATGAATAATGTCAACACTATATTTATGAGGCTAGGACTGTAACATATTATAGTATTATTGCAATGGGTAATGTCAATACTATATTTATGATGAGGCTAGGATTGTAATATATTATAGTATTAGTGTGATGGGTAATATCAACACTATATTTATAATGAGGCTAGGATTGTAACAAATTATAGTATTATTGCAATGGGTAATGTCAATACTATATTTATGATGAGGCTAGGATTGTAACATATTATAGTATTTTTGCAATGGGTAATGTCAATACTATATTTATAATGAAGCTAGGACTGTAACATATTATAGTATTAGTGTGATGGTTAATATCAACACTATATTTATAATGAGGCTAGGACTGTAACAAATTATAGTATTATTGCAATGGGTAATGTCAATACTATATTTATGAAGAGGCTAGGATTGTAATATATTATAGTATTAGTGTGATGGGTAATGTCAATACTATATTTATGATGAGGCTAGGATTGTAACATATTATAGTATTATTGCAATGGGTAATGTCAATACTATATTTATGAGGAGGCTAGGATTGTAATATATTATAGTATTAGTGTGATGGGTAATATCAACACTATATTTATAATGAGGCTAGGATTGTAACAAATTATAGTATTATTGCAATGGGTAATGTCAATACTATATTTATGATGAGGCTAGGATTGTAACATATTATAGTATTTTTGCAATGGGTAATGTCAATACTATATTTATAATGAAGCTAGGACTGTAACATATTATAGTATTAGTGTGATGGGTAATATCAACACTATATTTATAATGAGGCTAGGACTGTAACAAATTATAGTATTATTGCAATGGGTAATGTCAAGACTATATTTATGATGAGGCTAGGACTGTAACAAATTATAGTATTATTGCAATGGGTAATGTCAATAGTATATTTATAATGAGGCTAGGACTGTAACATATTATAGTATAAGTGTGATGGGTAATATCAACACTATATTTATAATGAGGCTAGGACTGTAACAAATTATAGTATTATTGCAATGGGTAATGTCAATACTATATTTATGATGAGGCTAGGACTGTAACAAATTATAGTATTATTGCAATGGGTAATGTCAATACTATATTTATAATGAGGCTAGGACTGTAACATATTATAGTATAAGTGTGATGGGTAATATCAACACTATATTTATAATGAGGCTAGGATTGTAACATATTATAGTATTAGTGTGATGGGTAATGTCAATACTATATTTATAATGAGGCTAGGATTGTAACAAATTATAGTATTTTTGCAATGGTAATGTCACTACTATATTTATAATGAAGCTAGGACTGTAACATATTATAGTATAAGTGTGATGGGTAATATCAACACTATATTTATAATGAGGCTAGGATTGTAACAAATTATAGTATTATTGCAATGGGTAATGTCAATACTATATTTATAATGAGGCTAGGACTGTAACATATTATAGTATAAGTGTGATGGTTAATATCAACACTATATTTATAATGAGGCTAGGACTGTAACAAATTATAGTATTATTGCAATGGGTAATGTCAATACTATATTTATAATGAGGCTTGGGCTACAACATAACATATTCGTAATTTAACGCTACCAACTTCCCTAATTCAGATAAAATTGTAGCACTTCCTGCCTATAAACATTATTTTGATTTTGACATATGAGATTGTATCAGCATATAATGTAGGTACTTCTTATCAGTTACAATGCATCTAGGTGGAAACTTCAACACTAATTTATAACAAAATTTAGACACCCCTTTGTCTTCAAACTTAAATAAGTCAAATAACCCTTTGGAATAAATATGCATGTGTTTGACAGTGAGGAAATACAATGGCTGGATGATTGATTACATAACAATAAAAATTGAAAATATAAGGAAAAATAATTTTAATTAGGTTAAAATTTATTGAAGAAAGCTCATCTTGGGAAGAATCCAGTGCAAAAATGGGACAACAGCTGTATTATTTGTGAATCAATCGGTGTGTAATGAAAAGATATTAAAATTTTTAAAAATCACAAATAGTTGTATTACATATTAAACAAGTTCAGAAAATGGTCATGAACAGGGTGTCTACTCAATTTGACCAGTGAAATTCCCTTTCCCTGATTTCCCAACTAAAAAGTATGCCACATCCTTCTAACTCCTCCCCCCTCCGCCCTCAGTCCCCCTCATTTTTCTATTAATCTTTTTTTATGAATAATAAATTTTAAAATTTGAATAAACATTTTTTTAATTCTTACTAACATTGTTTACTAGGAATTATAAAATATATTACACAGCTACAAACAAAAAAACTACAGTTTGAATAACATTATTATTTACCAATTATTATATTTCATATTTTGAGTAAAATAACATTTTCGTGGATTTTTATTGTAATTTACCAAATTCCAACTTAATCCCGTTTTTCCCCGATCACTTCAAATTCCTGGCTAGTTCCAGTTTTCCCGGATGGTAGACACCCTTAATTGAAATATTAATTTTATATCATAAAGAATGATAGTCGAAAATTTTTAACATAAGCGCCTTTGTAACAAAGTGAAATATTTTTAAATTGAGATATATTACATTTAAGATATTAGCTCATGAACAATGGTAAAATAATTTGTTATTGTAAATACAATTTATGTTATTCACTCAATATTATAATATTTATCACTGATGATGATGTATTTTATAAATTTAATTGAAACAAAATGATTAAGGAGTTTGTTTTAGAAAAATTTATTGCAAAATGGTGAAAAATTAATAAAGAACTATAAAGAATATTAAAAATTTGGAGTTTACTAATTTGTAGATTGTAGAAGTGATCCCTTTCTCCTTTAAGTGGGCAGCCCACCATTTGACAGCTAGTTTAAATGTAATTCTACAAATGTGCCTCTTTGTTAAGCAATTTATTATTTAACTTTATTTTTCCAACTTATATTTATACATCATGTATTTTTATATCTATCACTCCACTGGTACTCTTTCAATTTTCATTGTGATGTAAACCATGTTTTACCTTTATTTCTTTATTAAAGACTTGAGGATGATGTGGAATTACATTGAAACTAGTCGTCAAGTCATCAAATGGTGGCTGCTTACGCAGCGCAGCAGTCACAGCTTAATCTATCAAAATGATATGCATATGAGATATGTGTACAAGCCACTCACCTCTCCAAAGTTTGATGTTTTCTCAATATATTAATGAGTGCAGGCATGATCAAAGGAATACTGACGATGATATTAGCTTTAAGAGACGTTGTCATATCTGCTATGCACAACACCATGGAGGCCAGAACATTCCCTTGAGGTACATTATTTTTCAACATCTTTGCCATTACATCAACACACTGTAAATATTGTATCAATGTAAACAAAAATTAAACATGAAGAAAATATTGACATATATTTTAAAAAATAGTCTCCAACTATTCTAATATTTAAAAGTGAGATTTTAGAGTATAAAATAAGTTACACTTGGGGGGTTAATTTTACAAAATTTTGAAAAATTTATTTTTTAAGAGTTTTTATGATAGTTATTTAACTCAACACTTATGTGACAAACCTAACAACAAGATCTCAGGGAATTTATAATAATTAGCCAAATGTGAATTTTAGGGATGGACGGGCATGACATTTTTATATCGGGACAGAAACAAGACAGGAAATTATAAAAATGGTGCTTCAGAATGATTCTAGATTAAAAATAGATATTGTTATTTAAACTAATATGATGATACTTCTAAAATCTTTGACCTTATTAAATATATTATAAATAATATTATTTCATAAAAACATAATATATTATTATTATTAGCACCGCGTCTTACTACCCGTTCGGGCTATACGCACTTACGCTAATGTGCAATGGTAGGGTGATTGTGAGATGAAATGGAGGACCTACAGTTTAACGTGGGATCCGAACCACGGTGGAGGCCTGGCATTCTACACATTCACAAGTTGTGATTAATACACGTCTTGTCAGAGGTGAAGGAAGGGTTTGGTAATCAGATAAATCTGTACTCCTTTCAATATTTAATACAAAAGATGGCATAGGCAAAAGTTTTCAGAACATGTTGGTATCTTCCAACTGACCTCTTGGAAACGAGTTGGATGTTCCAATCCTAGGAAGCGAGCCATCAGCTTTAGTGACAGTAGCGCAGTCTGTTGATTCAGCTCAAGCTCTCCTTCCTGGCCCTTATCTCCAGCCCCAATAGAACCTACAACAGCCATCAATGGTGGAAGCAGGTTGAAATAAGACTCAGGGTCGCACTTTGACGGTAAGTCTGCCTGATGCTGCAGATGGTTGTTTAGGAGTTCCATTGTCTTTCGACGCACAGTAGACAATTTGTTGTCTAATAGTCTTCGTACAACAGGGATGACCATATCGCCTGGTAGCAAGCAATTCACCTGGAACAATCAGAAATATGTCACATTGTAAAAGGGTATTTATCTTAAACAAGTAGAAATATGATGATGGGTAGGTGAATCTAGAACAAGAATAAACAGTAAATGTCAATGGCAAGCAGAGTATTCCCCTGGAATGAGTATAAATATGTGAATGGGTAAAACATTATTCCCCTAGAATGAGTAGAAACATGTCTATTCCCCTGGAATGAGTATAAATATGTGAATGGGTAAAACATTATTCCCCTAGAATGAGTAGAAACATGTCTATTCCCCTGGAATGAGTATAAATATGTGAATGGGTAAAACATTATTCCCCTAGAATGAGTAGAAACATGTCTATTCCCCTGAATGGTATAAATGTGAATGGTAAACATTCCTAGATGAGTAGAAACATGTCTATTCCCGGAGAGTTAAACTATAAAGGTGAAAGATAGACATGTGGGGAAATGACAATATGACTTCAGTAAATTTACGGGACGGGGAAATAACAATTTTCCATTAGACAAATGTTTTTAAAATTATTTTACAATTTAGACATATTTTTCAGATTTATACAAAACTTAAGCCCTGTCTACAGACTACGCATTTGTAAGATGCATAGTACTCCGTAAGAGATTGACTCCACACTAACAGATTGCACTGACTAGAGAGTCCTTATCATTCTGTAGAAGTTGACTCAACTTTAACTTTCTAAAGATTAGTCGATACGGACTGCCAAGGACTCCCGCTCAGTAAGCGTGCATGTACATAAAAATGAAAGCACCAATTGCATGATCATAGCAATTACACTAACTAGCTCATGTTTTAAATATCTTATTTGTGACTGCCCCCAACCTACCTTTCAAATGTAGCCTATTCTGGGAGTTTTATCAAAATATGTTGTGTAGTTACTTGTGTTAATAATTGTTAAGCTGGAATATTATCTGCTCACAGATGGTGTCTGCTTGCGCCTAGCTCTAGAAAAATTCCTATCAAAGAGTTTAATTGGATGTTGTTTCCAACTTTCTCATTGGTTGGCAGGGTCAGGTGATTACAGATATGGATACGAATTGTGTAGATGTGATTTCCATTTCTAAGGGCTATAAAGATGCGAAGCTTAAAGATTTGGAAGATGAGGCTTAAGTCTTCACTGTGTTATACCTCAGATACTGCAAGACTTGTCCCAAATGTCTTGGTAACATAAATAGATTTGTCAGTATGATGATATTACATATAAGTATGATATGTTTGTGTTCACTATGTACAAAATTGAAATTCCTTACAGGTGTGTATTTCTCAAACTATTGTCCATTTGTTCGTTACTGTGCATACTTAAGAATTCAAAAATTATTATTCATAGTAATTGTGAAGTTCACTTTTTCATTTCGAAGCTAACTCAAAGTGAATATATTAAATATTCTCGAAGCTGAATTGAAGTTTGAATTTTTTTGTTAATTGGATTATGCTTGAAAAAATATTATATTGTAGTTATTTATATGACTTTGTGAACTAAAATTACGTGTAAAATGTTTTTTGAATAAATGTGTGTAATATTTAATTTTAATCTGAGAATTAAATTACTTCAATTTTGTTTTCATATGAATATTGATTTTGAATGTATATATAACAGCTGATAATAGCAGTCAATGACCATACATGGACCATTTTAGCTGTCAGTATTTTTATTTTCGCGAAGCTTCATAATTGTTATAGCCAGAATTTTTTTCGAAGCAAAGTCAAAGCTTATATTTGTTTTGAAGCCAAGTCAAAGTATCAAAGCTTTACACACGCCTAATTCATAGCAATAATTACCTTGTCAAGTATATCACAGCTTTGGTTCAGCATAATCTTCCAATATTTGGCTGATGGTTGGTTGGCATTGCGACCAACCTCTCGAGACACTCGGGAAATAAACTTCAACATGAGCTCAATCATTGAAATGTACAAAGGCTCCATTAAGTGGGTGTCCACATCACTCAGTGCTGCAATCTAAAATAAAGATTTTAAAATCAAGAACCAACAAACTCATTAATAACAATTAAACAGTTAACATTCAGAACAGATTTTAATATTATATGTATAAAATTTCTAGTATATATAGGTGTCTCAGAATCCAAAAATGAGTGTTGTTTATACTTGAATACAACCCAATCATGAATATAATTTTAATACCTTTTGTTAAGAAGGAATCATGTCGAATCTGTGAGTAAATATGTCAATTTAAAGTTGTGTGCGGTTAATCAAACTTTAATTTTCTAATCCCAGTGCTGTTGACAAATTGGAAACTTTAAAGAAAGCTCAGTGATTGAATTTGCATTATCAAACAATTACTATGGCTGAGTCAATGCCAATTTGATTATTGGAAAATTATGACACAATCGATAAAGCCGGGGATCAGCATTTGGAGATTGACTATTTTTACCAATTTTTTGAACTGTTTAAGTGCAAAGTCAGGTAGTGGTGACTCACCAATTTTAAGCTGGGTACCGGGGAACCTTGTGATATAGAAAGATATTGCTAGAGGGTATATGTCTGGGTCAACACTTTAAGGAAAACCTCTTTTCTCTTATTGAGGTATTTTGTCGCATTTGTAAGAAGGTACAGGAAAGGATACCTTTAATATGTTTCTATCTACCTTTCCTATACCTTCTTCCAAATATAGCAAGGTCAAAACTTTGTGAGAAACAGAAAAGAAAAAGTGTGAAAGAATGAGAGGGTGTATTTAAGAGGTGACAGTACCAATAAAAATTCAACACTAGTTAATGAATACTGGAAGGCTCAAATATTTTTTCACCTTTATTACTTATTTTATAAATAAAGGAACAATAGCTTTATTAAACTAAACAATGAAACGAGGATAGAAGGGCAAAGTCTACACACTTAACAGAAAACTGTGGGCCTCAAAGTTCACAACTAAAAACACAATAAAACACGCAATTATGTAATTTCAGGGGCAGATAGTGGCTAGTGGTTTGACGCAAACTGCAACAAAGTTTGTTAAGTTGATCTGGATTATATTGTTTTCTTTACTGAATGATTAATTTATCATACTAGATGATTATAGGAAAGGTCTGGTAGTAGAAGAAAGAGAGATGATTTTAAAAATGAAATAAGTTGTTGCGAATGGTGATAGGCTAACTGGCAGTATGATTTTTACTTGGGATATCAGGATTAATGAAGTGAAGTTACCTAATTGTCTATGTTGGGTCTGATCTGTGGGGGCATCCCATATGTGGGTAAATGTGTGGGAGACCTTTCCCTTACCAGCCCCCATAACCCCTCGTCAAGCAACCACCACACATAGGAGACAAACCCTCCCTCGCCTCACTTTATGGCCTATGCCAGGAACCTGAGGCTTAAATACGTCTTTGAGAATAACCAGTTCAATCAAGAGCAGGACAAGATGGCAGACCCAGCATTGAAGAAGTTCCCTCCACCCTCCAGCTTGGATCCCCCTCCATGTCTATTTTATTTCTAATGTGTTGCAAAGTTGTAGTAGTAGTAATTTATTCTCAAGAGTTGTTGATAAGTTGAGCCTTTTACCTGCATTAGTGGCCATGCAAACTAAATGCCAAGCTCAAGTGGTCTAGTTTGTCGGTGAGACAGGTCGGGGTTCAAATCCTAGCCAGATAATAGAGGGTAGTTTTTACTATATGGTTATTGGCTACCCATGCTCCCTCCATGCAAATGTGAGTACATTTTATGTAAATTCTACCTTCCATATCCTTAAAATACTAGCGAAGTTAAAAAGTGTATAGCCTGGAAGGCTTTTATAATGTGGTGGGAAAAAGATTGAGCTGTGGGGTACGAGGTCAGCAGCCTTTTACATGTCTCCTTCAATCCCACAATTTCCCTATTACTCAGTGGCTATTGCTAATAAATACAGTGCTTTCGGCTCACAAATGTACTGGTATATAGTTTAAATGATTATTTGTATGGTCATTTTCCCATTTATAATTACACATTTCTGACTCATTTCTTATCTTATTCCCATTATGAGCTAAACTTGACATTCCTATCTATCCCATCTTCTAGCCACGTGTTCCAACCATATTGTGCACCCCACAAACAAAATAACCAAAGATAACGTGTGAGAGCTCACTTGATTTACAAGTGCTGGCAAAGACAACAGCGATGACAGGAACGACGTGAGGGTGTACTTGAAATGGCGTAGTTGTTTGGCTGTGTGCTTCTCTATGTTGAACAACACTTCACTCACAGGGTGAGAGTTCTTTTTCATTTGCTCTGAAATCACACAATCGCAGCACCAGCCTACATGAGTTACAATGTAATGTTACGTTTTTATGTAACAAAATACAAGACATAAGGATGGAAACAAATATGACAAATGAGATATGGCTTACACAATATAAGGAGAAACACAGTTAAGAATTTACAATGCTGCCAATGACATCTCTTTCATATAGGGATGGACGGGAATGACATTTTTATATCGGGACAGGAACAGGATGGGAAATGAGTCAAAATATCGGGATCGAGACGAGAACTGGAAATTATAAAAATGATGGATTAGATTAATTCTAGATTAAAAATAGATACACATTAAATATAATACAACTTATATAACATAAAAACATAATATAAATAGGGGTGTGTGAATAGCATTTTATATTGAAACAAATTGCTAGATTTTGAACAAATAATGAATAATACAAAGCGAATAATTAATTTTAATATATTATATTTATTAGTTAATCTCTTTTGAAAATGGTGTTTTATATTTAACTACCTATTGGAAGAGTGCAAAATAAAAATAAAAATTTACCCTTCTTAAATGTTCTCGATTTTAACACCTCTTAAAGGCTATCTAGGTTTGAAACCCCTTTAATATTCTTATGTTATTAAATCCCCTAAATGTCCTCTAGGTTTGAAACACCTTACAGATTATCTAAGTTTTAAGCCCCTTGAATATTATTTTGGTATGAAACCCCTTGAAACTCCTCTTTGTTTAAAGCCCCTTTAATGTTCTTTAGAAATGACACCCCTTAAAGGTTATTTGTTTAACACCCCTGTAATCTCTAGTTTTTGTTAGGTTGCTAACAAAAGACAGGCTGATGCTCATAAATAGTTGACCTTGGCAAGCTACTTCCTCCACTCTATTTCTATGCTCCAAAATATTGTAGAGTAAAACATAGCTCTGTCCTTCTCTAAATCTTTCAAGCTTCTCTTGCTGAGCCTAACAAATAACTGTTGATAGAGAGAGCACATTGACTCACGAGCTTCCCAACTTGTTTGTCTCACCACAGGCAGTAAAGTACCCTCTCCAAGTTTGCTACAGAACAAAGAAGATAACTGTCTCCAATAGAGATTGAGCCAGTAGTACCTGCTGGGAACAATAAGCGAGATTTATTTCCCGCCCACCTAAACCCTTTCCCCGCTCTCTCGAGAATGAATAAATTCCTGACATTTCCCCGGGATCCCGGCCACCCCTATCATTAATGAAGTTGTATCTGTAATCTTGAGAATTTTTCACTGTTGGCATACATGTGGAAGTAGCGCTTTTATTTAGAGTATGAGGAATAGGATGTGATTTTTCTTAAAAACAAAAAGAGAATAAGACCACCAACTTTTTAAACAAATAAAAAATATTTTGTTTGAGATTTGATGATCGCTTGGAGGCTGAGTGATTTACCTTTAAACAGTAACTGTAGCACAACTTTGCTGTATTTTGTAGGACATGAAAGTAATTGAAACGTTCCAATTAATATTAATACAGTAAACTCCTGACTATCCACAGGTGGATCATCCTCTTTACGGCGTAACTGCGGCATCCATCGCCATAAGCAGGGGATACGTTTCAGAAAAACACTGCGTTGGTGGAGAACACAGGGCTACCGATTGTTGTTCAGTAAACCCCTATGGAAGAGATTATGGCCAGAGAGGCAAAAGGTTTATGCAAAGGGAACTGCACTGGAATAGACTCATAACTTTCTTAATTATCTGGAACATGAAGACGACACGTTCCTATCTGACAAGCTGATTTATGGAAACTACATAGCGGGATAATAAAAAAGTAAGCAGCTGCAATGAAGCAAAATACCAATACAAACTTTTAAGTGATGTGTCCACTTGGAGTATACTGTACATTTATAAGTGTTTTTTTTTATTATCTTAGTGCGTGAAACATGATGTGAAATAATTATGATGTGTGTTCATAAATACAATCATTATAGGTGAGTACTAGTTTGAATTGAATGTGTTACAATCTCTTGTTTTAATAAATATGTGGATTATCCGCGGCTTTGGGTTATCCACGGCACTTGTCCCCACCATTACCGTGGATAATCGGGAGTTAATAGTATTTTTTCTACCACCATGTCTTATTACCCATTCAACTTATACGCTTGTTTCTTAATTTAAAGGGCATCTAGATAAACCAGAATTTCAAATAATTGCAATTCGGATAAACAGATTTTTATTGTATCCTTTTGTTGTTTGAATGCCACAGAGAGTAATATAAATTGTGAGCAACAATAAACAGACAAGATAGAGAAGGCACGGATGCTGGATAGCGAAGTGGGGGCAGGAGACAAAGAGGAAGACCAAGGGAATGGTGGCTAAAGGGAATGCAGAGAAGTGTGAAGGAGAGAGAAAAAGACCGGGTCATTGTGGAGGAGAGGTGGTGGGAATAAAGGATACGTCAGAGAGGCTTATGACGACAATAAATAAACATATGAGATGGAAGCTTCACCTTTTTGAACTGGTAATGTTAGAACATACTCCATTAAGCTGATACAACTGCGCATCACTGTATCAACCGGAAACATAGTCGCCAGACTGAGACAGAATTCCAGTCTCTTAGGGGTTTCGTCTTTGCTATGACCTTTGGGCAAATCTCCCTCTGCCCAGCAGCTCACATGAGACTCCACCACGAGGCAAAGCAATAGCCACAGAGAGCGGTCGGGGTCTACTGTCGATAGCAGCTTGTAAAAAAGTGGCAAACGTCGGTGCTCCGGAATGTCCAGCAGGGCGACAGTGAAGACACTCAGCACACGAGCAATGGTGCATGTTAGTTCATGATCGCCCACCGAGGAAATCTTATCACTTTGGCTGGCCTGGATTCAAGGGAAAACATGATATAAAATAAACATGTTTTAATGTTTATAAAAACATTTACTATACCATAAAATTTACTGTATTAGAATTAAAATCCTTTCTATTATTCCTGCTGAGGGTCAGCATAGTAAAGCCCTTGGAGTTAAAAATGAACACATTTCTAATAGTCCCGTAGGAGCCATTAACACCAGCATTAAGGCTCTCATGTCAAAGATGGAACTAAAAGGTTTGTATTATTATTACTCCCATATGATTCTGGAGGTGTAGTATTTGCTATGACAATTTAGAGTGTTACTTAAATAGGTTTCTTAGGAAAATTTTCAACTATTTTGCTGCAAGATAACCTTGTATAAGACCTATGCATTAAAAAAAAAATCTTTATATTCTTCTATCCACCTTCCCTGTACCTTTTTCCAAATACAAAGAGGGCCAAAAAAATGTATACACTTTTAAATAGAGGTTATCCAACTTTTTCAAAGTTGAGCCGAATTATGGTGATAATTTGTAGTGTGATTTCTCTCAAAAGATAGTGCTAGTCAGATGAATGTTAGAGTTATCATGTGACTGCCATGACAATCAAACAAAATAATAGCGGCATGTTTGTCGTTCGAGCGTTGCAAAATCATTTTTAAATGGTATTTTAAATTTGAAAATATATGCAAAATACAACAATAATAGCAGCTTGAATTTACCCAAAAAAACCTCCCCCATGCTTGACCATTTTATGTATTCATGATAAATTTGAAACTGATGGTATTGTGTGTGACGAGAAAAAATAAATATTTGGGAGGCCTCGAACAGCAACAGATTCCACCTCCTCAGTTAAAGTGTTGGAACAGTTTAAATATTCATAAATCCTCAAATAAAATGTGCATGTAACTCAGAAGTAAGCAGATCAAGTGTAGGACGCATTCTTAAGAGTGAAAAATGTAAAGTTTACAACCCAAGATTGTTCATGCCACGAAATAAGACAGCCCTGATCGAAGAATGTGAGTGGTTTCAATACAAGCCACATAAAGATGAGGTCTGTGATAAAAAATGGTTTGGTCTGATGAAGCACAATTTACATTGAATGACATAGTGAATCGCCATAATTGTGTTTAATGGTCTCCAGAAAATCCACACATTCGTTTGGACAGTGTGGTCAATTTACCGGGACCCAAAATTTGGTGACGACTGTCATCCAGTGGTTTAATTGGATCATTTTTTTAAGGAACATTTACCGCCTTTTGCATCCCAACATGTTTCACACATCCATTTTAGCTGCCATTTGTGAGTTCTATGGAAATGAGCAATTCTACTTTCAACAAGATGACGCACCACTACACTACCACCTAGAAGTGAGAGCTTACTTCGATAAGACGTGACAGGTCAATGAATAGATCAAAGAGGTCCTGTTGAATGTCCTGCATGCTCACTTGGTCTGACACCTATCAATTTTTACTTAAGGGGGACCCTAAAGGATGTGGTGTTGGGAAGAAAACCAGCAACACTGGCGGTGATACAGGAAGAAATTGAAATGGTAAGTGCAGCCAACCCCAGAGGACATCTTGGTCATTTTTGCTCGTGCAGTAGTTTGCCGAACTCAGAAGTATCTGAACATTAATGGTGAGCCCTTTGAGCACTTGTAGTGATAGTAGTAGTTAAACATGTCTCCAAGTCATCCCTTGATGTGTGTTTCAATTTAACAATACAGTTTTTAAGCAGATATTGTGTAGGTTGAGAGCGTATACATTTTTTGTCCTCTCTGTATAGCAAAACTTTTTCATTTGTATTATTTTTACATTAACAATGATAATATAATTATATTATTGTAGATATTTTATTAATATAATCAATAAGAAGATTTAATATACGAGTATATCCTTTATGTGTATAAATATATGTTACAAAGAATAGTATTGGTATCAGTAGTTTAAATCAAAGACTATATTTGTATTATATCTTATTTTAAATGATGTGCAACATAAAATAACTAGAAAGATCAGATGTCTTGCTTGATCTGGTGAGATTAGTGCTACCCATACTGTTACTTTTATAACTGTTACTCATGAGATAAAGTCACAAATAGTGATTGTGACAAAAGTGCACAAGTGACAAAATCACAGTTGGTGATTTATTATCAATCAGTAGAACACTTGAAAGAAAATGTTGCAATTAGTAATTTAGCCCAATTTTCCCTGAAAGTTTGGGATCCAAATTCCGCACAAAAACCAATAATATTAATATTTTTTAAAAAAATTTATAAGTTTAGTTAGGAGACTATTTAATAAAATGAATTAGTGCCTAATGGCTTGGAAATGTATAGTTAGAATGCGTAGAAACATTGTAGAGTAAGTGATAATGAAGGAAGCTAACCAGAAAGGATTCATTTAAATGAAGAGAGAAGTGTGTTTATTTCTATCTAGGTCAACCTAACTATCCTTTCATAGAGACTATTTAAAGAATATTGAACACACACTCACACACACTCACTCACTCACATGTACACTCACATACACTCACACACACAGACACACACACACAACAAAATTAAATTGTTTTCATTTTATTAATGAATTGAAACATTGTCACATGGTTAAATAAAAATATTAAAAATATATTTTTAATACTACTCTTGCTTTGATTCTTGATAAATGATCTTTTATTTTTTTTAATCGATGTTGTCTTGAACTGAAAGCAGTTTATGCAGAGTCTCAAAGTATAAGGAGTAAATGAGTCTCAAGTGCAGATTAACCTGCCTTGGTAGCCACATAGTCTAAAACGTCACTCCCGTGTTATACCAGACTGTCGATGACAAGGAGATCAAGGTTTAAATCTCAGTTGAGTGTACTGAGGGTGTTTTTTCCAAAATGGTTTACCACTTTCCCTCCACACAAATGCAGGTACACTTTCTCTAAATTCAACCTTCCTCATTCCTAACTCATTAGCGTAGTTAGTACATATATGTATAAACTGAACAGGTTGTAAGATGTGGTAATAAAAGAAAAAAAAGTGCAGCTTAAGCTTATAGTGGATAGATAGCTTACCTTAATAAGAACTGGAATTATTGTTTCCATGATTTTTGAAATCACTTGGAAGCTGAATGCATCATCATGACGAAGAACAGAGTAGCCCATAAAAGTGAAGATGCTCATCATATTGTGCAAAACTTGTTCCTAAAAAGAAAAGAAAAAATCTTACTGTCTTCATCCACCTAAATAGTGTACAGAATAGTTGATTTTAAAAAATCTAGAAGAGCTACATTATTTTGAAATACACTTTCCTAACACACCTAATCACCAGTTAGTTTATTCTTTAGTTTATAAAGATGTATGTGGGAGTGAATGATTGAAGTGTGTGAGAATGTAAGAAAGAGAAAGAGAGAAAAACTAACTAAATATATTAACAAAAAAAATAAAAAACTATAAAGCTGTCATTTGTACCTTAAATGGACGTTAATGCTATTTATTTTTAGTATTTGGAGTAGCTTTAGTACAGGAAATTTAATTTTTAAAATATGAGGCTCTTTCTAAAAGCAATGCACACTGTGCTATGGCTCACCGCCAAAAGAATGAATTGCTTCATGCTGTGTATGGATTTGTAGCCAAGAGTTTACTCTTCACATTAATTCATGAAACTAAGCTTGGTAGAGAACGTGTCTGTCTATATGGTTTAAAATGGATGAGAATGCTGGCTTGACAAGTTATGCATTAGAATCAAATATTATTGATTAAAACTTAAACTTTACATGGCAGTACGAGAGAGGAAATTTATGCATCTTTGCAGGAACTATGTGGAGACTCCACAATGGATAAAGCATAATTTTACATTGGTCCCAAAGTTTCCGTGAAGGTCAAACTAGCAATGAAGACGAAAAACACATGTGAAGGTAGAGAAAATTGACAAATAACACTTTGGCGAACATATTGCCACAATTATAGAGGAAGACTGTTATATGACATGTGAGAAGATAGCTTGGGAGTCGCAAATACCGAACTCCTGTTTGCACAATTTTAAACAAAGGTCTTAAACAAAAGAAATGTCACCACACGTTGGGTGCTGCTGTCACTGCAGAGACGCTTGTAAATGATATATTTTATAACCCAAGTTTATAGTTTAGAAGTTATCATTGAAGAAGATCGTGAACATCCTGTGTTGTAAGGGACCAGCATTATAGTCTACATGGACAATGTCTTAAAGGACAAAGTGTGGGATGAAATAACAAGAAATCTTAGAAAACAAGTAAAACAATAGCAATTTCCACGGTCACACCAAGGCAGTCGGTAAAACATCGTCAACCGAACTGAACTAAACAAAGGGAATTGGTGGCGGGTAACTTGCCACGTGTGCACAAGCATTTTAGCGGTGTGAAGTGGCACAATGCAGAGCTCGCAGATATCGCCGACATCCATGGAATTATGGTTGGTTGGCCTAGTGCCTAGTTGATACATATGATTCAAGCAGCATTACAAAGGGTTAACAACTCAAATTTATTACACCCCCATTTTCTTACAAATGGACATATTTGTATAAAAACAAAAGTTACTAGATCTACTTTAACATATTCATAGGCCAAGTCATGTGATCTGCACCTGTGACTGTTGGGTTTCTCTCTCTCTCTCTCTCTCTCTATATATATATATATATATATAAAAGTATTGGTTTATATATATATATATATATATAATATATATATATAAACCAATACTTATAAAATAACACTAGTTTTATAGTAAAGGAAATTATTTAGCCGTTGGGCCACCTCATTTTTATACAAAATAACACTAGAAAATATGTTTGTATTTTTTTAAAGGTGCTCTAAATGTCAATTCTTAATAAAATCAAGGTGTACCAAGCACTCACCGGTATCATGCCTGCCAGGTGTGCCAATACAAGCAGAGCATGGTGATGTGTCTGTGGGTTCTGAGTGGCTCGAATACAATGAACTATCAGTTCCACATTAAACGTCCTCTCTGGCACAAAGAGATCCGAGTCGATCGGCTCCCCCTCTGGTGACAGTTTCTGGCAGCAGTTCAAGATGGAGGACAGCACCAATTGCTTTGTGTATTCCACAGGGGCTTGTGTTTCAAACTCTAGTGACCTGAATAAAAGTGTTAAGTCAGTGAGAGTTTACTCTATCACAGAAAAATTTTCTTCATAATACACCAGGTAATTCCAACATTTATATTGCATTATAACAATTTATCCATCAAGCTAAGGTGTCTCCAAACTATGGCTCCCAGCATTATTTTAATCAAACCATGGATCTTTACTTCAACTGGATAAACTCAATGACAATAAAACTATAATATATACAAATAACTCATACTTTTGTTAAAGCCTATGTTTGTTGAATTGTAGTACATGTATATTTGTTTCAAATCTCCCTGCTATTTACAGAGCTGTAATAGTGATATTTATGCATGTAATTTCTATTTGTGACATCTTGAAAGGGATATTTTGTATAGAATTGTATTTTAAACGCCTCAACTTACCCAATAAACAAAAGATTAATATTTTTTTTAAATTCCACTTTTTTATATCAGACCTGCGAGACTCAAATAAAAGTCTGGTTTGGTCCACTTAACAAAAGGATTAAAGAGCACCATTCTAAGCTAATAAGTAATATTAGAAAATAATAAACTAAAGTGAGCTTCTTCCCTACTGAAAATTTTTATTGCACAATAAAAATTTAACTTTAAGAATCTCTACAAAATTTACTAAACATTAGAAGATTAATGACATGCTAAATTAATGGCTCACTTCTTGAGGATGTCGAAAAGTACAGGCAACATAAGATGAACTGAGTTAAGCTTCTTCTTGTTCTGAACAAACTCCAGCATAGTAACACCCCTCTTCCAGGTGGGTGATTGAAGCAAGGAAAGGGATGGCGCGAGGTTGACTGATCTGGACCAACAAGAAAACAAATACATAACCAAACACAGTTATTGTCAGACAAACAATGAGAGAACATAATTTTACTATTTTTTATTAGTTTTTGCTGAACATACATAAACTATATAAAGACCCATATTGAAATAATATATTTTAACCACTTAGTAAACAAGACATGTAAGCCCCTTCAACCTCTTGATTTTTATTGTGTTGACAGCAGTTTACTGTGTCTATGATTCAGAGGGGGGAAAATGTGACATCACAATAACCAAATTCTTTTGATTGTATACAGCAAATATATTTAACCTAATATGAAAGAAGAATAAGGACAGATTCATATTATTATATTCCGTGGCAGATTACCCATTAGGCCCGGGCCTAGGGGCCATAGGCTCCAGAGGGCCGCAGGCCAGAGGAATAATTTTTTTTTAATTTATCAAATTATATTTTAGGTCTAAATAATTAAGAATTTTAATGTTATATATTATTTTATTGATAATGTTGAAACATGTTTTTTGTGCGTAGCTACACGATAAAATGTAGGTATTTAAAAGGGTCAAAATTTATTTATAGTGAATAAATAAGCAAGGCTGTGAGCCCAGCTGCATGAACAATCAGTAGACTAGACTACGACGCTTGGCGCCCTTAGCTTTGGCGGCCGTTGCACGCGCACCTTCCTGTCATGGCAAACAGTCAGCCACAGATTCAAGATTGTTAAGCTTAACCAGTTTTGCAACAAATGCTGAAATGTTGTGTAATATTGATTTCGATGACATTATTAAGGAATTCTCATCATGCAAAGTTGGTTTGTAATTTATTTGTTAAAATGTTTTTTAGCACATCATATTCATAACTTAAAAAAAATACTGCTATTATAATAATTTTAAACCATGTTTTTAGCGCATCAACTTCAAATTTCAAAGTCAATAGAAAAAAAATTACTGCTATGTATTTTTATTTCTTTAGTGATCATAATATGATATGATTGTACTAATTTATTGTCTTTTGTTTTAGCATGAATAAAAATATCGATTTTTTTTCCATCCAAAAACTATATTTCAAAGGAAAGTTTCATGTTTTTCAAAGCTTAAATTAACAAATTAATTATTTATTTTCATTTCATTTCATAATATTAAAAAAACTTCATTCAAAAACCTAAATTGCTATTGCAATATCCATGTTTATTATAGTAGACCAGTGTGAATGCCTATTTGTTGGTTGTTGGTTGGTGGGGTTTTTTTTTTGGGGGGGGGGGGGGGAGGTAGAGCAAATTGGGCCTAGGGGCCCAAGAGCTTTTAATCCTCCACTGATCATATTCTTAAAAGAGTGGTAAGAAATCTTGTCCTCAAATAATTATTTATTTTTAAAGGAAAAAATATTTTAAAACCTTTTTTCAAGTTTCTTTAATTTAAAATATACCATTAGCTGTTGGGCTGTCTTATAATTAAACATTTTATTTTTAACCCTAAAAGTTGCTTAGTTTACTTTTAAGCAGTAGTTTTAAGGGGGGGATGTAGAGACCACAAGAAAATGTTAGTGTTTTTGCAATTTTTATAGCAAAACTTTTTTTGATCAAAATAAATAAATTATTTCATCTCCATAAGGAAGTAGTATTGAAACTTTTATTAATAACTTTAAAAATTGATAAAGCAAGTAAAATATTTCTATACAGTACCATATTTTATTGACTTTCAATCAATGTTGATGGTCTAGAGTGGGCTTCTTATAAAAATTAGGGTTTAGTTAGTTGTTAATATTCTCTTTCTAATTATTGCTTCCTCCAGCTGTCATTTAAAGTGGCAACTCACCGTCTCAGTCTCTTGGACCTTCCGGTCGGAGTAATCTCATTCCCTTGCACATCTCTCATCTTGGTCAACTCCTCGACTACAATACTCGCATCCAGAAAGATCTTCTTCATGAAATGTCTGCAGGCAGACAACACGTCAGCCAGAGTCTGTGTCTGTGCTGATTTTCTATCAGAAGAGTCACAAGTTTCTGCTGCAACTTGCTGGGAAGATGTTCCAGAGGCACTTGTGACAACTGAAAATATTCTCAAAATCAGACTACTCATGTACCATCCCTTAACTCCATCTTAGGACAGGATAAATGCAACAGCCCAACTTGAGTGGTTTCATTTGGGTTTTGAGCATAAGCTCAGGTGACTAAACAGCAACTCACCTGAGTTAGTGTGACGATTGCAGGGCAGGTGGGTGTGCCATTGTCCGCCCACACACAGTGTGGGAATCCTTCAGAGGCTTTCAACAAGCTCCCAGCACTTGTCATGCTTTAGACAATCACTAGTGGTTTGTTCCAATTTCCCCAGAACATTCCGCAAGATGATAGAGTGGTTGACATCCAGCTCCCTGTCCATCTGCTGGCTGATTGACAAAACTCTCAAACCCAATGGCACCAGATTCATCAGGATACTCTAAAACAATGACAATAACCGAAATATTTATATTTTCTTGATCTTTTATAGGTAGATGAATATGACCCAAAAAAATATGCATCTGTAAATTCAGGGGTGCAGAATATGTCCGAAGCGTGAACGAGGTTCGGGGGAAATTAAAGCAGTCCTGGGGAAATTTGGGGAAAGGAAAAGTCCAACAATTTTGTTGACGCTTTTATACATTCTGGTTCGATATGGTAGTTTCATTTGTATGGAAAAAAAAGGGCCCATAACACTCAACGTCAACATTATCAGTATGTGTCATTGTGAGGCAGTGTCGGTGTAAGCACAAGAGAGTTGCAGTGTCTGGGAGATAAGATAATGTGTCAGAGCTCTAAATAAAAGTCAGAGGTTGAGATAAGGGGCAAAGGAAGAATCTAATAATTCAACCTGGCTAATGGCGTGATTGAGTGATGAGTCATCATCAGTCATCCTACCCTACCCGGTTTTGGTAGCTATGGCAGGCAGGCGTGGGAGGGTCGGGAAGGGTGAGCGATGTTTTGTTTTAGTTTGAATTCAGTCACCCGTTATATGTGGCCTAATTACATGGCAATGTGCGCAAAATTTATTTAAACTCATGACATGTGTATTGTAATAGTTGTGTAGATATGAAATTGTTGTTTTTAGTGGACTTATTAAGGTTTGTACATTGTACAATAGATAATTGTTCATAAAAAAATTAGATGGTTTAGTGAAACAAATGTTTATTATGTTGACTTTTAAGAGCAAACAAGACGGCAACTGTGCTTATTGTGAATGGCGTGGGAGACGTGATAAACTTGGATATCATGTATCTAAAAAACATCCCCAAGAAAACCTAGAAGTAAGGACAAGGAGTATTGCAAGTTTTGTAAAACGTGAATTATGTGATCAGGAAAAACTCATAGTTGTAAATAGTGATAGTATTTACCTAATTTTGGTTGATAGTGATTGACCTTGCAGTAGTGACGAGTCTATAAAAAAAACGAAAAGTCTATGAAAATCAACAATTAAACCAAGGCCTCCGGAATTACACTCCATGCCTCTTACTCTCCAGATGTAAAATTAAATGTTGGTACCGGTAAGCCTACTGGTATCAATGAACAATTAATATACAATGTGTAATGCACACAAGGAAATGGGAAGGTTGCCATTTCTGGGAGACAACTAAATTTTTTATAAAGTAGGTACCATAAAAATAACTATGATCAAAAATATATTTAAATTTGAATTTTCCAAACTAGTGGGTAATAATGCTTATTCCCTTCAACCTCTATCAAATATTCAATGTTTTATTTTGAGTGCTATTGTTTTAGGAGATTTTTTTTAATAAAAATGTTATGTTCTGGGGAAATATTGGTGCTCTGAACATATTTTGCCCCACTGTGTGAATATTTTAATATATCATAGCAACCATAATTCACTAATCAGGTTATTGTGAGGTTAATGTGTTATAACACATAGAAATTGGCAAAAATAAGTATTAACAAGCTTATGAGTGAACATTGAATAAAGAAAGCCTCAACTAGGTATAGTGGAAGAAGTGTGGGAACAATACACCGTGTTTTACTACCCAAAGATTCAGTAGAATTCAATGCACAATCAAAGTTAGATTTTTTTAATTATAATTAAAATGTATAGGTACCTCTGTCTTCAGTTAAAATATTTTATATGAAATATGGAAAAATCCAGTTTTTAGAAATAAAAATTTTAAAATGGCTATCAAAAGTATTGTCAACTTTTGAGGAAGGGTTATCTTTCTTTTTGCAATATCCTGAGACTTTGTTTAAGAGTCAGTATTTATTTTTTTCTAAACATCAGCTGGTTTTATCATATTTTCTGCATTTACAACTACATTTTAAACATCCCTTTTCAAATCAATAAATTATTACTAATCAATTTCACCCATAGAGGGGAGAAAACCATTTGATTTGTATCATTTAGTATTTGTTCAAAATTCTACTTTTCTATTTGAAATGATTACATTCAAAAAAAAATCTATGAACCAGTTCTTGGTAGCAATGCAAAATTGTAAAATGTTAGGTTTGTTTCTATTGCCAAGTAAAGAATCAAAAAAATATGCCTACCTCTGAATTGACTCGTTTGAGTATCTTCAATAGTGCAGCGGAAATGTAAGGAGGTGTCTCAACATCCACTATTAGCTTGAGCAGTGTTTTTAGACAGCTCTCCATATTAGGTTTAAGATGCTCAATCTCTGCCTCTTGTGTGTGTGAAGAGAGGTACTGATACATCACCAGATATATATGTCTGGGGAGCAACACATAATAAACCATTTAAAGCAAGGCAATACCAAATGAACAGTTTTGATAACATTTATGGAAAAATCAAATACGTGACACAGCAATTTTCCTCTGCATTGAAGAAACCCACTATTATTGTCTTTAGGAATTTAATATTCATTTTACTACAATTCTAACATCTTTATTTTGCTTGATTCACTTTATTTCATACAAATAGAGATGTTTAATTTTGACTTTAAAATATTAAACACAAACTTAAGTAGAAGTAATATGGTTATTAGGGGTGTGAGAATCTTAGAAACTTCGACTTGGCTTTGAAACAAACATCAGCTTCGACTTCGCTTTGAAACCAATTCTGGCTTTGAGACCTAATCAGTAAAAATAGTGACAGCCAAACTACTCGATATATTAAAATGAAAAAAATCTAAAGAAAATGAATTGCATGTTGTGATAGTAACTTAATTTGTCAGACTATCATGAAATAAAACAAACAATTGTGCAATAAAACATTTTCCAAGTAATTTTAGTCTATAAAATAATTTAAATAATCACAATATAATATTTTTCAAGCATAAATAACTAAAAAAAAATATTCAAACTTTGATTCGGCTTCAAGAATATTTCATATATTCAATTCAAATTTGCTTCGAATTTAGAAAGTGGACTTTGCATACCCCTAATAGTCATCTATCTGAAAAAGGTTTGTTTGATTCTTAAATACAAATGGGTTTGTGTGAAATTGGACAAACTGGAAGGCCCATGTGATATATGATTTTGATTCGTGGGGTGTTGTAAATGGTTACATATTATTCTAGCCTTACCCTAGACAGTAAAATAGATCCCATAAAAGAGTCAAATGAAATACTGTTGATTCTGGCTCTTTATTGGTTTGATTAAACTATTAGTTTTTACTTTACATCCATTACTGTTCTCAGACTGTGGCCTGGGTCAGTTTTTATTCAAGCCATATATTTTTGCTAAGCCTGAACCCACAAACATGAGGTCCTGAAGCGAGCATTTTACCCCAAGACCACTGAAGTCAACGACCAATATATTAACCTGAGTATAAATTCTTACTTTCATGGGGAGGATGGGACAGAGGAATAATCCACACTCTGGATCTTATTTATTGAATGGGCCTTCTAAATATATTTACACTAATGAGAGGGATGAAAAAAGTAGAATTTTTACTGTGTTCACACATTTGCATGGAGGGAGGGTGGGATCATTATTATTTAAAAAAAATTAAAGTAAAAACCACCCCAATAGAATTGGCCATGAATCAAACCCCAATCTCCCCATGACTGGCAAACTAGACAAGATGAGACTGAAGCTTCTGTATATGTTCTCACCGTGCAGGCTAGAATTGGTAAAGTTTTCTACCTCCAGTAAAAGATGACACATGGCATCAAAAGTAATTAAAGAGATCCAGAAACCTCACTGAAAGCTGAAATATTTATTTTTTATCATTAAAAATTGTTGTGATTTCTACTAGTATTTAGTTGTCTTATTACTGCTGTTTTTATTATCTATCATTAATAGAACATAGTCACAGAATTACAGTATGTGGACGGTGTATAATATCTGTGGATTATTTTTGAAATGAAAATTCTTGAAACATGCAATTTTTAATTAAAAGTTAAAATAATATTTTATATAGGATTTTGCTATTCTTTTTTTTTCTGATGTCTTATCTGAGAAACACAGATATAACCCAAACTCCTAATACAATTAGCAATCAATTATATATGTTATATTACAAAATTATCTATCAATTCTTAAATGGGGTTTATTTATTTTGTTGGCTATATTTTTCTAAAGGTTTTGTGGGTGCTGAGGTAAAGTTAGGTTTGAGGTTTTGGGGTTTAGTGGCATGCCAAGGATTCTTAGCGCAAATAATCGCACACCAGGAAAAAAGGTTGGCTACCCCTGTTCTAAACCATGGTGCAGAGGTTAATTAATATTTACAGAAAGGTGTGCCTAGTTACTCTTTTTAAATATAAGATATTCAGTGTCACAGTAAACAGTCCCTCATGTGATGCCTTTACGACCTGTAACTCAAGTCAATTTCTTTATTCACTCTACCATGCAACTGGTTTCCAGTCTGATTATATTAATTTGTTAAGTAAGTTTGAATTACAGATTCGAATTTTGAGCTAAACCCATAGAATCTGAATCTAGGATTTATTTGGATTAAAAATTTTAAATCTAATTCAAATCTACCAATATTAAAATTCCAAATTTTGAATCGGATCTGAATCTTAGTGAGATTCGGATTCATAATTTCAAAGGTTCCCATAAGCTTATAATTATAGGGCATTTACAGAAGGAGAGGTTGTATCTGAAACATAGGAAAAGTTACCATGTATCCATTCGCCAAACCATATAATCAGCAAGACCATATTATGTTGATTTATTGTTACTTTTGGAAATCAGAACATTCAAACAAACAAACAAACAAACAATTTGTTTTAAACTAGTAAACATTCTTACATTATTGAAACATGAACTTATGAAAATAACCATTTGGATGTTTCTTTTTAGTTGAAGTGGTGCCTACAGTTCACTTAAAAAATGATTTTTAAACGCGAGCTTCTAAAATGTGGCATGCTCTTCTGAAATCAAGATGGCAAACCAGCCGAAACAAGGGCGGTTGATGACGTCATACAAACTGTCAAGGCGGTTGATGACGTCATACAAACTTTCAAGGTTGTTGTGTTCTTATGCTGTTTACATAATAAAAAACCTTTTATTTTGAAACTAATATTTGTTATGGTTCTCTCTCTAAGCTATAAAAACATTTATTTTGGTGGCCAGTTATGACAAGATATAAGCGTGAATATAATACATTTTAATTTATTATTTAATGTACTATAATATCTTTTGTTGCCACAACTGCAAAACAGAAAACCTAATAGTTTTATTAATATATTCTGTTGAACAAGTTACGAAAATACCAACTGTACATTAATCCTTAGGGAACTATTATTAAACTCATTTCTGATAACACTTTTATCGATAATACAGTATTACTAAGAAAATAATAACTATTTCTGAATAGGATGATATAAGTAACTTTCAGTCAACTTTTGCAATAACAAACCTGCTAGCTGTCAGATACCCCCACCTTTCCAACCATCGATGCTCTATACCAGTGGTTCCCAAACTTTTCAAATCACGAAGCACTTTTCAGGAGAAAAATTCATCACGGAGCACTATCGTTGCCCTGATGTCAAAGTCACGTATGTTTATTTTTTGCTGTTTTTATCTAACTGCATTTTTAAGGTTGTTAGTCGATATTTTATCATATAGCAAAAGCACGAATTTTTTTTTTTTTTTTCTAAATAGTTTAAATTTGAATACAAGCTTAATTTTTCCTATTGGAAGTAATTGAAAATTGGGACTCTAAATACCATTTTCTTAAAACACCAATTTTGTAGATGCGTGTATTTGACATAAGGGCGACCATATTTTCACATAGCACCTATATAGCTACTAAACCGAATGACAGTATTCTCGGCTGAAGCAAATTTTTAAGCATTTGGGTATGTTAAACATCAAGTTTTATTTAATTTGAAATGATATTAAACAACCACAAAAAAACATAAAGTAACGCAATACATTTGAGAACGAATTCAAAGCAAGTATTGTAAATCCACAATATTTTACCCACATAGACATGGTATTTAAAACAATTTTTACAGTTGTAAAAAAAAAGGCACTTGGCATTAAAAAACAAAGAATGATAAAGTATAGACAGCAAATTTTGATTTTAACAAAAGGGATGGGACTGTTTTGATTTGGACAATGTGGCTATATCTGGTTAAATTTGAGAGGGCTGCAACCAAATATCTAGCTCTGTATTGAGGGGGTGAGGGGGGGGAATCTGTATTCTGTTTTAGTAGCCACATAGTCAGAAGATACTGATTTACTTACGGGTCATTCCATGCTAAATCAACAAATTTTAATAAAAAATTTTGCCCCACCATTTTTGATTTTGATGAAATTTGGTAGGAGATTTGCACCAATCTTTTAGACTTCAAAACAATTTTTGTTATATTTTTAAAAAATAAAACAATTTTTGTTATATTTTTAAAAAAAATTACTCCTTGATATATAGGCTATTTTTTACATCACGAACAGGCAAAAAGTGTCCTTTTAGGGTTATTTTCTAAAATATGCATTAAGTTTATTTGAACTAGCAGGGATGGCAGCTAGGGCTCATTTGAAAGCTTAAAGAATGAACTTTTTTTTAGTTTAGACGAAATTAGATTTGAGTTAAAGCTAAGCATGGTTTTTTAGGCCTAAATTTTCATTTTTTAAATGGATTTATTCGGAATTTGGGCTTGAAAAATATAATGAAGGATTTATAGTAACAGGCCAATATTTTTTCCTGTTACACTTATGTATGAGTAGTATGTGCAGAAAAAAAATTGAACTGTTACTGATAGTCCTTCAACCTAAAAAAATTGCTAGAATTTGGAAAAATTTCAAAAAATTGCTTTTTCGGAGCCCAAAAAAGGCATGTGGGACATGTGTTAAAAATTTGAAATTGCCAGGATAGAAAGCCCCTATAGAGTACTTTAAAACAAAAAATATTTCATCTTGTTACTTAAAGGGGTTCAGGTGCCACAATCCTTTGAAGTAACAATAAAACAACGCTCAATCACTATTGAAAACTGGGCTAAGCAGGCAGACATATTTTTGCTGAAAATTGCAGTAGGCCTACAATTTTTTGGCAAAATTCAAATTTGACAGAATTACTGAATTACAAAAACATAATTCAATCTAAAAACAAAGCTTACCTTTTAAGGCACACTTATTGTTTTAAGTTTATCGCGTTGTTGTCTTTTTTTCATTAAGAATAGTCGACAGGTGCTCATTCATCTGTGGTGTGATATTATGAACTCTTCCAGTAGCTGCCAAGAACAACTCACAGGGTGTGAGAATACAAAGAATTTTTTTTGACCCATGTGTTGTCACTAGTTGGTTTTTTGAAAGATGTGCCAGGACCATGAGGATGGAAAAAGTGTATTCGATATTCTTCTTCAGTATCATGCACTTTTATTTCAAGAACCTCGCCCAACCACCAATCCTCATCATACACACAACAGATGTAATCCCTAAGCTTTGGCAGTAGGTCAGTCTGTTGTTGAACCTGAATTTCCCTACTGACTGCAACAATTCTCAATTATTCCGACAGGGATGTAATGCGGACGTGAAGAACACTTTGGCTAACAGGAATAAAACTATGATATGATCTAGTCTGTGGTACGGGAATGGCAAGTTGGTACCTTGTCTGAAGTTGCAGTCCAACCTCTTCAATGTCTTGTCTTGAACTAAAGAAAAACTCTATTTTTTTTATATTGTCCACGCAATATTTGTACATATCTACTGGTGTTATGTGACTTTTTACTGTCCTCTGAAGACTTGTCTTTCTTACAATCCTTTTAACTGTCCCACCAATTCCATCACATGGTCCCTTGCCATGGCATGTGGCAAAAAAATGCCACTCGGCTTGAGCTCCAAAATCTTGTTCATGGTGACACAAATTTATGAAATTTTTTTTGTTCTTATATTGGGCAGCTGACCCATCAGAAAAGTAAAGCACTTTTTTTACTTGAGGAAGGGATGATTTTAAACTGTCCATGAGTAATTTTTGAAAGGTGTAGAAAGCTGTGGTGTTGTGTTCCTATGAATCGCTGACTACACAAAAAAAAAAAATACAGTACAACACACAACCTACATGGTCTGAGTCAACTCAGCAACTGAACAGAGCAAGTGGAGCTATGCCTGTTGAAACATGTTTTGAACCAATAGCCAGCAACTGAACAGAGCAAGTGGAGCTATGCCTGTTGAAACATGTTTTGAACCAATAGCAACACTGTCTATGAAAACTGCTTGTCCAGACAAGCTTGTAGGGTAGATGTTATTCTACAGTTTAATCAATACTTTTAATATATTCTATGTCACATAATTTGTAACATCCCTAAAACCCTAAAAAAAAATATTTAAAAATGGGTCTATAAACAATAATACCTAGAGTTATTGTTATTAAAACATAGCCTATCAAATTTAAACTTTTTATGATAAATAATAGGCTACTATTATTTATATATTTTATGTATAGTTACCTATGTAATGTAATTTTTCAACACAAAATTTTAATTAACTATTTATACTTTTTAACTATATATTAGGCCAATTGCAAATTATCCTTTCTGCTATATGCTTTCTGCTTTCTGCTTGCTGCTTTCTGCTGTTATATCAATGTAATTTTTTTTTTAACTTAACTTGAAAAGCACATACTGCAAAAATAAATAAATAACCCTACAACACGACTTGATTAGTTTCGACTTTCGATTGAATACTGATTGAACTGCAACTGACTGGAGGCTGGATGTGCGAAGAGATACGAGATTTTTATATGGAATCAAAGATTCACAGAAAATTCTGGAAATGTGTCGAAGCTAACAATCGTATCTGAAAGCACGGTGAAGTTTTCACAAAGACGGGGTAGCTGGCACCGTCGAGTCTCTGTGTCTGGTTTCGCTGTGTGCAGTCTGTGTTCTTCACCGACGTTCTCGATGTTTTGCATGGCTCCAAGAAGGTTCGAGCGGGCAAAGCTGACTGAAGTGACGCATGGCATGCACTTCGTCTTGATAAGACTTTCTACCTACTCTGCTTCACAACACGCTGCAGAAGCTGAATAATTTCTACCCAATACTTACCTATGCACAGTTCATGGTCACACAAATTCACAGCTTGGAGATCTTGCCACATTTATTTTAATTATTTTTCTTTCCGACCTCTTCGCGGAGCACCATTATATACCCAACATTCATGTATGATTCAACATTATGAAGGAATCACAAGTATTATTACCAATTAAAAATTTTTTTAAGTAAACTAAATCTTAATAACTGTTTCTCATTTAAAATAGGCTCTTCAGTTTAACACTTACTTGTGATCCATGATAAGCTCTTCGCGTCTGCTGAGCAGCACAGTGACCAAAGGGCTCCAGTCGTCTGAGGCGAGGGCAGACCCAAATAACCTGCCCACATTAGTGAGACAGTCAAGGGCAGTCGTCCTGAATGGGGCCAGAGGGTAAGCCAGGACAATCAAAAGGGAGGGGATAAGGGCGCAATCAGACCAGTCAAGACACCACCCCAAGGGCTCTGAGGTTTTCTGGAGCAAGGCAGCAGTCAGGCGCAGGGCGCGAAGCCGCAGTTCAGGGTTTACAACCAGTGAGGTTGGCGTCATCTCCGAGCCAACCGTTAACTTGTACAAGAACTGAACTTGCTCCTTAAGGCTTGGGAAATAAACCTGTACAGGAAAGTTTTCAATTAAATAAAGTTGTGTTTTCACACAGAACCGCATCATATCAATATATATTACAGTGAACAACCCAACTTTTAACACCCTCTGATATCAAGATTCACACATATATAATACACAACAAGATAGGGCGAGTTGCAGGAGACATTTGCAAATAGGAGAGAGCCATATGGATACAAAATACTTTGGTTTATTTTAAAATAATGGAAAGTGATAAAACTATAGAAAGAAGAAAGATAAACTAGTAGGTGCAAGTTTAGTGAAGGACGGCCCATCTAGAGAAAGAGGGAAAATGTGGGAAGAATCCAATGCACAAGGGTGGCATCTTCTTCCTTTCTTCTGTCTTCTATAGTAGAAGTAGTCACACACACATTTTAACCCAAATAAAGTAATATTTCAGCATTGTTGCCTTTATCCAACAAAAAAGAGGAAAGAGAAAATAGACTTTACACACTTTTTTGTGTGATGAAAGGCAACATTGCCAAAATATTACTTTTGGATGACAGCTGTGTGAGGGTTCTGGAAAAAAAAATTACTGTGTGATAGTCAAACCATACCACACAGTAGACATGTGCCTATGTGGGGGTAGCTTGCCAGATAAGACAAATTTCAGATTTTCTTTCTTAACTAGACTTACTTTAAGAGAGTGAATTTAGCAATGGGATAAAGAAATTGATAAACAAATATAAATAAAAGGACTAATTTGTAATTTAAAAAGGGGTTGGGAATGTCCTATCATCGTGGAAAGAGGTTTTCCTTAAAATAGATTAATAAGAAAATAGAAATATGTCCAAAATGGAAAATGATGTATTTATGGGGGGGGGGGGGGGGTTTTGTTTACAAAATAGTAAAGAAAAGATGGAAATAAGAAAGTTGTATGAAGAAATTACATAGAAATTGTATTTTCTATTAACTCAATGGAGATGAACATAGGAACTGTTTCCATTGATAAACGAACGGTCCAAAGGTTGACTTACATAACTGTTCATCATTCAAAGACAATAGTATTCTTTTACCGCAAGCTCTAAAATGTATTAATTCATACCATTTTTATTTTATACCATGTCTGACATCAGAATACCTTCATATTTAGGGGCTTATAATTGTAAGCCAAAAACAATATTTTGGTCAATACAGTATTTAATTTAGTTTGATATTAAATAACTATTACAACATGCAGGTATAAATTACATTAGAGTATTTCAAATGAACATCATATATAGTTAAAGAAAATGTAATACAAAAGCTTTGAATAGAAAAAAAAAAACAAATAAATTTGATATTTTTATAAGACCATAATTTATTGGTGAAGCTGTGTAATTGTCCAAAGCCAGAATAATATTCGAAGCAAAGTCAGGCTAAATATTAGTAATAGTTTTCGACAGCCAAGTTGAAGTTTCGATCTATCCATTCTACCATAACTCAATCAAAGGGAATATGAAAATGCAAAAACCAATTTCAAAACAAGTAAAACCAAATAATACAAAAGGTGGAAAAAAGAAAAATGGAAAAGAATGATAGGGCAAATTAGATAGGGAACATATATTTATTTCATTTGAGGTATTAAGCATGCAACTTTCTGAACCGGACTGATTATATCAGCACACAAGACTATCTATGAACCAAGAGCCAAAGAGGCCTATCCAATTTTGGCTGGGAAAGGTATTTTCACATATCTTCCAGGAATACTTTTACAGTGTCAAATATTGACATGGGATCGACGTCTTTCTGTGGTGTGATATTATGAACTCTTCCAGTAGCTGCCAAGAACAACTCACAGGGTGTGAGAATACAAAGAATTTTTTTTTGACCCATGTGTTGTCACTAGTTGGTTTTTTGAAAGATGTGCCAGGACCATGAGGATGGAAAAAGTGTATTCGATATTCTTCTTCAGTATCATGCACTTTTATTTCAAGAACCTCGCCCAACCACCAATCCTCATCATACACACAACAGATGTAATCCCTAAGCTTTGGCAGTAGGTCAGTCTGTTGTTGAACCTGAATTTCCCTACTGACTGCAACAATTCTCAATTATTCCGACAGGGATGTAATGCGGACGTGAAGAACACTTTGGCTAACAGGAATAAAACTATGATATGATCTAGTCTGTGGTACGGGAATGGCAAGTTGGTACCTTGTCTGAAGTTGCAGTCCAACCTCTTCAATGTCTTGTCTTGAACTAAAGAAAAACTCTATTTTTTTTATATTGTCCACGCAATATTTGTACATATCTACTGGTGTTATGTGACTTTTTACTGTCCTCTGAAGACTTGTCTTTCTTACAATCCTTTTAACTGTCCCACCAATTCCATCACATGGTCCCTTGCCATGGCATGTGGCAAAAAAATGCCACTCGGCTTGAGCTCCAAAATCTTGTTCATGGTGACACAAATTTATGAAATTTTTTTTGTTCTTATATTGGGCAGCTGACCCATCAGAAAAGTAAAGCACTTTTTTTACTTGAGGAAGGGATGATTTTAAACTGTCCATGAGTAATTTTTGAAAGGTGTAGAAAGCTGTGGTGTTGTGTTCCTATGAATCGCTGACTACACAAAAAAAAAAAATACAGTACAACACACAACCTACATGGTCTGAGTCAACTCAGCAACTGAACAGAGCAAGTGGAGCTATGCCTGTTGAAACATGTTTTGAACCAATAGCCAGCAACTGAACAGAGCAAGTGGAGCTATGCCTGTTGAAACATGTTTTGAACCAATAGCAACACTGTCTATGAAAACTGCTTGTCCAGACAAGCTTGTAGGGTAGATGTTATTCTACAGTTTAATCAATACTTTTAATATATTCTATGTCACATAATTTGTAACATCCCTAAAACCCTAAAAAAAAATATTTAAAAATGGGTCTATAAACAATAATACCTAGAGTTATTGTTATTAAAACATAGCCTATCAAATTTAAACTTTTTATGATAAATAATAGGCTACTATTATTTATATATTTTATGTATAGTTACCTATGTAATGTAATTTTTCAACACAAAATTTTAATTAACTATTTATACTTTTTAACTATATATTAGGCCAATTGCAAATTATCCTTTCTGCTATATGCTTTCTGCTTTCTGCTTGCTGCTTTCTGCTGTTATATCAATGTAATTTTTTTTTTAACTTAACTTGAAAAGCACATACTGCAAAAATAAATAAATAACCCTACAACACGACTTGATTAGTTTCGACTTTCGATTGAATACTGATTGAACTGCAACTGACTGGAGGCTGGATGTGCGAAGAGATACGAGATTTTTATATGGAATCAAAGATTCACAGAAAATTCTGGAAATGTGTCGAAGCTAACAATCGTATCTGAAAGCACGGTGAAGTTTTCACAAAGACGGGGTAGCTGGCACCGTCGAGTCTCTGTGTCTGGTTTCGCTGTGTGCAGTCTGTGTTCTTCACCGACGTTCTCGATGTTTTGCATGGCTCCAAGAAGGTTCGAGCGGGCAAAGCTGACTGAAGTGACGCATGGCATGCACTTCGTCTTGATAAGACTTTCTACCTACTCTGCTTCACAACACGCTGCAGAAGCTGAATAATTTCTACCCAATACTTACCTATGCACAGTTCATGGTCACACAAATTCACAGCTTGGAGATCTTGCCACATTTATTTTAATTATTTTTCTTTCCGACCTCTTCGCGGAGCACCATTATATACCCAACATTCATGTATGATTCAACATTATGAAGGAATCACAAGTATTATTACCAATTAAAAATTTTTTTAAGTAAACTAAATCTTAATAACTGTTTCTCATTTAAAATAGGCTCTTCAGTTTAACACTTACTTGTGATCCATGATAAGCTCTTCGCGTCTGCTGAGCAGCACAGTGACCAAAGGGCTCCAGTCGTCTGAGGCGAGGGCAGACCCAAATAACCTGCCCACATTAGTGAGACAGTCAAGGGCAGTCGTCCTGAATGGGGCCAGAGGGTAAGCCAGGACAATCAAAAGGGAGGGGATAAGGGCGCAATCAGACCAGTCAAGACACCACCCCAAGGGCTCTGAGGTTTTCTGGAGCAAGGCAGCAGTCAGGCGCAGGGCGCGAAGCCGCAGTTCAGGGTTTACAACCAGTGAGGTTGGCGTCATCTCCGAGCCAACCGTTAACTTGTACAAGAACTGAACTTGCTCCTTAAGGCTTGGGAAATAAACCTGTACAGGAAAGTTTTCAATTAAATAAAGTTGTGTTTTCACACAGAACCGCATCATATCAATATATATTACAGTGAACAACCCAACTTTTAACACCCTCTGATATCAAGATTCACACATATATAATACACAACAAGATAGGGCGAGTTGCAGGAGACATTTGCAAATAGGAGAGAGCCATATGGATACAAAATACTTTGGTTTATTTTAAAATAATGGAAAGTGATAAAACTATAGAAAGAAGAAAGATAAACTAGTAGGTGCAAGTTTAGTGAAGGACGGCCCATCTAGAGAAAGAGGGAAAATGTGGGAAGAATCCAATGCACAAGGGTGGCATCTTCTTCCTTTCTTCTGTCTTCTATAGTAGAAGTAGTCACACACACATTTTAACCCAAATAAAGTAATATTTCAGCATTGTTGCCTTTATCCAACAAAAAAGAGGAAAGAGAAAATAGACTTTACACACTTTTTTGTGTGATGAAAGGCAACATTGCCAAAATATTACTTTTGGATGACAGCTGTGTGAGGGTTCTGGAAAAAAAAATTACTGTGTGATAGTCAAACCATACCACACAGTAGACATGTGCCTATGTGGGGGTAGCTTGCCAGATAAGACAAATTTCAGATTTTCTTTCTTAACTAGACTTACTTTAAGAGAGTGAATTTAGCATTGGGATAAAGAAATCGGTAAACAAATTTAAATAAAAGGACTAATTTATAATAAAAAAAGGGGTGGGGAATGTCCATCATCTTGGAAAGAGGTTTTCCCTTAAAATAGATTAATTATGAAAATAGAATATGTCCGAAAATGTAAATGATGTGGTGTGTTTAAATGAATAGTAAAGAAAAGATGGAAATATGAAGTGTGTATGAAGAAATGTACATAGAATTTGTATTTTCTATTAACTCTTTGGAGTTGACATAGGGAACTGTTCCATTCACTTCAAAGACAACAGGTTTCTTTTTTTCCGCAAGCTCTAAAATGTATTATTTCATACCATTTTATTTTATACCATGGTCTGACATCAGAATACCTTCAATATTTTAGGGGCTTATTATGTGTAAGGCCAAACTATATTTTGGTCAATACAGTATTTAATTTAGTTTGATAATTTAAATAACTATTACAACATGCAGTTAAATTACTTTAGAGTATTTCATATGAACATCTATATAGTATGAAATGTATACAATAGCTTTGAATAGAAAAAAAAATGCAAATAAATTTGATATTTTAGAAGACAATAATTTTATTGGTGAAGCTTTGTAATTGTCAAAGCCAGAATATTTTTCGAAGCAAAGTCAGGCTAATATTAGTAATAGTTTCAAAGCCAAGTTGAAGTTTCGATCTAGGTTCCATTCTACAATAACTCATCAAGAGGGAATATGAAATATGCAAAACCAATTTCAAAACAAGTAAACCAAATAATACAAAAGGTGAAAAAAGGAAAATTGGAAAAGAATGATAGGGCACTTAGATAGGAACATATTTTTTTCATTTGAGGTATTTAGCATGCACTTTCTGAACCGACTGATTATATCAGCACACAAGAATTTCTATGAACAAGAGCCAAAGAGCCTATCAATTTTGCTGGGAAAGGTATTTTCACATATCTTCCAGGGTTCTTTTACATGTCAAAATTGACATGGGATCGACGGCTTTACTCCCCCCCCCCCCCCCCCCGAAGGAAGTTATTCTAGGGATTTTTATCACTCAAGAAAAATCCGTCGACCCCAGTGGGTTTGAACCACGAACATCGGGTCCTGAAGCGAGCACCTTTAAGTGACCATTGAGGTTGGTAGGAACATGTAAAAGGAATAAATAGCATAAAAGGCAAACACTGAAAATTGACAATGGATGTAAGGATATAGATAGTATATATTCACATCCTATGTCCACGATATAAGCAATCCACTCACAAATCAAGAGGACACTACTATTTTATAAACAATGTTTCTTCTCTAAGGCTTAGCTTTGCACAAATCTTTTAGAATACTTGATCATTACATGGATTTCGCTGACTGTATTATTGTATAGAAGAATTGTTACTAAAAGAACTGATAACATTTGCTTTAAGTATAGTATTTTCACACTCACATCATTGAACTCCTTGAGAGCATCCACATACAACCTCTTCATAATCAAGTTCTCAAGACTGCAGCCAGTGATGAGGACTTCAAACAACCGAGTTACAAACAGCATAGCAGCATCATCACTTGTGACTACGTTCTTGGCCAAATTCCACCACATAGTTTTCTTCAAATGTTCCGGTAAGGGTGTCTTGTGCATGAGCCTTGTTAAGCAGTTGATAAAACCTGGGACAGCAAGCCTTCCCATACGAGCATCACCCAACAGAACAGGAAATGTTTCTTCAGTAACATTTGGAACATTCTGCTCAACATACATCTGAAAAGTAAAAAGATTCCTCATGCAATCGCATATTAGTAATAATGTATTTTTTTTTAATTTGTTTCATGAAAGAAGTGCAGAAGATATAGAAATTTTTTAAAAATTGTCGTTGTTAACAAATACTTATTTAGATATATGTTGAAAAGTGATACCTAGATATATGAATCAAACAACCAAAACAGTTTTCTTAGGCCAGGCACACAGTGGAGAACATGATTTTTCAAAACGTGATGAAATAAGACATTTTTCTGTAATTGTGTTTCATCAAGTGGCATTCCACTTTGATTATTTGCTTTCAAATGAATCACTACACACTGGCTGTCACAAGGCGAAATTAAAGCGTGCCACATGACAATACACAGTGACACATATTAAAACAAAGCAGCTGTATTCCATGCTCCCATGTTGCATCCAGTTTGTTTCACTTGTTTTGTGAAAAATACATCAGTGCGCAGGCACAAAGTCGGGAACTAAGTCCATGTGACACTAGTCTCCTAAAAGCTTTTGAATTGTGGTGATGATTCTTGTTAAATATTTTGTTACTTTGTTAACTTACTTGAATTAAGTTATAAAATTTGCTTTAGTTACAATCTTGTATTGTACAATTGGTGGTATAACAGCCCTCTCGAGTTGCAGATGGTTGCAGTGCTTGAGATCTTGAGATACTATTGATTGCTTATTTCGCTGACGATTTCTGCACGTCCATCATAGACTCAGCCTTAAACTATGAGTGATGATGACCCTGAGCAATGGACGTATCCTGGATAGCTTAGTGGTGAGCACTTGCACTCTCAGCCAAACATCCAGGGTTTGATTCCCATGTCTTAGGTGTCATTTTTCAACTAATTTAAACTAAGATAGAGAATATGTTTAAAACCACCCTCAGTGTAACCAGCAAAGATTAAAACCTCAACAACCCTGCCACCAGCAAACCAATATATTGCAAGCTTCACTTCTTAGACCTTGTGACCACCAGTGTAGTTCTGTTACTCTAGACTTGACTTGTAAGGAATGCCATAAAGAAGAATATGCCTCCTTACATGTGAATCTTCAACGCATTTTATGGCTTTGTTGAGAACCAGAAGACTGGTGTGGGGGTCATTCTCAGGCACGACCCTGGAAAGCAGGGTGATGGCCAGCAAGTGGGGAGAGAAGTCCCCTTCCAAGTGGGGGGCTTGGTCAATGGCCTCCCACAAGTGTTTGTTGGGGAGACATGCTGGGGTCAGGCATCTCCAGACTGCTGAATTTACTTGGGCTGGATTCTTCACTCTCTGCAAATCACCTAGATCTGAACAGGTAAAAGCACAAAACATTTTTTGAAAATTCAAGAAAAATGAAATATTTTGATTTTAATGTGATTTATGAATTCAATTACATCAGGTGATGGTGGACAATCGTTAAGAAAATATATAATATATATATATTGTAGAAATTATTGAGTGTAAATAGCGAAGCTATATTAATGTATTGGTTCAGTTAGATATCATTAAATGAAAAATGACACATACACGGAATCAAACCCGACTTTGGCTTACCATATGGCGTACTAAGCCAAAGTCCCGTCGATTCCGTGTCAGTTCATTTCAATGTTCAGAATGATTGTAGAAAATTGTTTAGATATGTAGTAATGAGTTTTATTATTACTCCAAAAGTTAAAAATTATTTTGTACATGCTTAATTGCAGCAGGTTCCTCATGATGACAAGATTTACATGATTAAGGATACAATTTAACCCTTTTATGCCACGCCTATTCCAGAATTTGCGTGCAAAGAGTGCCAGAGACCGTTAATTTTGTTTGCAAAGAATGCCACAGGCTATTTCTTCATTTTCGTAAAGGTTTGCAAGAAGATTCGCCAAAACTTTATTTATGAAGCGATTATTTTGATTTTTCTATCATTTTAATCAGTATGTAATTTTCTTTAATAATAATAAAGTTAATACAATTTAACTAAAATTATTTAATTCTATATTTTGAATTTAATCTTTTTTATTTTAAATTTTTTTCAGAACTAATGCTGATTAGCATATTTAAAAATATATTTATATATATATATATTTCAATATTATTTTGCTGTTGTGCATTAATTTTATACATGAAAATAAAGTTTTGAATTATATAGTAGTTTATAGAAATTTTTATATGATATCCTACATTAAATATTTTCAGGTTGTTATTGCTTACCTTACAGCAAAGATTTATTATATTGCTTACCCCATGATTAAGTATTTAGGCCTACATATAATGAATGCGTTTTTCAAAAAACCTTTTATAATGAATAATTTCTTATTTTTTAAAAATATTATATACATTTATAAAGGCATTACTCCTATTTACTAACATTGGTACAGAAAATATTTCACTCACACGACATTACATGAAAATCTAAATAATATATTTTTCTAAACTCATAACTATTTAACCCACACATTTGAAAACTGTTTAAATCAATATGAATGTGAACCCCACTTATGTTTTTCCATGCAGCTCTTATGTAAATTTGCGTTTAACTTAGCACATTGAGTGTGTGATCGTCCCATTGTAAATGTACTAAACTCCCAGTTCCAATAACAACTATTTACCGTTGAATTTTGTTGCCAGCCTTATATAAAATAAATTAGGGAAATGTTCTCTTTCCAGTGATATATGACACTACTAGACTATCGATCAGATAAAGCGAGAACTAGCACAAATCTGGAGAGCCAACCTCATCAACCCAGAAATTCCCTGCCCATCTGAAGTAGTGTTGCCCAACTTGATGGTGACCTTCACACAATCCGAGAGACAGATCCTCCTACAAGGGAGAGACGTTAATAAAAAGAGTAGATTTTTTTATAATACGTACACTTTTGCATTTCTATTTTGTTTTGTACTGCCCTAAAAAAGATGCCATTCTATTCATTTCTCCATTCAACAACCATTTCCACCCGCATAATGGCCACGTAGTTTAAGGTGTCGCTCCTGCCAAAGAATCCCGTTTGAGTGTAATGAGGGATGGTTTTTCATAATGGTTTCCCATTCTTCCTTCATGCCAAATCAGATATATTTTCGCTAAATTCTACCTTCATCGTCCCTACCCTATTAGTGTAAATAAGTGGATAGCCCAATACACATTGCAAAGCGAAAAGGTTTCTCAGTCACCAATCTTGACAACATTCTAGTGACTAGATGTTGGGTTCTTTCTCACCTCAACCTCTCCATCCACCCAACCGCACATTATTACGAACAACAATCAAACACGTAGAGACAAGAGTAAATTATAAATTAATCACCAACACACAATACAGAAGATCAGGTATAAACATTAACAACAAACTCAAAATGACTACATCTCTGAGGCTGCCAAGTGCTCAATCCCGAGTATATATTAAAATCTTTGGCTTGGCTAGAAAATTCAAAGTACTTGCAGATCATTGATAAAAGATTTTAAAAATTGAAACTAAAAAAAAATTGAAAGCAGATACTAGTATATACTAATTTTGAAAATTGAATCTGATATTCTTTTCAAATACTTGAATCTTGAGTTTTCTTAGGGATTAAAAGATTTAAAAAAAAAAGAGGTGTCTTATTTTAGCATGTCATGGCTACAGCATAGATATAAGCAGAGTTTATCATTGATTTCTTCATGATAAACATCATTATTTTATAATAATAATAATAATATTTAGCACCGCACCTGTTCGGGTTATACGCTTAAGTACTAATTACGCTAATGGATTAGGAAATGGGGGGGTTAATTTAGAGGAAGTGAACCCATATTTGCGTGGAGGGAGAGTGGAAAACCATTTAGCAAAAAACCACCCCCAGTTCACCCGACATTATTTTATAAATAAAGATATAGACATAACATATTTTCAAAAGTAATAACTTACCTTTCTTGACAAGCATAAGCATATGATTTTGCTGGGCAAACTCTGACTGAAGCACCTCCAATGTACACAGTAGGTCAAGATTGTCAAGAGGAAATAGATATGGCAGCACCGCTAGGAGGATACGTCTTCAATAAGTCCAGGTTGACTAAGATCAGATGAGCACAGACACTTGAGCACCTGGACTTGTACCTTGGTGGATACGCTACTTGACTTACAGCACTTGGAAGCTAGCCACAAGAGTTGTTCCAAAACAACATCTAAACCAAGCAGTGACACCAATTCTGGCATTGGAAGCTCAAGTAACTTGCTCACCACTGACATTTTATCATCTCGTAGTCGCGCTGACAGGGTGTGCTTTATGGATTGTTTTTCTTTCTCCTAAAACGTAACCATTTCATTTTTAAAAGTAATGGCAAAGTAACTAGTTTCTTACTTAGATAACCATTAGACAAAGCTCTCTTATAAAAGGGTCACATAGGTTTCTCTCTTAAAATAACAAAATGGTTTAGCAACATTTTATTGAGAATAAAATAATTAACAAAACAATAAATTACTTTGTATGGCTTTACACACACTTGGAAACATTTTAAGAAAACTTTGTTTGTAAACATATGCCAATTAGGTTGCTCTTGTTTGCGGAATGTTTTTTAGGGTTTCTCAGAAACAGTTTAGGATATGTTTGCCAACTGTTTTAAACAAGTTTGGGTGTTTCCTATACATTTCCCGAAAGAGCAAACAATGTTTCTTGCTATCCATTTCAAATGAATTACAATAAACAAAGTTGGCATGCCTGGAGGTGTTTGCAAACATTGTCGACAACAAGCAATGCAGGTCAGTTTGATTCTGTTGTTCGCACATAGCACATCAAGTCCCGATTTTTCAATTAAATTGCTCTAGACTGTCATGTCATGGACAAATGAAAAAACTCTTAAACTGATAGAAATATTTCATACCAATACCCTGTTATAAAATGTGACATATAAAAATTACAATAATAGCATCAAAATACAAAATGTTTTAAGTAATTATGAAGTTAAAAAAATAAAGGCCCTTTTGGAGTATAGGAATTATTTGTAATAAAAAAGATTACGGGAAACCATGTTGGTTTGATCATTTGAGTCTGGACACAAAACAATGTGTGTTTAAATGTTTGTAAACAATGTGACAACAATTGCTCCCCTATAATTGCAACATGTTTACCTATATTTGTGAGCAGCAAGGTAACATTTTTTAAACACAAGAAACAGTTTTCGAACAAAGTTTGAAACAATATTTTCAAGTGTGTACTGGACTTATGGCTTAATATTAATTACCCCAATACATTTAACTGTATAATAAGACAGTGTAGAAATAATGTACAATAATGTAAAGTAATTAATAGTGAGGGAAGACAACCTGATAGGAAAGTTAGGTTAGGCCTAGATAGAAAAAAAAACACTTCACTCTCTTTTCTTCTTAAACTTTTTACACTTCCCAATTCTCACTTCTTCACAATTCCACAATTATACATAACATTGTTTTAAATTTTCGGAAATATTCCTTTTTCTTATGAAGACTTATTTAAAACACAAAGAAAGATTTGTTATGGATTCTATGAATTCTAAGATTCTAGAAGCATGTAGTCCCATAACATATCTTTGTGTTTTGTGTGTTTTAAATATGTTTTCATAAGAAAAAGGAGTATTTCCAAAAATTTAAGACAATGTGTATTTGTGGAAGTGTGAAGAAGTGAGAGTTGGGAAGTGTCAACAGTTTAAGAAAAAACAAAAAGAAGAGAAGAAATCAGGAGTGAAGAGAGAAGTCTGTTTGTTTCTATCCAGGCCTAACAACACTATCATTTCATGTTGGCTTCCTTCACTATCAATTACTTTAAATTATGTACAGTGTTTCTACACTGTCTTGCTATACATTTCCAAACCATTAGGCACTAATTCATTTTATAAACACATTTAACTGCCAATTGATGATAACTTCACTGTTTTATGCATTTTTTCTTGAAATAAAATCATATTTTGGAATATTTAATAAAAGTATGTGGATTATATGACTTGATTGTGTGAAAAAAAGAAGGAAGAGGAGATTCTGCCAAGGTCTAGTGCAAGTTACACCTTGAACAGAAAGAATCTGAACACAGTCAGATGCTTCTTTTTCCCCACGAACAATATTTGGTGAGATTTTAGGATTTGTGGCATGAAATTGATCTATTTTGCAACTGGGGGGGGGGAAGCTCCGGGGTGATTCAGCATACCGTGATCACGTGGCTAGAGTTAATAGTTTTATCCTATGGGGTCTGCTATCTTTATGAGAAACTTCTGAGACTTGAAAAAAATAAATTCCAATAATCATGGACACAAATTATGCTACTTCACTTTATTAAAAATCTAAAATAGATTTCAGGGTGGCTACAAAACATATTTTACTAAATTCCCTGACTTTTCCAGGTTTTCCAGGCAACATTTTTCAATTTTCCCTGACTACTTTTTTCCATTTTTAATGGTGGATGATGATTTGTTTATTTATTATTGATCACATATTAAAAAAGTTTGTATCTACTAACAAAACAGTTTTTTATCAGTTATTTAAAAATTAAAATGTTATTTTATTTAGGTATTATTAACTTTTATTTAGTGTTTAGTTGTGAAATTAATGGGATTTTTAGACATTTTTAAATTCCCTGACTTTTCCTTATTTTTAGTTAAATTCCCTGACATTTCCCTGTTTTCCCTGTCATTCAAAAATTCCCTAACTTTTCCAGGTTTTCCATGTTTTCCCTGTCTGTAGCCACCATGGATTTAAAAAAATAGGAAGCATGCAATAGTACAAAAAGATGAGACGTGTGCTATGATTACGATAGAATATCTGACTATTATCATGTTAAAACAGTCAAATATTTGATTGATACACACAATCTGTGACTAGCTAGCCAATCCTCAGCTAAACACAGTGTGCCATAATCAACCAGTGATCAGATTTGTATCAGCCCGGCCCTAATTTTTTCTTAAATCTATCAGAATTCAAATATAAACATAGGGAACAATTTGAACACTAAATATGGTTGAATCTTACCTCAATTTGATAAAAGTTGCTGACAACATATTGAACAGCCTGCCCTCTTATTTTTGAATTGGGATGATTCAGTTTCTCGAATATATTATCAGAGTTATGAAAACCCAGAATTTTCTCAAGTAAATTCCTAGTCTTCTTGGAAGCATACATTTTGTGTATCACCTTGTCATATTGTGTGGGGTATTTGCGTTCCAGACTTCTCATAAACATAGTGTACCATTCAATTATTTCCTTGCTATTGTTTGAGACTTGCTCGACAGGGTCTGGCTGCTCGCCGAGCAAGCCGTCAATATCAAAATTTTCCACTGCCATTCTAAAAAGTGAAAATCATACACAAAATAAATATTAATGTAAAAACAAATATTATCATTAATAGCTTAAATTATACAAAGTTATTGATGCTTTGATCCAATGGAACAGCGATATAGTGAATTTGATGAACTGCAGAGATGTTTGAATAAGACAGCCATAGGGAATGTGACTGGTCAGGATTTAGATCTCGGCTCTTTGGGCTTATTTAGATTACTCGGTGTTGCCAACCTCTAGGGTTCAAAGAGCAGAACACAGATTTAAATGGAGATGTACACACGAAAGTTAACCATCGATTTACACGCGTCAGGGTGTCTTGTGAGTGGTTAGGTCCGCAACTGACCCAACATCTAAAAGAAACTCTCCATTATCAGAACATTGTTTTAAAATAGCATGCTTACACCACTGCGCCTTACTGACCTGTCAAGCTATACACATGTATGATAATTACTCTAATGGGGTAGGGATGAGGAAGGAAGCATTTTAGAGGTAATCTACCTGCATTTACGTAGCGAGAGAGTGAGAAACTATATAGGAAGAACCACCCTCAGTAGACCCGACCAGGATTCAAGCTCCTATCTCCCCGTCATCAGCGGGCCAGTTTAACATGAGAGTGACGCCTTAGACCCTTCAGCCAATAAAGCGAGTTACCCCCTTTTAATGGTCGAGTGGGGTCAAAAGTGTGATGGAGTCTATTTAGACAGAGGATTTTATTTATGAATATGAAACCCAACTGGTCATTTGTAACACTGAGGATTATAGCATTACAATTGACTTTTTAGCAGGTCTTACTACTTGTTCAAGTTATGTGCATATGTACTAATGACGCTAATGAATTAGGGATGAAGGAGGCATAAGTTTAGAGGAATTGTACTGAGATAGAGTGGAAAACCCTTTCAGTACACCAGACCGAGTCTCGAACCTCAATCTCCCAATCATCGGCAGTCTAGTCTAACATGAGGTCTTAAACAATGTGGCCAGTGAAGCAGGTAGCATTACAATTAAGAATAAAAATGAATAGGAGCTATCTTGGTAAGATATGTGCCTTTGAGCTTAGTAAGAGGTGCACCTAATCTTTACTTTTAGGTTTAATTTTTATTTTTTTAAAGTTTTTGTTGGATCAATAATTCCAAAAGAAGTGCTCCTTTAGCCTAAGCCATCCTGAAACGGGCTTGATGATGATTGATAACGGCACTAACCAATGTGCAAATACTCAATAACACCAAGCAGCCAGTGTGTTAAGCTCCTTAAGGGAGACACAAGACCAAACATTGTCAGTCACAGTTTTATAAATAATTTAAATAAAAAATCTAAGACATATAAAAACCAAATTCAAGACTTGAACTATTGTTTCCAGGACAAGAGACACAAGCAAAAACAACATTTAAGAATTATATTAAAACAAATAAATATAATGTTGCCTAGAAAGTTTCAGCAGAAGCAAATGATTTGGAGTTTAGAGTTTACTATAAATACAATCCTTAGCTTTAAAATAGGTCTAGTTCATGTTAGTAATAATTTAATGCTTCAAACTATTATAATTATAGGGTTACATTGTGGGTAATTACAAAAGTGGTTAAGCAGGGTTGCCACTATTTTATTGCTACCTGATTATCTGTGTTTTACAGGTTTTCCAAATGGAATTTCCATTTTGCCATGCAGCTTAAATTGGAGAAAAGAGTTGTAGCCCAAACTCTCGGATTAGAGGGGCCCAAATACAAATAATGGAAATCAACAAAAAGATAAGTTAAAATATGTAAATAAGAGTGGGCTGTGAGAGTAATTATTATTGATGATGCAAGGCGCGTAATACGTCCTAATGCAAAAAAAAAGGAAACACGGTCCTCCTTACAACAAAATATAAATATAAGTAGAAAGATTAAGTTACAAGGGGAGATGCCAGGGTAATATGATTGCATAAACTAGGGATAACCAGACTTAATTATACACAGAAAGACGGCAGGTTAAAAAATAGAGTTTTATTATATGAATGCAATATTTAACAATATTATATATTCAGGCGTAATATTTACTTATTCTTTTTATTTTTGATATGATTTTATATTACAACTTAATATTATAAATGCCCTTTCACCAGTAATTCCTTGACACATAGCAAGATTAAAAAAATTTAAATGTAGAAAAAATTTTAATTTATATTTTATGTTTATGAAAATCATACTCAACGTTTAGCATAAATAATTTCGACATCTTGTTCATACAGACATCTCTAAAAGGTAAAGTCCTTTACTTTTATCATTGTGAACTCCAAATAGAATAGTTTACTTTTTTATATTTATACACAACAAACAATATTTCGCGCATTAACATTTGAATGTTCAGGCACAATGTCCGTAAGGAATCTTTCACAATAATTCAAAATAAATATTTATAATTCCTAAGTCATAAGTCTAAGTTTAAATTTAATGTTTTTAGAACACATAGTTCACGCATGGCATTACCATGAAAAAGTTCTGTCTTAAAGTCCTGACTTACATCTTCCAAACATATCATTAATAATTTACAAGTCATAAATAGACTTTAAGTCCGTTAAATATTCTAAGTTTAAATTTAATGTTTTTAGAACACATGGCATTACCATGAAAATGTTCTGTCTTAAAGTCCTGACTTACATCTTCCAAACATATCATTAATAATTTACAAGTCATAAATAGACTTTAAGTCCGTTAAATATTCTAAGTTTAAATTTGATGTTCACACACCACATACTTTGACAAAAAAAAAAATATATAAATAAATATGTAAATAAATATCCGAAAGAGAATTTTGATATAAAAAAAAATATAAGAAAAATATATTATGCCAAAAATGAATTTCTCCTTACATCTTTTCTATTAAACAAGTCCTTGAAGCCTAAGCTTCGTCCGACTGCTTCCAGACCTGGCCTAAGAGTGACGCCATAGTTTCCTGGGCGGTCTTTTATACGGTGCAAACTCCATGAACACAAGAGACAGGATCCACAAAGGGAGGGGGGGGGGGGGAACGTGCGTGACCAGGAAACGTCTGTATTTTTCTAGAAGCCGAACTCGTGTATTCTAGAAAGAAAATTCTCTTCTTCTGGGGTTGGCGTCGATAGGCACTATGCTAGCGAACTCTAGCGGGGCGTGTCCGGACTCTTGTTTCACAAAGGCAGTCGTTGACTGGGTGAAGTAGGGGCTGGATGTGTTTATGTTTTCTCGACTGTAGCCGGGATGGTGATATTGGGTAAGTAATATTTTGATGACTCGTTGACTAACATTAGCTTGTAGCCATATGAATGCTACAGAGTAATTAAATTTCATTTTTCAAGAAAGTGACAAGAGTGAAGTCATGGAACTTATTCATTAGTTCACTTTTTCGTCCATTCAAAGACCTATTCTTTTAAGTTTTCAGTTAAATGATCCAATTTAACCTATATTCCAGTATTTTCACCAGATTTTTGAAAATTCCAGCCACAAAAAAAAATTGCTGTGTTTTGCTGATTTTACAGGTGCCTGGCAAAACTGTCATAAGCACAACAACCCTGGAATGAGCACAAAAAAACTAACTAATGTAAAGATCCCCTGAAGCAGGAAATTTTAAATTTTAAAAGAAATTGTTTAAAAAAGGAACACGTGATTAAGACTAAATATGAGCAATTAAAAAAACAAAATGAATTAACCAATGAAATTGAGAGTGAAAACTTTAAACAATCCCCCACAAATTTACTAAATATCTTTATAGATGTGCCCCCCCTCCCCCCAATGATATATCCCAGTTATTAAGAGGTACTGAAGCCATTACCAACAACAAAGCTTTAAGATTCCTTAGATGTAAAATGGATTTTTTTAAACAATACACAAAAATGGCTTACTTTAAGTATGGTGTGTGTGTGTGTGTGTGTGTGTGTGTGTGTGTGTGTGTGTGTGTGTGTGTGTGTGTGTGTGTGTGTGTGTGTGTGTGTGTGTGTGTGTGTGTGTGTGTGTGTGTGTGTGTGTGTGTGTGTGTGTGTGTGTGTGTGTGTGTGTGTGGTGTGTGTGTGTGTGTGTGTGTGTGTGTGTGTGTGTGTGTGTGTGTGTGTGTGTGTGTGTGCGCGCGTGTGTGTGCGCGCGTGTGTGTGCGCGCGTGTGTGTGTGTGAACATGTGTATGTGAACATGTGTATGTGTATGCATTAGTGTGCACAGAAAGTTTCATATTTAAGACTTCAGAGCTTTATTCATAGCTTACCCACATCGGTGGGCATGCAGATTTAGGTGTCAATAAATGTCTAGTCTGGTGATGGGGTGTGAGTGAAAATAGTGACCAGTTGGAGTGCAGTGGTTTTTGTCTAAATCAAATGTTTCCCAATCTCCCTTTACCGTTCTCCTCCCAACCCCATTGGTGTAAATACCGGTATGTGGATAGTTTATTTGGTGTAAATTTGTGAATAGCATGATGGGTAATAAAACAAAGTGTACAATAAAATATCATTATTATTTATACCTTATGATTTCCTCCACACTGTCTTCTTCTAGACCAACTTGAGACACCAGGTTGATGGCCAACTTTCTCAGACCTGTGTCGTCTATCTGTGACTGAATGCTCCTTAGTGTTTCTGCTAGCAAGGGTACTAAAAGGGGTGTCACATGTCCTCCTGAGGCCGAAAGTTCCCCCAGAGTGGTTGGGAACTTAGGCACAGATGCCAACCTAAGCAAGGCTTTGTGAGGAAAACTGGTAAGAGTACTGCTTTGAGATTGATAGAGTAATACCAACAGAAGAACTTTCTCCAAGTCTAGGCTAGCTTGTGGGTTCTATAAAAAAAAACATGAATATAGGTTATAGATATTTAAAATTTTGATTAATAACACAACACATTCAAGCTTTACAGACTGTTCTCAGGGGCAGATTGTATGGAGTGCTTAAAGAAGGTATGTCCTACTAACTTTTTAGATTAATAAAATTCCTCCATATACAACTTTCATTTATATTATTTCCATTTATGGTAGTAGTGTGGGGACACAGATTACTAAAAATTTTCTATGCAAAATCATTATCATATAAAAATATTTTAGTTGTGGAAAATTAAAAGACCATTTGAATAAATAAAGGTTACAAATCCACTACACTCGGCCACGGGATCATTATAAAAGAATATTTGAACAAAGTAAAAAAGTCATGTCCATTGCATTATTTTTGTAATATAAAAACATAAGCTTCAAATTAAACGTTTAGGTAGTAGACTAAATAAAAGAAATAAAAATTACTTTATTATTCCGAATGGGGTCGGGGTATCTTGTCCCATTTAATCAAAAAAAACAGAAAACAACTAAATTTAGAAGAAAATTAGTAATATGGTAAAGTATACTAAAGTGATGTACGTGACGGCCCACCTCCTTACACACCACTTGTGAAATATATAGAATAAAATTAGTTATTTAAATATTATTTGAAATTGAAATTACAAAACTATCTCAGTATATGTATTTGATAAAAAAAATTGTTATTTGTTGTTGTTATTCTTCACTCATTTCCAGTTTGAGTGCTTTTCTAGGGAATCTACTGGTTCCGTCCTTTTTACATGGCCAAACAATTTTAGCCTTGCCGTCTCAATTGGATCTTGAGTTTCCACAATAACAATCCATTCTGTTATCTTTTCATTTCTAATCCAGGTCTCTTCTTGTATTTAACGCAACACTCCTTAAAAAACAACTCTGATGACTGCACTCTGCTCACATCTTTTACCAAAATCGTCCCAAGTTTTGTCCACACAGTAATATCGGAAGTATGTCTTAATATAGTGATCTTACAATTCTTAGGTACTCCCTTACTTCAAAATATGTTCCATAATGTCTGGTAAAATTTTCCTGTACTTATATTTTGTTTGTTGCTTATGACCAACTTTTCCTTCCCTATGAATGTTGCTTAATTATTTGAATGGTTGTTTCTTACATGCATGGGAGAATCCTGAAAGCATATAACATTGGTGTGCTAAGCCAAAAGTCCCGGGTTCAATTCACATGTCAAGGTGCCATTTTCAACCAAATTTAAATTTAATTGAATTCTAGTCCCCTCCATAGGAACATGCTGTAATTACAATAATTTTCAACCTGTGTGTTGAATATTAAATTTTGCTTCAAAATTACAACTCGTGTATCATATATTTGGCAGTATAACCTCGTTCCAATTAGCGGATGAATGTGGTATCTGATAGCTTGTGATACTATTGGTTACTCATATGTAGTTGACAATTCCACACATCCATCACAGACTCAGCCTTAAACTATGAATGAAGAATGACCCTGATTATAGAACGAATACAGATAGCTCAGTTGTATAGCATTGGTGTGCTATGCCAAAAGTCCCGGGTTCGATTTCCTTGTCTAGGTGTCATTTTCAACTAATTTAAATTAACAATTACAATAATCAGAACCCTTTACAAGATTTAAAATAAAACAGTTTTTCCTGTGGTCATTCCCTAAACACAAAGCCTGCTACTGCCTAATAGACTGGCGTAGTTTTTTAGCTCTGCAAATTGCTTCTAGAGCAGTTTGGTTCTGATAATCACTCCTTGCCAACACAATTTTGAAGGAATGGCTCAGGTTAAAGCTTTGATGTATAAAAGACATTTATTAGTGCAGCGTTTTTGGCCCCCACATTTAGTGTTTTAACATCAGTCTGCGTATTTAAAAATAATCACTCTTATTTAATCTGCTTTTCCTAATAGTTTTTTATAAGTTTAAAAAAATAGTGGTGTTAGGAACTTGGACCTAGAAGTAAACGGTGAGGTGCTACTCTCAAGCCTAATGAGTTAAACTGTAACTTTTTTTATACGGATTTTACCAAAAAAAAAGTTTTTTTTAATTACCAATTTGTGGTTTCAAATCAGTTTTGTTTTATAAGCATTCTGTTTGATGAATTTGAGATCAACTAAATTTTAGTTGTACAAGGCCAATCTAACATTTGAAACCTTTTTTGAAATATTAATTTGGTACTCTTTAAATTGATAAAAGGTTGAATAGGCTATTTTAATTCCAAAAAATTTTTTAGTATTTTTATAACCCTTGCAAGCATTGATTTTGGTGCACCTAAGCAGACAAAAAATGAGCCAAGATTCATCATGGTGGTAGACAAAAATAACAAAAATGGTTTCGGTCAACTCACGAATAGTGTCAACTATGATGAGGATAAAAAAAATAGTACACTCTGGCAGCCTGACCTAAAGAATTTTACATGGAATAACTCTTTAATCAAACTACTACAAGGAAAAGTTGAAAAACAAAAATTGAAGAATATGACTTACAAATTAAGTGTTTATAATAGATATATATTTTAATAGATGATAATTATTCCTTTACTTTCTATTGTATAAGTGGCAAAATCTTGTAATGTTTAAAATTATACTGTGAATTTTTCATGCAGATACTTCATTTCAAACTTGAGTAGAATTTTCATTCATACACACATTAATCAGGTGGAGTGATTAAATTTAAAAGTGGGCTATATTTGATTTTCTATTTTTGAATTATAACCTCAATCCTCAATCCTCAATCCTTCCTCAATTGTAATTTTCATAAGTCCACCAAAATATGTAGAAACTATACATAATTTTAATTTAGTAAAATCACTATAATTACAATAGGGGCAGATTTAACTATCTATCAATAAAGTAAATATAATTTAAATAACTGTTTGAGAGGAAAATATATTACCTACTAAGTTATGCTATTGATTTTTAAATAAAACAAATCTTTTTAGAACATAATACAGATAGTGAAACATACCTTAGTCAAATTTTCAATAATCTGATGTAGGACATTTTCTGAGAGCTGAGCCTTATCAGCGAGTTGGGCCGTGATCATAAATGAAGCAGCCGCAAAATCCAAGACCGGGGATGGAAGCCCTTTTAAAAGGGGCTTCAAAATGTGCACAAGCTGAAGTTCAGTGGTAGCAGAGGTGTGCTCTAGGGCCCCCACAATGGTAGTGCAGAAAAACCCCAGGGCAGTGGTAAGACAGTGGGCATCGCCGCTGTGCTCTTTCACTGCCGCAAGTGCACCATCACACACAAACTTGAGAAACGAGGGGTCGACAGCGCAGTGGTTCAGCAGCGCTGTCTTAGATAAGGGGACTCCTGGTTTCTGCAGAGGACGCAGCCAGTGCCACGGGCTGGATTTGCTCTTAACATCAAGAAGTTGCAAGACTCGCACAAACATACGAGTGTCATGGTATGGAAAGATAAGTAGCAACAAGTCGTCTCTGTTGTATAGGTGAATGTGGAACCTTCAAGAACACAAGTGAAAGTATAGAGATATTATTTTTATAACATTGTCAGGGGAATAATGCAACCATTTTCAGGGTATTGAAAAGTGCTGTGTAGTGTTCACTTTAAAATTATGAACCAGCTAACAATCGGTTGTGGCCTTCACAGTGATTATGAGTACTAGACCTATTATCTTTTATTTAGAGTTTTAGTTAGGATATGTTCTATGATAAGTCAAATCCTTAAGGATATTCAAGATTTTAAAAAATTATTTTTCAAATTTTGAATTTGAATATTTAAGAGCTAGTGTGATAATTATTAGTAGCCCGCCATAATTATAAGACAAATCTAACAAATATAGGCTACCCCTGAAAATTAATTTACCACTTAGAAAAACATGAACACACATTTTAACAAATATATGTTTTCATTTAGTTAGAATTTATATTTTCTTTATAAATTTAGAAATCAATGTAAACAAAATCAGAATTCAAGAAAAAAAAAATCATATAAAAAATGTAATAAAAGTTTTCTTGTGATTATTATGTTTTCTAAGATTCAAATTCAATATTTGTGGGTAAAATGAAGATTCAGATAAATTGGAAGAAAAAAAATGGATCCTGCCCATCTTTAGTTAAAATATAAATAAATGGTGGTTAACTTAGTCGTGTGTGAGAATTGTATGAAGGGGAGAATGTGTCCTTTCCAGGTAGAGGGCAAAGATCATAGCATTTACTCATTTGGACTATCGGACTATAGGCCTACTTTGTTTAAAAAGAAAGAGAGTTGGGTCAGATCCACTGTTTTATTAAACCCAATCTTCATTTTATCACTGAGTCGCAAATCTATAATTTGCATCTGAATCTTGAAAATAATTGTGAATATAGGAGGAAATAGAAATATAATGGAATAATAAAAAATAGAATTAAATTAGTAACTTTAATAATAACATAGATTTTTTTTAAATTTCATTAAATATAACACACATTCTATTATTAAGTGTTAAATTAATAGTATGGGGATGGTTGTTAAGTTATTCCTATGGGGTTGGTTGTTTGGTAATTCCTATATCTATGTTGAGGTTGAACCTATATAATTCCAATTCAAGATTTGAAAAGAAGAAAAAATGTATAGGGTATTTTTAAAGATTCTCAGTAATTGAGGGGACAAAAACTTGCAGTTATTAAATAAACAAGTTGATACCATGTGCTTTGTGACATCACAGGCTATAGTAATAGTGGATTGCAACAACCACACAATACCTTGAATGACTGTGTGAATAGAGATGGACGATAAATCACTGACTTGTGATTTTTTTCACCGATACCATATGATCACCGCTACTCCCAGTGACTCGATCTCAAAAGTATCAGTGATACAGATATCAGGGATTGGAGATACTCCATACTCGCATCGGATGGCAACAGTTACTCGAGCTACGGAGCTAGTATTGCTTCTTCTAGACACTCGAGTAAATACTCGCTTCGCGGCCCATGTTGTTTTTTTTTTTTTTATTTTCTACCAACTAATTGAGAATTGACCTTATTAACTGGCATGTTTTACGTGTTATTTCTATTTAAAACACTTGATCTCTTAGAGCTCATTTTCAAAAACAGTATCAGATTGCTATGTAAAAATTACTTTAATGGTTTAAATGTTTCATTCACATGCGTTTTCAATACAAAATATTTGTTGTTAAGAACAAAATCTATAAGCTTGCTTACTAAGCAAATCACATTTTGGATTCTATTTAAAAGTAGGCTACAAAAAAATCATGTATTCTTTTTTTCGGTGATCCTATCCCCAAAATCGCAAATAATAAATTAAAATAAGTAACAAAATAGAAAATATATCAATAAACCTTAATATTTACTATGCGTTGATGATCCTAATCATCCTATAGTCTAATCTAAAGTTTATTTGCTTCTAATATATATGTATAGCTCATATACTATTAGATGTACAGTATTTAAAATAAAATAACACTACAATAATATCATATATGATCTGCATTCAAACACCATTTTCTAAACCAATCACCATTATGTTATGTTATTTTTAATGTCACATAAATTTTAATTGTAGTAAATTGATCAATAAATAAATTACACAATTACAAGAGTTTTTCATAGTACGTCAAATAAGTTTTAATATTGGTATTAAAGTTTAACATAATGTTTGTTGGACCACTAATTTTGCCCAAATTACATAACATTTCACTATAAAATATTAAATAACATTTTTTGCGTTTCTCTTTTTATCAACTGTATGAAACATCTTAAAACGCATACTTTTGTATTGACTGTACATTAGTCAGACAACATGAAACCCAGATAAACCTGAAGATTAGGTAGCTGTATGTTGAATGGTAAACTGTCAGTGCCTGACAGAAGAGTTTATGTTAGGCCTTTAACTATTGAATTCCATTGCAAGCCTCAAACACCCGAGTAATTAGTTTCTTCCAACGATATCATGGGACTATTCGAGTAAATACTAAATACCCAGAACTCGGAAATACTCCATACTCAGCCTTACTCGTCCCAACAGCTAAATACTAGCTTTGACTGTGGTTGGAAAGTGAAAAATTATCGGTCCATCAAGACACTGTGATGATACCAGTCACAGTGAAAAATCACTGGTATAAATCACCGTATTTTAAAATCACAGTCACTGTATTCACTGATATCGTAAAATCACTGTTTCACCCATCTATATGTTTGAATCATATGTCTACTTATTTTAAGGGCAGAGATTGCAGTAAACCCCTAACTAATATATTTTTTTTAATACAAAACTTAATTATAGCATAGCTCTCTTTATTTTTCATTAAGTGACTTTAAATGATGTTTAGTGATATTCATTGTAAATTGTTAGTAAGGAGATAGTTATAAAATATTAGTATAAGGAAATATTTTAAATGTTACATTCATATAACCTGAAATGTGTAAAACACCTTTATGTCATTTAAATCAAGATTGAATGAATTTATTAAAGATACAAAAAAAAAATTGAATAAAAGGTCAAAAAAGAAATGAACAATAAACTTATGAAAATAGTTGGTAAATGCTTGAAAGCAATAAACAAATGTTACAAACTACCACCTAAAGAAACCTTCCCTCCCATTGGATATCTATGTCTGCTCCTAAGGTAGCCAATGATAAAGAGTTATTTTACAGTAGATTACTTTGGAGTCATTTGGCTGAATACTTTTTTAGTAAGTAGCTACTAGGCTATATTTTTTACAGTTAAGAAAGTGTAACTTACCCCAGTTGTGGGTATGGCTAGTTGTGATGTCGGCCTATCCTGCGTGACTCAAGTTCAAGCTTATTCTAAAAACAGCTTACTTAGACAATTTTACATAATATATATCACAACTACCCATTCCCCATAAATAGAGATAGGGTAAATTCGCTTTTGCGAAAAAAAAAAAGGGTGGAAAATAGGGTATTTATAAGTTTTCTTTGCGTTTCATGGCATTTGAAAGTGTTTAAAGCGATTTTTATTTCACGAATAAACGCGAAAAATGTGATTTTGAGAGTATTTTAGCTAAATTATTATCTTTAGCGAAATAGAGGCGAATTTCCTGAAACTGCTGAGAATTTCTATAAAATGATGTTTTTCAGCGGAAATAAATGTTTAAAAAATCATTGAGTTTCACTCGTCTGTGTGCTTCAGCTCGGGTTTTACTTGCATCCTGTGCCTTCCACAGCCCATCCGGCTAATCGCCACATTCTGTTAGTCGTTGCTTAGCAACCAGCCAAACCCCCCTTCCCCCCTTCCGCCAATCCTTACGAAAGCCCAACCTCTCACATGAAAATAATTGCAAACGAAGGTTAAAATACCCTTCGTATTAATGCTTACATAAATGTTATCATAAATCCTTTGTATAGGCCCTAAAAACATTGACGAAAGACATTTTTACCTATTTTGCTACAAAATGCTAAATTATGCCACAAAACGCTAAATTTCCAATAATTAATGCTAAAAAAACTGAAAATTAATGCTATTTTACCCTATCTCTACCCATAAATATAAAAGATGATAGCAAAGTTTATCACTGTACACATTTTCTTGACAGTGCTTTATGTTTCTAAATTAAATGCATGCATTGTGACCTCTAAATTTAAGGGTGGTTGGCCTACCTGTTGATAAGCCATTCCAACGCTTGATGGGCAGGTTTCAGTAAAAAGTATGGTGAGAGTAGTAGAAGAAAACTTCGAATGTGTTTGTTTAGTTTTTTGTTGGCTTTTTCAGATTCCACAGAACGTTCCAATGACTTTGATGACAGATCAAACAATGTTGTAGCAAATTTGTCAAACTTGGAGTTAAATTTCTTCAATTCTTCAAAACCTTTCAAACCTAAAACATTAAATAAAATGTAAATGTAGGTTTAATAAATCCTTACACACAGCCTACAATGAGCTCGTAAGTAGGTAGGTTACCTTTGACTATTTTGGAAACCATATTTAAACCCTACATGTACCCCTTGTTTACACTGTAAAGTAGAAAGCTTACCTTTCTTTATTACACTATGGTATAGCTTATAACATAAGTAAGCAACATATTTTTCAATGTATTATGATGAATGAAATTTGTCCCACTACGTAAAAATTGAGAATTTAGGTTACTCAATCAAACATTTAAAACAACACTCGCTGTTTGAACAAGTTTATATTCTGAACACGTACACTTTGACTACTCAGTTACAACTTACAACTGCCTCAAACGCAAATAGCTAGATATTTAATGAAAACAGTTCAGATTGAAAATGTAAGAAAATATAATGATAAATTTGGCAATACTGAAGACAGAGATTTAATGAAGTGTTTGGAAGGAAGTGGCAGTATTAGATGGCAGTCTTGCGTTAACGACTCATTCAGAAAGTGAGTGCATCCAATGATACTATATGTATGCAATATCAAGTTACAACCAGCACACGCCATCAGGAAAATGTTTATTACACTGTGAGCAGTGGTGTCACAAGGTGGAGGGTGCGGATCACACTGGGTAACGGTCTATACAAATTGTGTGTAGTGTATCAGCAGAAATGTATTATTAAAAAAAATCCCTGTAGTTAGCTCACAAAAACATATTTTGTAAGCACAGCTCACATGTAGGGCCTACTGTATCAATATCCCTAAAAAGACCACTTAATACAAAACTTAATCTTTGAACCTCTTATGTGCTCTGTGATTTCTGATACCTTTCATTTCACTTGCATAGTTTGGATGTTTATTTTGACATCGCTTAAGTTGATAATCCGATTTTTTAAATTCAGTTAAGTTTAAGGCCGTCCAAGCCAAAACTTTTTTTTTTCACCCATAGGATTATAAGAACATTTCTCTGAATTTCTCAAGACTTCATTGACTGTGAAGGTTTAGAGGGGATAGGACTATTTAGTGTTTACAGCCGGTTTTATAGATCGAATGTGTAAGCCTAATTTTTTTAGCACTTCATCTTACTACCTGTTCGAGTTTTACACTTATGTAATAGGATTACTTTAATGGTTTTAGGGATTAGGCAGGTATATTTAGAGGAAGTGTACCCACATTTGCATGAAGAGTGAAAAACAATTTCAGAAAAAGCACCTTTAATACACCCGGCAGAGATATGAACCTCGATCTTCCCACCATCGGCAGTCTAGTCTATTGCGAGAGCGACACCTTAAGCCATGCAGCCACCGAAGCTGGTCAAAGTTCCTATTAGCTTTCAGTAATTAAATAATATATGTTTCAACTAGGCTTATTATCGACTATTTGTTCAACCGTGTAGTTTGTCTAGAATAACAATTCATGAAATACTGCCTGGTTTTGATTTGGCTAAATTGTAATGAATTTCAACCCTAAATAACTTGTGATATGAGATTATTTAACCAAAATTGATTATATAGTACTGATGGCATAATAGTCTATCCCTGTGGCTCTCAAACTTTGGTTATGGCCTCTTAGATTTATAATTTGTTCAATGTCCCTCTACCTTCATCCCACCTCTTCCCAATATTGTTTAAGGAAACCATAATATAAGACTTGACTGTAAGAAAAAGAACTTATGAAAATAATAGTGTTTAAACACTAAGCCTATTATATATGTTTGAGAAAGACAAAATCAGTTATGAGGTTGTAATAATAAGATAAAATAAAAAATTGGGAAATGTTAGTTTAAAGAATTTATCAAAGTTACAGCAAGTATTTCATAATTTAATAAGAATTTAATTTTAGGTCATAGTAAAAATTAGCATATTTATGCATTTATTGCACTAGACATGGCAACTCAAAATGTGACAGCATTTTTAGTTGCAAACAACATAAATTTTCTTTTATAATGTGCATTGATTTTTTATTAATACTGAAACATAGTCACAGCAACTGTTATTATTATTGTTATTATTACTAGCACCGTGTCTTACTTCTCGTTCGGGTTATACGCACTTACGCTAATGTGTAATGGTAGGGTGATTGTGAGATGAAATGGATGACCTACAGTTTAACGTGGGATCCGAACCAAGGTGGAGGCCTGGCATTCCTCACATTCACAAGTTGTGATTAATACACATCTTGTCAGAGGTGAAGGAAGGGTTTGGCAATCAGATAAATCTGTGTCGGGACCGAGGATTGAACCTCGGACGCCCAGCACAGAAGTTTGACACCTTACCCCTAGACCGTCAGGTCACCCTCACAGCAAATATTGTAAAACCAATTTCAAACTATCAAGTGCCGGTGGGATTTAACTTAGAGGGCTTTGCAACTTAATTCATAGATATTGGAATTTAAAAATGAAAGAGTAAAATTTTTATTTGTTTCAGGCTTCCTCATGGAATGATAGAGCACAGTTCGGGAACCAGTGATCTAATATAGGCTATTAAGCCAAGGCGTGGATATTCTAGATTTTAAGCTTTACCTATTTCATAGATGGTTCCTCTGTCTATTCCAGCCGCTTCTTTTGGATCAAATAATAATGAAGCTTTTTTCTTTTCTTGAGAAAACGCAGAAGTTTGTGGAACAGAAAGTTTTCTCAGCTGATCTGCTAAGGAAGTCCCCATAATTTTAGAAAAAACTTTGAGTGGAAGAATGTGTAAATTTTTTAAAAATCAATAAATGCGTCCTCGCAATCAGTGTAGTTATTCGAATATATGTTACAGATAATACTTATTCCTTTTAGTTCATGTTCAAACATAACAACTGTAAATACAAACCCTCCCCACGTGTTTAAGCATAAACTCAACCTCAATATATTAAATATGGCTTAACCCTATCGTAACAGCAATGAACTAAAAACTTTTAAAATTTATATGATTCTATTAAAATAGAATAATTATAATATAACATATTCTGAGAATAATATGTAAACAAATGTTATTTATTTTTGTTTGAAAAATATCTTAAAGTTTATAAAAGAAACCATTTTAATTATTTCAGTCTAGCCAATATCAAAGCCATAAAATAGCACTAGTCGGTAAATAATTCAATATACATTTAAAGCGCTAGTGTGTTAACTCACATGTGATCTCTGCTATGTGTGGTAAAGTGCTGTATTTTATCCTTTAATCATACCGTGGCATAATTTGTATGATATTACTCTTGTTGATAAAAAAATAACATAAACACCAATGCTTTGAAATTTTAGAACGTATTTTAGTGGCTTAGTTCAGAAGAAAAAGATTATTTCCAATTCAATCATTTATTCATCTTTTAATTACTTTTGTAATAATATGACTTAAGTAAACAATAGTATTATGTGCGTTTTAATCCCGTACTACACGTTGCTGTGCGAGAGATGTTACCCAATAGAATTATTCACTTCATTGTTACACTGTTCATTCACACGCTTGTAGCTACCATGTTGGAAAGTCCCAGTGATTAAACCACATTACAACTCTTATTTTATATTGTGACACTATTTACTTTCGTTGTATTAAAGTTAACATATTTAAGAAAATTTTAACGTGTTTAAAATGTCAATGAGCTGTGATTATGCTACGTGTTTCAGCATTCACCTTTATTCATTTCAAGATTCTACCACTAGGAGCGCCACATACACCAACGCACGGTGTCTTCAGCAATAACACAGGCAAATGTGTGTAACGAGCGGTGTCGCAAACGACCGCGAAATTCAAATTTCACAAATGAAAATTTAATCTGGTTACAGTAAGTATATTTTCAAAGGGATTGTTTGCAGAACACACAAAATTGTATATTAATAAATAAATATATAATGATAAATATATAGTATAATAAATATATACATAGTAATACAGCCAGTAAAAGTTTTAATGTGATTAAAATTACAAATAATATAGATCTCTTTGTCCAATGTATAATTTGGTTTTAAAATAAACAGTACAGTGGATCACACATACTTTCTCCCGCTTTTATCTTAAAATAGACATTTACTAAAAACTCGTAAAATTTGTGAAACGACACACACATAGGTATCTAAAGTGTGTTACTGTTTGTTTTGTTTTGCAATTCCACGAAATAATCCTTTGCAAGCCGTGTTGATTGTTTTCTTCACTAATAATTTCTCTCGGTTGCTTTGAACATGAAACTTACCCTTATTTCCCTTTCAACAAGAAAAATCCCAATGTAGAAAATGACTACTAACGTTCTGAAGTACTGTGACAGACATGACAACTAAAATGCTGTTTTGAAATCAACTCCCGCTGAATATTAAAACTGTCTGTTATGGAATTGTGGACATTTGTGGAAAAGGCTGGTGGTAGGGGATTCCCGTCATTTCTCATTCATTTTGATATCTCTGGATTTATTAAAGATTTATTAATGAATCCCCCGCATTGTCCAAGAGTTCTCATGCATTGCTCCTTTTGTTTAGATTTCCAGTGACAGGGAGGTTGGGGTTAGTGTACTGATCGAGGGTGGTTTTCCACTCTTTCTCTATCCAAGCAAATTTGAACAAATTTGGGGACATTAAATCTAAATTCTACCTTTCTCAACCCTGGCCTAGTGTAATTAAAATATATAGTAGTCCTTTCAGGTAATAAGACATGATGGAGGGAGGAGGGGGATGTTGAAATGAGGGGAGAAAACCCAGTGCAACAAAATAATTGTCATCACATAATAGTGATGTACCATGTGTGTACCAAGTGTAGCTAATGAACATATCATAACCATCAACATTAGCTCATCAATTTTATACATCTTTGTTGCTTTATATTTTAGTTATACTTCACATGTTGTAGGGCCTAAGCTATCATTAAATTAATTTGTAATCTTGGAGGCAAATCTCCCACTTGCCTCTTCCCCCATCTTTTTTCCATTGGGTATACCAATGATACTGCACTTTTTTAGCTAACCCAATAAAGTGCAATATTTTTATAAGAAGCATAGGTAGCCTGATTAGCTCACCAACCACCATCCTCAAATTGTTCCTGGTAAGCTAAGTTTTTTTTATACCTTGCATACAATTGCACATAGGCCTACATGAGTGCTAAGAGCTAAGACACTTTTGTGTAGGCCTACCCAGAGATTATATTAGAACAGTCCCTACAAACTTAAGTATAGAACAGAAGCATTGTTCAAACTTCTGCAAGTTAATTATGAATTGGGATAAGATCAATATTAATTGTACTATTAATAGATTTTATAACCATCTCAGGAACAAAAACCAAGACTTCTGCATTACTAAGTGAGCTTAGGTGTCTAGCAGAAAATTTATATTATCTAGGCCAACCCAAGATCAAACCTCATGTGGTACTGTTAGGAATCTGACTGGGATTAAATCAGTCCATGAGTAGTTTGACCAGGTAAATCAAAAATATATGGGGTCCATAGTTAAATTATTGATGAAGCTGACAGATATTTTTACAATTTGTATTGAATATTCATGGTTGAGGGTTAAAATACCTTTAATTTAGTACTGTCAAAGTAATTAGGTATATAAGTACAGCAATGTATCTTTACATTTTCTATATTCTATACAGCTCTAGTTTAATTTTATAATGTGCTAAAGGGCCAGTCTGTAGGGATAGGTACTTATTTTTAAACTATTGGCCAAAACACAATCATTAAATACATTATCTTAGCACAAGGAATAAATTATTGCAATATTTTAGTAATAGAATGAACATATATACAACTTTGGGATATAACCCAATCTTACTAGCCTGTATTTTTTTTAAATTAATTTAAAGATAAACACATTTTTAATGAGAAATTAAATTTATATCATATTATTTTTATATTGTTGCATTACATAAATATATTTCAAAACTCTCTTTTTATTTACTAATCCATAACATGTGACAGTACAGGTATGGCAAAAGGAAATACTAAACGATATGTTTAAAATATAATAAACCATTTGCAAGCAGAAATTAAGAAAAAAGTGGAAACCTTCAACACCCTGAGTCAGCATATAAATCGATTTTACTCCTCCATAAATAATTTGGACTTGACTAAAAATAAGTGAGGAGTATTTTAAATCTTGCACATGAGTATATCTTATTTTTTATATAGTATTTAAATATTTACAATGCTGACTGCTTAATGGAGAAGATCCCTTACAAATTTTGTAGGCTTGTATCACTGGAATGTTCTTGAGGTCTAGTTTGAAGGAGGTGCCATACAATTGTATAGGGAAGTACATCTTATAAGTATTTATGGAAAAAGTTTGAATCCATGTCAGTATCGCCTACATTATTTATAATTTTGCTCTAGGAAGTTTTTTTTAAAAAGTTTTTAGATATAAATATATCATCCAGGATGGTTCGTCAGGGTAGGTAAGACCAAGTTTTGTAGATTGTCAATTACCTTGAAATGAAAGCATAAACAATTTTAATAACATGAATAAATATAATCATTTAAAACACAATTGATAAGTTCATATGACATAATATGAATAAATATAAACTTGCTTTCATAGTTACTAATATGTTAGTAACTTAGGTATACTGTAATTAAAGTATTCTTAAAGTATATGCTTAAGGGACTATTTCATACATAAATAATAATAATAATAATACTTAGCACCGCGTCTTACTACCCGTTCGGGTTATACGCTTAAGTACTAATTACACTAATGGTTAGGAATTGGGAAGGTTGAATTTAGAGGAAGTGAACCCGCATTTGCGTGGAGGAGAGTGGAAAACCATTTAGGAAAAACCACCCTCAGTTCACCGACCGAGATTCGAACCTCGATCTCCCCGTCCTCGGTGGTCTGGCTCAACACGACTGGCGCGTTAGCCAACTACGCCACCGAGGCGGTTTCATACATAAAATTGTGATAATTTAATCAACCATTATGTCAACTCCTTTTTGTTAGCATCGTGCCTTACTACCCATTTGAGTTATATGATTATGTGCTAATTACGCTAATGATTTTTAGGGATGAGCACAGTTATATTATTTAGAGGATGTTTATCCGCATTTGCGTGGAATGATGGTGGAAAACCATTTTGGAAAAACCACCCTCAGTAAACCCGACGGAGATTTGAACCTCGATCTCGTCATCAGCAATCTAGTCTACTGCGAGAGTAGCACCTTAGACCATGTGGTCACCGAAGTGGGTCTTGCCTACTCTTGTTTCAAATTAATTTAATGTTATTCAAATCATCCTTATTAATATTTTGCACTCATGGCTTGTCAGCAGTTCTGTTAATAATAAAGAATTGCTGATTGTGGCTTGTTAGCAGCTATGTTGATTGAAAAGAATATGAAACCCAATAAGGAAAGGAAGAAAACCAACCTGATATCTCGTGGAGCCTATGAATGGTTGGAAAATGAGTGCTCTAAGTGGTGTCAGGCTCATGTTATGAATTCATGGTATTATTCCACTGCCATGACGTCATGGTCAACACATCAACCGTTAGCGCCTTGTCAAGGATCTGGCTATAATTAGTGATGCTCAAAGTTAAATAAATATTCTAAGATATGGTATTGATCTTCTACTCAATCTCTTAATTTGATTTGTGTATTGACCATATTCATTTTCTTAAGCTCTTTTATAAAAAAAAATCAATTTAGTCATTTTAAGAAAATAACAACAATAATTCAATAAATATTTCATTGTGTCCTGATATGAAAACATTTTTAAGGCTTAATACATTAAGAGTATTTTATATATATTAAACTTAATGTGCCAAAATTAACATATTTTTTAGCACCTAGACAACATAATTTTATAAATAAACTTATTTTGTTTGATCATAAATCTATATTTTAGCCAAAAGATTTCAAATTATTACTAATTAAATTTATCTAGATTCTATAGAAATAAATATATCACCTATAGCTTGAGTATGCCGAGCTCAGAATTCATCTGCGGCTAAGGCTGTTGAGACAGCGTCCGAATCGATGTCCACCTCCTCATAGTCCCGCTCCAGGGCAGCCAGGTCCTCCCTGGCCTCGGCAAACTCTTCTTCCTCCATCCCCTCCCCCAGATACCAGTGGACAAAGGCGCGCTTGTTGAACATGAGGTCGAACTTATTGTTGAGCCTACTCCACGCCTCGGAGATGGCGGTGGTGTTGGAGAGCATGGAGACCGCACGGTTGCACTCTCGCCAAGTCTCCACCTGGCACCACGGTGGGTGGTTGGTAGTTGATACCCACCTGCGCCAGACATCCATAATGGTACTTATCCCTGCGAATTAACTTCAAATACAGAATCAATACTTATTAAGAGTTCATGGCAGCTGGTCCTAGATTATTTCACAACAATACCCCACAGTGTTAATTTATCACTTAATGAAAGAGAACAATCCCAAATTTAAATTTGTATATTTTCAGCCTTAGTCAGGAATATGATCCATGCTTGAATAATATCTCATTGTTATTGGTCAGGATATAAAATTTGTCAAAACCATTTGAATGGTTTTGTTTGAATAACACTTTTGTTTCAAATCTGTCCTATGTAGTTATGTGATATTTTCCCTTAGATGTTTAATGTGTGTCCATGTGCTGCCAATTAATACATCAATTGGCTAATCTAAGGAATGTCACATATTAAACATTTTAGAAAAAAACATTCTAAATAATGTCAAATAGTAAAAATCACATCTATTCACCTGAAGAGAAAATTGTGGGGGGGAAAACACTTCCAGTTATAGCTTCTTGGATGTTGGGAGAACTCACCTTGAAACCTGTGGGGCACCAGTCAACAAAGCGGATGCCGGCGCGGGTCTTCATTGTGGCAATGGCGGCGTTCACATCCTTGGGCACCACATCACCCCTGTAGAGCAGGCAGCATGCCATGTACTTGCCATTCTGAGGGTTGCACTTCACCATCTGATTGCAGGGCTCAAAGCATTCAGCAGTGATCTCCGCAACACTCAACCCCTCATGGACACATCTGTCAATCGACACCACCTGTGACCGATGACAAGCAAATCAGTTGTTTTTTCAAACACTTGAGTTAGGATGAAATAAATTTTTATTTCCTAACTTTAAAATATTGTGTCGGATATTTTGAAAGATGTTAGCACTGCCCATGCCAATTATTTTTATTTTTTTTGCCGCCGCACCTTACTATTACCCATTTGGGATGTACACATAAGACACTGATTTGTTAGGTATGAGGAGGGTTTAATTTTTAAGAAGTGTACCAACATTTTCTTGGAGATAGTGAAAAACCATTTATGAAAAACTACCCTCAGTACACTCGACTGGGATTCAAACCTAGATCCCTTTTGTCGGTAGTTCAGTCTATTGTAAAGGTGAAACCTTAGACCCTTTGACCACTGAATATGCTACAAATAAAATAAAACCTGGTAATCTAAGCAACTGTCCTCTTCATGTTTGTCTGGAAATTGTTAAATAATAAAATCAACATGCTACTAGAGTAGAAACTCATGGCAACTTCCATTCCACCTTATATTGTCGTGACGTAGGCCTATATCCCAACTTAACGGGAAACTTGAGAGTTATAAATTTGTAATGGGCCATAGTGAGAGTTTCAAACGGGTAGATCTGATAAAATGACCCTCTTCAATACTCCTTCATTTTGTAAAATACTGAAATATATCTTCATTGGTCACCAATTCTTGTTGAGTCAGAGCCATATTAGCTATATGATGTATGACACCCTTAGTCAGAAGTCTAACACATATTTTTAAATATGTACTCTAGTTGTTTTATCCACTATATGCACATTTTTTAACTCTGCTATCCCCAAGTTTTAAGAAAACCTTTCTCATATTCCCTGAGTGGTGTGTTGTAGTAAGGGGACAACAAATGAATCATGAGCATAGATAGATAAGGAAGGCACAATTTTTGTGGAGTTATCTGACATAAGAAAACTATAAATATAATTAGATTGTCACCACAATAATAAATAGAAATTTGAACAACCAAATTGACGTAACTCAAGTTGGCCCGTCACATTTCTGAAAAGATTTTTTTTTTGTTCAATCGTTTGTGCTCTATTTGTGCTCATATGTGCCCAAACATGAACATTTGTGCTGTGAAACTGGCCCCTTTATAAAATATTTAATGTGGCGGGCCAACTTGAGCTCAAGCTAGCCCGCCACATATTGAAAAACACAACATAACAAAAATTCATTTATGTCATTCCATTGTGCTCCGTTTGTGCTCATATGTGCCCGAAAATGAACATATATGCTCTAAAATTAGAACATCTAGAGAACAATTAATATGGCGGGCTAACTTGAGTCTTCCCTAAACCATAACCTGTAGAAAAATTGAGTTCAAGCTGGCCCGCCACATTTTGAGATATCAAAGCAGCAAAATTTTGTTTTCACCATTTGTTTGTGTTTAGTTTGTGCTCATATTTGCCAGAAAATTATATTTTGTGCTGTGAAATTAGGCCTTTTAATTAACATATAATGAAGGTGAGCCACTTTGAACTCAAGCTAACCCACCCCATATTGAAAAACAAAACATAGCAAAATTCTATTCTCGCCATTCCATTATGCTTTATTTTTACTCATAAGTGCCCTAAATTGAACATTTGTTCTCTAAAATTAGGCGAACTATAAAAGATTTAATGTGATGGGCAAACTTTAGTCTTCCCTATAGAGTAACCTGTAAGTAAACTTGAGTTCAAGCTGCCCGCCATATTTTTAAAATACTATAATTGTTTCAAATGTTAATTAAGTGATTATAGTATGGTACTATTTTATAAGCACGATTATAATATAATTTAAATGATGTGATAAAAATTGTTATAGAAACATATGATATTATTAAGCATCATGATTTCCTAAAGAGAATTATGTTCCTCAAGTTATGTCACCAAAATTTGTTTATTTAAATATTTAAGTCGATTATAGATTGGCATTAGTTTATAAAGATTTCCACCATTTAGAAAGGTTTTTTTATTGGTCTAGGAAATTAATATGGCACCCCACTCACCTCCTCTCTCCACCCCCTCCCCATGAATACCTGATTTTTAAATTCAAAACTTTCCAACGTCTATGATTATTTGGGGTGGTTCTCTTACCACGTTGGTGAATTTAAATTTTCTCCCATTCCAAAAAGTAAATTTTCTAATTCTTTTGGAAATATATCAGTTTACTCCTCCCCCCCTCCTCAGTTACCACATTTCCAATTTGAAATTTCAAGAATTATTTGATTATCTTATGTGGTCTATTTACTTGTCTATCAAATTTCAACTTAACCACATCGATAATAATGTTCTAGATTAGTTGTTGAAATTTCATAATGTTCGGACGTAATTTTGGTATACGGTAAGATCTATTAACATGCGAAATTTCAATTTTCTACCCCCTCAAAAATTGTTTTTATATGCGGTTTGGGAATTTTAAGGGAACCTTCTCTCCCTATTTTCCACTCCTTCATTTTAAAATTCAATAATTAAGAACTTTATAAAGTTTTATACCTGTCTGACAAATGTCAATCTTCTAATACTGTAAGAAGTAGGCCTGGAAACTCTACCCCTTTCACTGTCTGTCTACCTCATTTCTCTAACTCCCTCTTATGAATCCCAAATGCTAAGATTTATTTGGTTATCTAGAGTTGTACTTCTACCTGCCTCCCAAATTTAAATTTCCTACCATACCTAAAAGTTTTATACGCCCCTTATCCCCTTATTTCCTGGGGTCCATTTATAACTGTTAAAATTTACATACTTCTATACTTATTTGGAGTGGTATCTTTACCGGCCCGCTGAATATCAATTTTCTATCATAATTTGAAGTAGTTGCTTCTAATAGTTTTGTAAATTTAGAACCCCTCCAATCCCAAATGTCTTATTCACTTTGAGAAGTTTCAAATTTTAAGATTAATTTGGTTATTTAGAATATTCTCTCTAACTTATCTCAAAAGTTTACTCTGGCTATAGCACAAAAGTTCATGTTCGGGCACATATGAGCATAAACGAAGCTCAAACGAATGGTGAAAATAGAGTTTTGTTACATTACCATTTAAAATGTGGTGGGCCAGCTTGAACTCAATTTTTCTTCATGTTATGGTATAGGGAAGACTCAAGCTAGCCCACCCCATTAATTGTTCTCTAGATTTTTTAATTTTAGAGCACATATGTTCATTTTCGGGCACATATGAGCAAAAACGAAGCTTAAACGAATGGTGAAAACAGAATTTTGTTACATTGATATTTCAAAATGTGGCGGGCCAGCTTGAACTCAATTTTTCTACAGGTTATGATATAGGGAAGGCTCAAGTTAGCCCGCCACATTAAATGTTCTCTAGAATGCCTAATTTTAAAGTACAAATGTTCATTTTCGGGCACATATGAGCACAAACGGAGCACAATGGAGTGACATAAATAAATTTTTGTTATATTGTGTTTTTCAATATGTGGTGGGCTAGCTTGAGCTCAAGTTAGCCCGCCAAATTAAACATTTTCTAAAGGGGCCAGTTTCACAGCACAAATGTTCATGTTCGGGCACATATGAGCACAAATAGAGCACAAACGATTTAACAAAAAAAAATATTTTTTTCAGCAATGTGGCGGGCCAACTTGAGTTACGTCCAAATTGTCTGTAAATTTACAAATAACTGAAGATCTGCATAGGAGCACTATTGTGTTTGACTATAACGTGGGGGGGCTGGATTAAAATCCCAGCCGGGTAAGTTGGAAGTGTTTCAAATACTATTGCCACAAAGATGAATAATATATAATAACTAATTAAACTTTACTAGCTACACCAAATGGATTCATAAATGAACATTAATAATAAATTTATGTGTAAAGTTATCATATTAAAAGGTGGAACATAAGAAGAAAAAAAAAATAGAGATTCAAAAGTCGATGCTGGTTATAAACTGGAACTTAAACATACTGAAGAGGTAAAATGGTCGACACTGGGGATAATCTGGAAGCAAAACATAGATACTGAAAGAGGTGAAATGATAAGAGACTGGTGATAGCCTGGAAGTTAAATATAGTGAAAGAGGTGCAAAGTTGGCTATTACCTGAAAGTTAGACTTACTGAAAGGAAGAAAGGTGTGTCAGAACTCCTGTAGCGCTCTCTCTAGATCATGTTTAATTTTATTTTATATAATACACGGGTTCACACTTAAAAAATCTCAGGTGAGAGAGATTACAAATTTGATGATTATCTTTTAACCATGGTATCTCATGCGGCAGATGGCTGGGCATTCAACTTTTAGGACAATTCTGTTGTATAGGTAGTCCTATCTTTAAAAATAGAATTATATTTAGCATCATCAGTTTTAAATTTAGCAGTAACAGAGTGTGATAGGTGTTTTGAGAGTGATGTCACATATTACAGTAAGAAATACTGTAATGGCAGTCGTGAACTGATAAAACTGCAGAGAGTGGGTAAACACTTCACTGCTTATCTAACGTGGATGGAACATGATGTAGTTTAAAAGCAGGATGGGAATGCGTGTTTCACCATACAGTCAGTTTTATTCTATTGTTTGTTGGGTAGAATGACTATGAGGGTTCTATTATATAGCAGTGTTGAGCAGCAAGTAGATTGTGTCACTGTGCCTTAGCTTTATTTTCTAATTTTTCATCTAGAGCTGTTATGAAGGTTCTAGAGAATACCAGCACATAGGTAGCGAGGGAATCAGGGAGAGGTCTTCTACAGAAAAGAGAAGTGTCCCTGAAGTGTAAGGAAGTGTTGTATAAAACATATGTCATACTCATAGTTATGTATGCAGCGGAAATTTGGACTTTGGATAAAAGAGAAACAAGGAAAGTGGAGGCCATGGGAATGAGGTTTTTGAGCAGTATGCTATCTATCATCAAAAGAGATAAGATCAGGAATGAAGATGTAAGGCCAAAAGTTGGGGGTGCGTGAGATACATGAGATAGTTGAGGAAGCAAGGATGAGATGGTATAGACAGTTGTGAGGATTGAAGGTAAGGGGATTCCAAGAAGATTAATGGATATGAAGTATATAAGGATGAGACCGCAAGGGAAACTAAGAAAGAGATGGAAGGAATAAATAACAGCAAGTGTGAAAGTGAGAGGAGGATAGTGGGATTGCAGGAGGAAGAATGGTAGACCATGATGATGAGGTAATGAGCAGAATATGAGGTGCTGTTTTGTGTGTCCTAGGTTCTATTCTCTAGATTGTTAGGTAGAACGGCTATGAGGATGTTAGAACATACCGGCATGTATGTGACAAACAGTTAGTGGATGTGTGGTACATTATGCCCTTGCCTTTATCCTAGAGTAGAGATGCTAATAAAGTTCTAGCACATACTGGTGAGTAGGTAGCGAGCGGGAAGTGAATGCGCGGATAGGGCACCAGGTTGGTCTGGAACTCAGTTAAGTCCACATTGAGCGCTCCATCAAAGCGTAAGGAGGCGGTGATCGACGACACCACCTGGCTGATGAGGCGGTTCAGGTGTGCGTAGGACGGCCTCTCAATCCCGAGCTTCCGCCGACAGATGTTGTAGATAGCCTCATTGTCCACAATAAAGGCACAGTCCGAGTTGGAGAGGGTGGTGTGAGTGCTGAGTACCGCGTTGTAAGGTTCCACCACCGCAGTTGACACCTACACATATTAACTAGGTGTTATGGTAAGGGTTTATTTAAAAATTTAAATCTTGAGAAGGGGATGAGAGGAGTGTTAAGAATTTATGTCTGGGCCAGGGCCAGTGGGGGTGGAGGTAGGGGTTGAATAAAATAGACTTCATAAGTTTATAAATATTTAGTCAAAAAAATTCCTATATCATACATAATTCTGACATACATCTGGACTGGATATGTTCTTTCCACTGATTAAAATAATATTTTATACATTTTTTTGTAAATATATCTTCTTTATTACTTAAAAGTTCTCATTTAGGTTCTAACAAAAGACAAGATTTGTGCAGTATTTAGAGGGAGGAGAGAAGGTGAGCAGATTGCCTAGTCAAACATTGGGTTTGGGCGGAGATAGAGTTTCCGAATTTTCCAAGAAGTCATTTAAATTACTTTGATATATGATTCAGGTAATTACTGTGTCTTATATAATAATTATTACAGCTCACCAAAAGCAGTATGAAAGAATGAGAAAAACTGGTATATGTTTATGCCAGGCAGCTAAACAATTGTATTTTAACTTATAGACCTATTTTATGGAATTAAGCCACAAATTATATTTTATATTAGGGGGTAAAAATAGCCTCTAACCTGATTAACATCCCTTTATTCCAAATCAAGAGTTAATTCTTAACTTCATAACTGAATGGATAGTAGAATGCAGTGCTAAAAAACTTCTAAATGACACAACACAAACATAAGTTGAAGCCAGATGGTGAATTGGATTGTTATATCGCCAATACAGAACTACACTGTTCCAGAGGTTACTGATCTAGGCTACGGCTACACATATAAACTAGTGGTACACAGGAATTCACAATAAAGCACATGACCATAGACTGTTAGGCTCAGGTAGGACACACCTAGCCCGAAAGAACTCTGTTCATATCCCCGATTTTATTGCCCAAGCACATCCAAGATATTAATAGTCATACAGAAGCATAGATAATCCTTATTCTCCCATAATTACCATCCAGAAGAGGTTGGATTCTGCTCAATCACTTTGTCTTTCTGGCCAATCAGTTAAGTCCTTCATAAAGGGATTAATGTTACCAATTCAGTGCTTCCCAAAAATCAAGAGAGGCTGGAACATTATGCTGTTTGAATGTAAATGTGTGTCAAGATAAGCATCTAACATCTCAGGTTAGAAACATTCTCCGTTCATTTTAGCTGCCTGTGCAAAAGTACACTTTATACTACATACTGCGTTTGTCGAGAGAGAATATATGGTATACTAAGCTGAGAGTGTTGCATTGGTATATTATATGAGGTAAGGCCACAACACTTGTTTGACTGGCTAGTTTTTATGGGTTTTTGTTCATATTCCCTTTTATTAATTGTAGTAATTGGATAGTATGTGATAGACATTCCCTGAATCAAATGTCTTGTTTTCATAGCTGGTGATTTAAAATTGAACAGATTCTTGTGCAATTTATTCGTAAACTAATAACTGGAAATTGCTATATATAGATAGTACATACATTTTTATAAGATGGTCCACTAATATTTGTTAGGTGAGGCATCAAACCTGGTCATTATTAATGATTTAGTACACTACAACTCCCAAGGGAAAGAACGCTCAATTCATAAGCTGAAGAACATTTGTGTATAATATTGAGTGAATGTTAAGAATAGGAGGGTGAAATATTATTTTAAAAGTTTTGAGATATATACACACACACACACACACACACACACACACACACATAAACACTAAGTGGACATACAACAGAACAGACAAAACACGTGTTCTGGGTTTTATATTTGTGCCAAATACATAACCTGTGGTGCAGGATAAACAATGAACTCGAGCCTGCTTTTCTTGCCGAACTCATCAGACAGCTTCTGCATGAGAAGGGATGTGAAGCCAGAACCAGTGCCACCTCCGAACGAGTGGAAGACGAAGAAGCCCTGCAGACCGGTGCAGGTGTCTGCCTGCTTGCGCACACGCTCCATCACTTCTGCTACGAGCTCCTTCCCCACCGTGTAGTGGCCGCGGGCGTAATTATTGGCTGCATCTTCCTTGCCCGTGATGAGCTGTTCTGGGTGGAATAGCTGGCGATAGGCACCATTCCGAATCTCATCTGTCGAGATGGTGCAGTGTCTTATTATCAGCACATACTTATACTAATAAAGTAGGGACGAGAAAAGTATAAATTAGAATCAATGTACCCACATTTGTGTGTAAACATAATGAGCAGGCATCTTGAAAAAATAATCCTCAGTACACCTGGCATTTAAGAATAAACTCCTCACAACCAGGATTCAAACCCCAACCTCTCTATCACTGTCAATCCAGACTAGGCGAGCTTGATATTTAATGCACATGCCTGTTGATGCAGGTGAAATATCATATTGAATGTAGCTTTGGTACACATCTTATCATACTTAAATTAGGGTTGGTACACAACATTACATTTTATACCATCTAATGTAGGGTTGGTACACAACATGTAACAATTGGACAGGGTTTTATCCGTGTGCACTGCCTCTTAATACAAGTTCAGGTTATATGCATGTATTAATTACAGTAAAAAAAATCCACTAATGGAATAGGGATGATTAAGGTAGAAATTTAGAGGAAATATACCCCATTTGCATGAATGGAGAAACCATTTGGGTTAACCAATCTTAGTACACCAGACCAAGATTTAAACACTAACTTCCTCGTCATCAGCAATCTAGTATAAGATGATTGTGACATGTTAAACCATGGAATCATCAATGTGGGTAGAAGGGAAAAGATCCCGAGTATAGATTTCCACTCCTGCTTAAGCAATTGTGACTAAATTTTCTTAAAATGGATCCTCCACGCACCGTTTTCAGTTTAATTTATGTTAATGCTGTCAATTTGTGCATGCAAATAAAACTTTTTTTATGTTGTGGGATTCTTTCAACATCAAAGAATCAATAAAAGCCAACCCACATCAGTTGGCAGGCGGACAGGAAGGTCAGGGTTGCAATAATTATGGCTGAGTATTTTTTTTAATAAATTTTTTCCACTGTTCAATGCAACTATGGGAACATTTCTTCAATTCCACCTTTCGGTATTCTTCCTAATTAGGGTTAGTATTAGGATAGCTTAGAAGGATGTTAAGAATCAGAGGATGAAAATAAATAGGTGAATGGATCTCAAACTGTGCTAAGCTCTGTTCGACATTGTATTTTGTTCTTTAAGCTTCTAAACACAGTGAGTGCTCTTTAATATAGGCTTATAATTATAATTAAACATCCTCAATGCTAATGTTCCTTAGTGAGATAGATTCATTGCAGAGCCCCTACAAACTAGAAAAACAAAAATAGTTGCCCACCTTTTCCCCAACTATATATAAAAAAAAATTGGCCTAATAAAACCCAGGAATACAAATTAATTATTTAATAATCATATGCTAGGCCTAGCCAATCAGTTAATCTTGAATTCAAAAGTTGGAGCTAAAACATTGCAGCATTACTTTCAAATTAATTTTAGATCCACATATATTCAAATGGCATTCTTGAGATAATATAAAAACTAGTTTAGCATTGGACTCAGCTCTACACCATATTTAACTTGTCGTTTTGTTAAATTTTTATTTCCAAAAGGAGTTTCAATCACGTGTGTTTGTGATGTTCAGGACAATATACATACCGGCATGAAGTAAAAAAAAAAGTAAAACTTAATGTTGTTGTCCTAGGTCTTATTACTTGCTATATATAAGTTTTAATTTGAGTATAGTTTACTGCAAGTTGCCGCAACGATTACCTCTGACCCTTTCTCCTTTGAAAACCATTTCAATAATGTACCTATTAAACATGGTGTGGTGTGTGTTTGCCCAGAAAGCCAGTTTGTCAGCTGTATGTGTTGAGCCTACCTATGACGGTGGGCTCGAGGTCAACCATGATGGCTCTTGGCACCATCCTACCACAGTCGGTCTCATAGAAGAAGGTGTTGAAACAGTTGTCAGTATCATCCAAAACCTTGTCAGGAGGAACACTCCCATCAGATTCTATTCCATGCTCCAGGCAGTACAACTCCCAGCATGCATTTCCCATCTGCACTCCGGCCTGGCCCACGTGCATTGAGATACACTCCCTCTGGTTTCAATAAGTAGAACAATATTACTTGACCCGAAACCATATATATATATATATATATATATATATATATATTATATAATATATATATATATATATATATATATATATATATGAGATCGTTTAAGTGTTTGAATGGGTTGAGTGTTTGGGCTGATGAGTGTCTTCAAACACATGTCATACAGTTATACAGTCTTAGGTGAAATAGTGAGGGGACTATGATGATAAGAGGGTTTGAGGTGTGCCCGCAAGTTTTTGAATATAGTCTATTGAAAGAAAGTTATCATGATTAAATATAAGGATGTGCGATACTTCGAAACTTTGACTTGGCTACAAAACAAACATCAGCTTCGACTTCGCTTCAAAACAAATTCTGGATTCAAAGCTTCGCCAATAAAAATATTGACAGATAAAATACTCCATTTATGTTCAAGTATAGCCCTTCCGAGCTGTTTTGAAGTTTACAAATTAATGGAATTTTGGTTCCTGGAATTAATGGAATGGTATTTACATTTAAAAAAATATGAAGAAATTGTATTGCATGTTGTGATAATAGCTTGATTTGTCAGAGTAACATGAAATATTACAAATAATTGTGCAATAAAATACTTTTCAAGTAATGTTAGTGTAAAAAGTAATTTAAATAACCACAATATAATAATTTTTCAAGCATAAAACAACTAAAAGAAAATATTCGGCTTCGAGTATATTTCATTTAGTTTATTCGATTCGAGTTTGATTTTAATGGAAAAAGTGGACTTTGCACACCCCTAGTTAAAAACAAACACCAAACTCAAGATGGCCTTAACCTTATTATAGATTTGGTCCCTCTTTTTCAAAGTGTCTTATGAAATGAAAAGGCATAGTTAGTGATCAGCAATGACATATGTATTTTAGTTCATTCAATAATTGTAGCCTAATAAAGTAGCCAAAATATTTTTCAAAAGAAAACTCAAAAGTACCATTTAATGAGGACTACATAATAAATCTACTAAATTTGTAGTCAACAAATACGTGCCAACAGGACCATTCCCCTTTATTCTTCCAGGGGAAAATGTGAAGGGGTCATGAAAACCATATAAAATGAGTAAGGGGCGGGGGCATGCTCCACTCGGCCACTACCCTGCCTACACCGATTATGTCATCTGAATATAAACTTGCATTATTATTTTATGAGAAAACAAAGCGAGTAAATGTATGTACCATCAACTACCTAGTTGTGTATCGGGTAATTGTTTGTATGGATAGTATAGGTCTTCTAAACCTAAAGTGTATGATAAGATAGCTTAAAAGTTAAAACGTAGTTTAAAAGTGGCCAATAAGTCTCAGGTATTAGACTTGAATTCCCTTAGAGCATCCATTTTCAACCTTTTTAAACTCACAGCACACTGAACAAGGCACTAAAAGTGTCAAGGCCCCCTATCCGTTTTTAAGGAAAGATTTCAGTAATAAAAATTGAGTATTAAGATTTTGTTTAAGAGTTCAATTACTAAAATTCTAATCACTGTGTCATTATAAAAATTAATGCTAGTCATAGATTGCAAAATATTTATTTTTATTCACCAGTTTTTTCAACATTTCCCCAAACTCTCATGGCACTCATGATGATCTTGGCGCCCCATCAGTGTGCCATTACACACCAGTTAAAAAACGATGCCTTAGAGCCTAAGTTATAGTATGCAAGAATGAGGCTTAGTGGAGTAGAAGAAAATGTGATGATTTGCAAAGTACCATACAACAAATCAACTCGCCTTAGACTCAACTCCCCCTTCTGTTTCTTTCAAACTTGTTCTTGTATTCTGGCTGAAGTCTTTAAGGGCTATTATTTTTAATGCACTCTAGAAAAATTGTTTCAAGCCACAGCTTCAAGTGTGGTTGGCATATTTAAATTAATATTAACTAGCCACTTTAGGGATCAAATCTAATTTTGTACATACAGTAAGCATGTTTACATTGCACATAGAAAACGATCATCTTATTTTGGAAAGCCTATGATGTTATTGAGAGATTGTGTTCTATTTATATTAAGTTGGAAATAAATAGATCAAAATGAATTTAAAAATCTTTGTATTTAATTGCATAATAAATTATTGTAATAATTTTAAGGCCATGTTTCTAAAAAAATGTTTCTGGGTGAATTGTGTAGACATGTTAAAATGAAAATTGAGCTTTTCCATTTTTGTACTTCTCTGACATAAATAAAATTTACATAAAAACATCACTCACCATTTTAATGTTTATCTAAGTACAAAATTTCTGCTAAAATTTAGATAGTTTGAATTGAATTTAAAACTAGGCTGCACACAAAAATTTAGATGTTTGGATGTTTATTGACTTTTGTTACCAAGCAAATGATTTACATTGTTGAAGCATAGCCATCGGAAGAACAAGTTTTAACAATAAAATGTAAAATGTTTTGGAAATATTTAATTTGTTTGGTGTTTATACTAATTATTTTGATAAATAAAGCATTATGGAAATTTTTTTGGGCATTTTTATACTGTCTAACGCTAGATTCATAAAAAACACAAATAGTGAAAAGTGTGCAAAAATTTTAAACACATTACTTTTAATGGGAGTATTCATTCATAATTGATAATTATATAGTGAATAGTGAATACTGCATGACACAGTGCGCAAAAGTTGAAACACATTATTTTCAATGATAGCGCTCACAATCGCTATATAGTTAATAGTGCACAATTCATAAAGTTAATTTACCTTAACTTTTTCTGGCTACAGATCCAGAAGTGCCGGGTTCAATCCCCAGTGCTTCCAGAATTATTTTGTGAAGCAGTGGGTCTGGAACGAGGCAAAACTCAGCATCGTGAGGTCAAATGAGGAGCTATTCGAATAAGTAGCAACTACAATCTATAAAAGTTAGATTAAAGGCCAGAGGTTTTGTTGTGGTCCCACATAACACCCTCTATTTGCAAATGTTGACATTATAATAACTAACAGCAGCAGCCGCTCGACTGCGGGCTTACGCCATGGAGATATTATGCATGCACATGTGTAGACAACTCTTAGGAGTTGAGATAAAGCTGTGAACAAGAATGCGAGGAAAGGTTCTAGCCAACGAAAATGACAGTCTTAAATCACCATATTTCAATATAAAATATTGTATTTTCATTATGAATTGTGCACTGTAGGCATTGTACTATTCACTACTATCTATGCGTTAAGCATGGATATTAATCCAGCCAGAAAAAAATTGTCAAGAAAGTAGATGAAAGGTTAAAAAAATTGAGACACAAAATACCTAAGAATAAAATAAAAAAGAGTAAAATGGTATTTAAAATTATTTTTGTATATTTACAGTAGTGACAATTATCAAAGATTCAGTCATCTGAGATTTTATTTTATCTAAGGTGAGTATGTAATTTTTTTTTTGTGAGAATTGTTTAGGAAATGATCTGTATTAAACTGGTTTAGCCTCTTATGAGTAGCAGAATGAATCATCAGATGACTCATTGTTTTAACATACTGTGGAACCGTAAATATTATCGTATATCACTAAACTTTGTTGAGTCAGTTGCATGCCACAGAGCATTATGGCTGCAGCTTATTGACGTGTGATTATTTTAAAGTTGTGAGAGTTTTAGTGTATTCAAATTTAGTGTAGTAGTGTAGTAATCTTGAGTGTTAATAAAAGAAAGTTACTGTTAGTAAGAGAAAAAAAATTGGAGACTTTTAAATTGAATGAGTGTAGAGAAAATTTGAAAAAATTATGAATGAGTGGTGAAGTGACTGTTGGTGATATTAATTTTTTTTACTATAAAAATATGTTTGTGAAATTTGTAATGCTATAATATGGTGTTTTTTAAGCGCCGCATCTTGTTCAAGTTATACACACATAGTGTTTTCAATTAAATAGATCATTTACTCACTTCATTGGAGTTATATTTTAAACCCTTCACCATATACATGTACCTATGGTTCCCTAACGTAGTTTATTATTTGATATGTTATACTTATTAAAATCCCATATTACTTGTGTAGAGACGCACACAATATTTAGAGGCAAAAATCATGATGTTAGCTAATCTTGAATTTTCTATGTATAGAACCTAAATAGTGATTCATATTATCCGAGTATTTGGCTATCTAAGGCTGCTTCAATCCAATTAACCTCAGATAATCGCTCCATGTGTGTGTGTGTGTATTGTTTTTATACATACAAAATAAATTTGCTTGAAGTGAAAAAAGTTACCCAATAAATGTCAGGTTAAATATAAAAACTCACCAGACTAGTACTTAGTAAAAAATGATACAATTAGAATATTGTGAACTATTAAAGTATAAAAATAAAACAATGAAGTTTCAAGAACTCCCTAACTACTAATGGTTGGTTACATTTCCCAGGAATTGTAAACATGTAGTTTACAAGTTTTTGTTTAAACTTTTCTTCGTTTAAGTACTCTGGACTCTTTGAATGTTAACCATACATTTATACAGAGAGAGTTATTTGTTAAACAATGGAAAACTTAAAATAAGCTTTTTTAAAAATAATCTTGTTGAGCCAGTGTCACAAACTTTTAAAATAGACTAAAAAAATACTGTTTTAGAGCAAAATTAATTACCTAATATTAATTTGATATCAATGAAGTTGGTGTATGTGTTTACTCTATTTACTAACCTGGTGTACAAAGATTAAATTCTTGTTAAGTGTAACAGAAGTATTTTTATAGGTATTTTAACATCGTCTTTTAAATGTTGGAACATAAATTTGGGCAGTAATATATTAAAATTAGTTAGGTAATTTTCACTAATCTTGTTTTGGTCAAGTGTGCTACATCATCAGCAGTTGATTCAGCCAAGTGCCAATCTGCTACATTTGAGATTATCCTGGGGTGCTTGGATCTAGGTGAAATGATTCACTGTAGAATGATCTAATGAGATACAAAATATTCAAAGTAGCTATAACCACGAGTCCCAAATACTTGTAAACCGAATGTGTCAAGTGATGGTAAAAACAGTAATTTAAAGTTAGTAAATTTACAATTTGTTTATTTATAAATTAGGCTTTGCTTAGGAAATATTAGGGCCGTATGCAAGAACTTGACTAAGTGGATGCTTTGTTGACATTAGCGCCAGTTTTCTTGCATCATCGTAGGTTAAAAGGTGGAGCGATAGTGTGCTCAGGACCACACTATCGGTCCACTATGCATTCACTATACATTCTTGCATACCGTCCTTAGTCTGTGCATTATTATTATTACTATTATTATATTTAGTAGTATACAGATTGTTAAGTGCTTTGTTTCCGTAGAAATCAAGTTAAATATACGAAGATGGAAATTAACTTCAGTTATGTATATAGCCATATCTGGATATATCTTTTAGTTAGATTAAACAAATTTGAAAAATGACACTTGAAAAATGTAATCGATTGCAGGACCTTTGGTTTAGAGTGCTAATACTCCACCACAAAGCTATCCAGGAATTGGCCCATGCTCAGGGTCATTCTTCATACACAGTTTAAGGCAAACTTATAAATTAAGAACGACCTGGGGATAGGAACAGCCATCACCTAAATTATTTTTTACAAGTTTTCTTGTGTCATTTTTAATGCCCGCCTAACATTTAACTTCAATGTTTCAATACCACATTGACTTTGTTTACTCTTCAAGTGGTTTCCTAGGTACAAGTCTCATTAATAAAAACTGACAATCTCGGCCTATACATTTCATTGCAGAATTACATCAATAACAAATAAGACTTGAAATAATTAAGGCACTAAGTACCAAAACTGATATTTGAGGAAATCACGTTCAAAAAATTACACCATCTAGAGGTTTTCCCCCATTTAACTATAAATCAATATGATAATGTTTAGTGAATGTTAACTCATTCTCATTACAGAATTCATAGATTATTGAACCTAAACTTGAAGAGTCATAAACATCTTAAGTTCAAGGGTCTTTACATTATATTTGATCAATGTGTAGTCCCCAATAAGGTTATTAGGCTCTAAGTTACATCCCAGTATCACATATTAACAAAGTGAGTTGAATAAATAGAACATTTATGATTAGCAATATAATATTATGTTTGTTTGTTCCCACATTTCAAGATAATTCAATGTATTCCTTACTTTGACGACACCATGATTTTTTTCACTTATCCACTGTGTCTTCGAGATCTTTAGTTTAACAGTTTTAATAAACTTTTCAGCTGCTTCCTTAAAGTCAAAAAAATCTTCTTCAGAAATTATATTTATAATAAATGGATTCACTTCTCGTACTGTTTCAATCATATTTTTTAAATCATTTGGAACGAAACACTTAGTGATTCGTTTTCTTTTCTCAATGGCAGCAAAATCCCTATCACAGTTTAAAAAAGAATGCCTGGAGACAAGAAACTTATGATCAATCCTCTTACACCAATACTCACAAAATAGATCCAAAGAAAAACCATCATTTGTTTTTGTTCTGCCTAACACTGTTATCACTCCACATGATAAATTTATTTTTAGGAATATTGGTTAAACCCTTCTTACTAGTGTTAAAAACACACAAAGCTATTTCATTTCCCCCTCGTTCCAAATATTCATAATGGCTTTATTGTTGTCGCCGATATGTACACAAAGGTTGTAGTTTGAGAGTTGCCGCAGATAAAACATATGGCTATGTGTAAGCGTAGGTAAAAACAGTACTTGTTGTAAGTCCATGGAAGAAACACTTATTTCACTTGCAAGGCGTTGAGAACGATAGTGGTCTGCTTTCATCAACTTTCTTGCTTTTTCAGCTTTCAGGTGATGAAGCTTCTGTTTCATACTCAGCTCTTTCTTCTCTTCATTCGAAGTACTTGACTTTATTTGCGCGTGTAGTAGATAACACGTTGCACACGTATCACTTCGAGGATGATGAAAGGAAAGATTATCAATCTTTGCTTTGAAAACCTAATACCAGTATGTGATTTTGGTATAAGGAAACATTTTCTAAACGCAGTGTACAAACAACTGACATTTAAATCAGGGCTTAGATATTCCTTGTTTAATTTGCTTCTTCCATAGTGGCTGGCCTGTCTTGGAATACTGTTTATGTTATATATCGCAGCCTCTTCATCAACTTGTTCAAATGTTCGATACTTCATAATGTTTCCCCTTTTCTCTGCATACATTTCCTCACCTTTCTTCTTTTTTTCTGTAAGTACTTGGACATGCTTTTGAGATATACTGAAAATTTCGGAAAATGTTTTTCTGCATACCTGAACAATATCGCAGCTTCCATCAGGTACCGTATAAATAACTGTAATTTGCTGTCTACTGCCACCTGAACTATTGCAACTGTGTCTTCTTTGTACAGGCTTAATGCACATTAACCCCAACAAGTAGGTTTGCTGCCTCTCAAAGTCTACTTCGTCAAATTCTTTTAACAGTAGGTACTTTTGAGCAAAGGTCCTTACATTTATAATTACATTTGCATGATACTTCTGGCTTAGGAGGCGTTTTCGCTGGTACAATCACATTTTTGACTGTAACATATGATGACCCTGAAGTTCTACACTTCTTCCTCTCGTCGGGTGCTTTCCCTTCACCCTTCTATCTTCGTTTACAGTTACTACAATCTACAATAATCTCATTTTCAATTTTATGGCACTTAGAGCCTTAATTATTTCAAGTCTTCTCATAATTTCACAAAGCTTCAATAGTAGAAATTATTACAAAAATCTTTGTATCTATTCACAGATTTACAAGTTGACTTTTGGACCATTTATTTCCTATTAAGTTACTTAACCTTTCATGACTTGAATACAAAATTTCAGCAAAATGCCAACTTTTGTGTTACACAAATAAGATGCCTCTATCAAACCAATGTTCTTTCAGAAATAAAAATCAATGCTAAAATGTAATTCCTAATTCAATCAATTATTTCTAGTAGATTTTTAATTATATATTTTTATCACCTCTTATGCACACAACTCAATAATAAAACCTCCCAACTATATTGTAACTTCTTTTAACTCATTAACATTCTGTATGTGTGTTACTTACTCAATGGCATTAGGAACTCGAAAGTTTATTACCGCATTCACAAAAGTACGCCACCTATCCATTTCTTGAGCTAATTCTATTCAGTCTATCTCTCTCAGGTATATCCAAATGTTATCCTCCCATCTGTGTCTGGGGTTTCCCAGTGGTCTTTTCCCATTGGGTTTGCCATTCAATACCTTGAACGCAGTTCTAGATACTCCCATTCATGCTGCCCACACTAACCTGAGAGATTTTATTATCCTAATAATGTCTGGTGATGTGTACAGGGTATGCAGCTCATCATTGTGTAGCTTCCTCCACTCCACATGAATTTATTTTATTATTTACTTCACTATCAATTTGTTCAGTTACTATTAGGCCTATAAATTCAAAGCAATGATTTATTACAAAAATTTTACTCTACTAAAGTGACCTCATGAACTTGAACTAAGACTACTGTATTACCTTAGACATATTCATTTAAATACAGTGCAGTCAACTTTTACCATATTTATATGCTTACATTTTCTATATTTGATTACATACAATGACTCCTGTTGAGGGTCAAACGCCAGTGCTTCTGTTTCTCAAAAATCTATTTGTATTGGATTAAACATTGAAGGGCAATGCCTACACACTTACCAGAAAACTGTAGGACTTAAAGTTCACAATTAAAACACAACAAAACACATAATTAAGTAATTTTTGTGGTACATCAGTCCCCTTCTTCAGCAGATGAGAGTAATAAACAGACCCGCTACTTAATACTTACTCTCTTCTGCTAAAGAAACGGACTAATGTAGCCTAAAGTGAAAATTACATAATTATGTGTCTTGTTTCAATTGTGCATTTAGAGGCCTACAGTTTTCTGGTAAGTGTGTAGGCCTTGCCTTTCTATCTTCCTTTCAATGTTAGATTTAATACAGACATTTGGCGCCATTTTTCCTATGTTTATTTATAGGGTTATTAATTTTTTTAAATCAATTTTGTCAGTATATTCATTTCTTTTAATTGATATAGGTATTGGTACTGCCTTAAATAAAAAAATCATACAAATAATAGAGTTTTATCAATAACTTAAAATGATAGTGCTTTGATGTGGTATTATTGTGATATAATGGTCCTGCGATTGAGCACTAATTAAAATGATATGGTTTAATATTGGTATTTATAGCCCCGTGATCGAGCGCCAATTAAAATTGTTACGGTTTAATTAGCTGATATTTGCCCCGTGATTGAGCACTAATTAAAGCAGTATGGATTGTAATTGTGATAATGCCGTGTGATTGAACACTATCTAGAGCTATATTAAATAAACAAGACTTTTGATGTTGCACACGGTTTATTAAGATGATTATACCTTTGGTACGAAGATATTGTGTGAAATGATACCATTTTCGTTGAACTACAGATTATTTTCTGTAGTCTTACTCGCTAACATTTTCTGTGTACTATATGGATTTAAGTTAGTGGCATTCTGTGTGATTACTCGTTCTCTAGATTTATGGTACCAGCACTGTCTTTATTACTGAGTTCTATAGATTTATGCCACCAGCACTGTTATGTGATATTACACTTTTCTGTATATATTATGCACTGGCACTGTGTGTGTTCATACGCACAAGCGGCTTATCTATGACCTACCCCTTGCCTTTAGGACCCCTTGTCAGCAGTGTTAAAACTAACTAATAGAAAGAGTCCTGGCGACAGGCGTTGTGAAGGCTAGCTTCCTATTGGGTAGAAGGAGCTAGCGTCACTTGCTTTTTAGTAAACACTACAGAGTTGATCTTTGAAAGAAAAAATATATTTTAATGGTGCAAGACTTTGACATTAGTGCTAGAAGCATGTGATTTTCCATGGTTGAAGTATTAAAAGTAAATTTTACATATATTACTTTAAAGAAAATTACACTTCATCCATGACTTTTTGAATATTTTAGAGGGGTTCAAAACATTATCATTACAAACTTAATCATCAATTAATTGACAGCTAACATGTCCACGAAACAGAGTGCCTTCTGCTGTACATTGCAAAGTGACATTACTCGAATTTATTACTTAAACTTATTACCTGGGCCTATTAATTTCTGAAATCCTTATTTAAATCACAATATTTTTTATGGTCTATTTTAGAACAGAGCGTCAAATTTATCTGGCACTTTTATTATTTGACAAGGTCAACATTAAAAATAGCATACTACACTCATCAAAGCTTAGTGTGTTGCCTAGAAAAGAAAAAGTTTGTTCTCAAATAAATTAAGAAAAAAGCTATAGCCTCATGCTATTTGGGGTAGCATGCTAACCTTTCCACCTAAATCAAGCAATATTTTTACTTAGGCCTACTCGCCTTAATTAAGTTTTATAAACTTCTCACTTACCCAAATACTTTGTACATAAGCATAAATACACCTTGTATTTACTTGTACACATCTTGCTTGATCTATTAAATTCCGGAGGGTTGTCACTCATAATAAAGTGCAGAATGATTAAAACTCATTGAAAAGTGTAAAAGATTGTCACTAATTTGAAAATGGAGAATATCATTACTCATTGGAAAGTATACAAGATCATTGCATTGAAAAAGTATGTATTAGTGTATGAATGCATGTGGGTATGTATGCAATGCTTAGCATCAATAATTACATCTCTGTATTATAGATGAAAATTATGGTCTCATTCTGTGCAGGTGAGGACCTCAAGTTTTTAACAAGTACAATGCATTTCCTGAATTAAGTGACGAAAACAAGACATACGTTATACATACAACAAAACACTTTTCTTCAACTACTCAACAAAACTCCATCACATATTACTAGGGTTTGGAATGTCTACTGTTCCTCGTCTGTTATACATAATCCAAAACAAAATCATTACATATTTACGCAGTTACAAAATAAATAAAAAGCCACTATGCACTAACCCCTTCAGCTGCAGTGGCAAGTTACATAGGAAAGAAGGACTTTTATGGGACCATCCATTAAACATGTCATCATTGTGTCAGAAATACTGATAGTCATTATCACAAATAACTGTTAGTACTATAATGGTCAATAAAATAACATAAAAATCAGGGTTAATTGTTCTTAATAAATTCTTTTATAGGCATTTAAAACTATTTACATTTTTTTACTAAACTATTTACACAAATTTTTGGAGTTCTGTGTAATCCCTGAAATTCTTCGCATACCCCTCTAAGGTCCACATATTAGTTTGGGAAACACTGCAATAGAAACTCTATTTTGAGTTTACACATGAAAACTATTATACTTTGAATTAATATTAAAGTATATTTAAAAAATAATAAATGTGAGATGATTTTATATATACCTACCAATAAGAAACAAGTAAATAAATACCAACAATACAATAGCTGTAATTACAGTTGACAGTTTTGGGATCATCGCAGCAGCTGTTCTTTTAACACTCTTTATGATCGTGTTATTCAAAACAAAAACTGTCTTGCTTTCACTAATTAACTTCTCTTTGGTTTCTTCATCTAAATTATCTGCAACAAAGTTCATTGCGTCTTTAAGTTCTCTCTTAAGCTTTGCAATAGGAAAATCTCCAAAGTCTGTTACAGCATTTCCATCTTCCGTGATTGGTCCATAGAAAGGTATTTTCTGCATTAAAGTCATTTTCTTTCTGAGAATTTGCCCACCTGACAATAGCCCCATGTATAAATGATAAATGTACGCCATAAGCATATTTGGATCCGATTGTTCCAGCTTTTTCAAATGTATCAAATATTGGACCACACTCTCACGAGGTGCGTAGGTTTTCTTCCAATCATTTCCGAGATAGAAGGTCAAGTCTTTTTCAAAGGCTTCTGTCCTGTCCAGACCTTCAATGTTTAAGAGACCTATAGGCGTGTGTCTAAGTCGACTCATGGCTTCTTCTAAGTAGCGAAAAATCTCATAGAACACTAGAAGTCCGTCGGCCCACACACTGTTGTCTGAAAGAGCTGGAAAATTAACACAAATTTAACTTTTCTAACAAGCCAATGTTAATTGTGTGATGTTTAACAAAAAAAATTAATAAAATAAGCCAATGATAACTTAATCTTGTACTGTGCTATTAATTCTTTATTCTTGTTTTTGTATTAATAAAACATATACTAACCATGAAAATAGACTCCCCTAAACATAACAAACATCACTAAACTTTAAATTAGCTTTTAAGACAGAGTACTTTAAGTCCCAATAAGTTAAATACCAGTTTTAATATCAACCATTAATTATAAGCACTCTTGGCTTTCACAATCAAAATATAGGTGCAGGCTATTTTACAGATGAATACATATTGTATCCATGGTATTGGTAGTCTGATTGTTTTAGACTGTCTAACACTACACCTGATTGTTTCTTTTAAAGTAATATAGTTTTTAAGATAAAGAATCGACTTACATGGATACCTATGTCAATATTTGTTTGAATTGCAATTCCTGAAATGAGAGGTTGCTCTTATTTATAAATGGGTTGTATCTGAAGAATAGCTTAGGAGTCCTGCCAAACTTAATTCCTGACATATATATATATATATATATATATATATATATATATATATATATATATAGAATTAGTTATCAAGTACAAGACGCGTTCAAAAAGAAAAGGATGGTTACTTATAAAAAAATTAAGCTAAGATCATATTTCTGGTAAAAAAAAAAATCAAGGTATGTATTATATACTTTAGGTTTGTACAAATTAATTGTTTTTTATCAAATGCTTTCTGTGCCAAGGTACCAGTACCAATCAGGTTTTTATGTCATCTATATTGAAATCTGTAGCCTGGGATTTCAATCAGTTCAGCACCAATGTTTGAGATGTGAAAATAGGTAAAGATCAATCTGTGTGAAGTCTGGGTTGTAAGAAAGGTGCTCAAAAAGTTCCAACTTGAATAGCTTAATTTTTTGTGCAACTGCATGGATTGTTGTTTTGACTCAACATTTATTAGCTTTAGTCCAAAACATTGATCTCTTATGTAAATGTTGAGTCAAAACAACAATTCATGCAGTGAGGTCACTCCAGTTCACCAAATTTCACAAAATTTAAGCAAACCTAGTTTACACAGAATAATATTGCCACTATTTTCTAGGATCAAAAGGTATCCCTACATTGTATTTTATGGAGCCAGGAACAACGATCATGTCCAAAGTGTATTTTGAAAAATTTCAAATCTCAGATGTACCATTTAGAACTGGCACCATTAGATGATGATGTCAGGAATCTTTCTCCTGACAATGTAATGACAATCCGCGTTCACACACTCCCACCCATACAGTGCAAAAAAAAAAAAAAATTGAGTGAGAACTTTTGAGCACTCTCTGTATAGCCCAGACCTCACACTGAGTGGTTTTCGTCTTTTACTTCAACTCTAGAAGTGGCTTAGTTTTCAACGGTTTGATGAGAGTGAGGAGTTGAAAGCAGCGTTGCAGAACTGTCTGAAATCCCAGGTGGCAAATATATTAAAGCTGGTGCCCGAATAAAAAAAAAAAGTTTGGAAACCAAACCTCGACTATGTAGAAAATTAGCTGTGTAGCTATTTTTCAGCCATAGTCTTTATTGTATTAATTGATTTATTTAACCGTCTAGCCATTGCTTTTGAAATGTGCCTTATACCTCCAAATATGCTCGAGCCTTAAAAGTACCTAGGTGGATAAGGAAAATTGAGGATAAGCTAGATTAAACTAAGTTTATTTAGCTTAGCTTAATCAGAAAGCTTAAAATGTGCCAGATATGTGGTTATATGGTGTTGAATAGGCCTGCCAGACACATGGTTGGATAATGCAAGGTTGCCACGAACCTAGAAAACTAGGAGAAACCAGGAAAACACATGGCATTTCTCGAAAATACAAGAAATTACTGAAATATTTGTGAGTTCTGCACCTATACCTATGACTGCAAATTTTGAAAACAAACTAGATATGTTGATACAAACATATGCATTATCAACCACCTCCTTTATCAATGAAAACTTGTGTTACATAACAACCACATCATTTCCCCATCAAGCTCAAATTATCCTGTCTAAAACACCAATAACATGACTTCACACTGGTCAATTTTATGAAAAATAAAATTTAATTTCCTACATGCTAGCCTCCAAAGCATTTGGAAAAATGGGAACTCTTTCTAGAAAACACAAGTAATAAATATCGTTCTAAAGGATTGGTAGCATCCCTGATATCATGTATGGAAAATTCTAACAGATGCAAAGTTTTAATTTAATGTTAGCACCGTGTCTTAGTACCCGTTCGGGTTATACGCTTAAGTACTAATTACACTAATGGATTAGGAAATGGGAAGGTTGAATTTAGAGCAAGTGAACCCGCATTTGCGTGGAGGGAGAGTGGAAAACCATTTAGGAAAAACCACCCCCAGTTCACCCGACCGAGATTCGAACCTCGATCTCCCCGTCCTCAGTGGTCTGACTCAACACGACTGGCGCGTTAGCCAACTACGCCACCGAGGCGGGTCAGATGGAAAGTGTTGGGCCATGCCACATGGTGGAATATGCAAAGTTAGGTAAACAGAAGGGGAGGGTATGCCTACTATTATTAATTGTGAATATTGTATAGTAACCTACCCTCTCGTTATGCTCACAGGGGCATACCTATCAATTTAAGTCAGGAGAAGGGGGTGAGCGAGAAGGGGGGGGGAGAACTAATGGAGATATAGTAGTTCAGGACTGTAGGATTACTGTCATTAATTTCAATGACTAACACTAAATAAGGGGAATGCTGAATTGGAACATTTAAGAGAAAACCATTTACTTTTCCTCAACATAAGCCCAGCTAATTTAAATGTATTTTAATTTCAAAAAGTATTTTTTAATTCTTTTAAAAGCTGTTTAATCTTATAGAATTAGATCTATAGACTTTACTAAACCTATTGACTGTAAGTGTATGATATTTTATATTTGACTTTTAATAAATTGAGTTTGATGAATATGTAAAGATTTCATTACAATTGCTTGGATACTTTCTAAACTATTCATATTTACTACTACAAATAAAAATTAAGTTTTTGAGTTGCAGTTGGTTTTCATGTATTTACTTTTTATCTTACTGTGTCAATATTTTTAATTTATTTCAAATTTAGAGGGGATTAGTTTGCAGCCATCAGATGTTTGATTTTTGCCTTTAGAAATCAGGTTTTTAAAATAGCTCTAACATCATCTTGTGGTGTCCACTGTTTTCACAGATGAATTTGCTTAGTACATTTTTGCACAGATATATCATATTTGACATATCAAAAAAAGGACAAGAGGCCTACTAATAGCAGTCATTGCAACCAACATTTTATATAGTTCTTAAACCCAAACAGACACCCCTAACCTCTACATCTATCACTCTTTAGGTTCACAGCTTGAAATTGGTCCGATATAGTCACTGCTGCCAAACGCGTATATATTCAAAAAAGATCACAGGTTTTGGAAATGACAATAAGGAAGCTCACCTTATTACTAAAATATTAAGTTAAGGCAATGAAGGAGAATAAGAGAGACTTTTATTTAGTTAAAAATGGTATATTTTTACTGTCTGCATGTTGAGTGTAGACCTGGGTCATTGGCTATATCTACATTATTATGTATTTGCAATATTCTAACAAAATGTCCGGGCTATCTACATTTAACTACGCTAATGGGATAGGAATAAGGAAGGTGCAAGATGGATGTGGAGGGAATATATCCGGATTAGTGAGGGATATTGGAGACCCATTTAATTAAAAAGAAACTCAATACACACGGACAGGATTCACAACCTGACCCTCCCCCCCCCCCCCCCTTTTACAGGTAAACTATAATAGATGATATTGGCGTTTAGTCGACGGGTTCATTGAACCTCTGTTATATCACCGTCATCGCCAAAAGCTTCCAGCCACTAGCTGGGTCTGTTTGGTTTGTTTGGAATGTACCTATCCCCCCCCCCCCCCCCCGCTTCTCCTCCTTACTCACTTTTAGCCATCATTCTGTCCCTTGGTCTTTCTCTTAGCCTCCTGCTTCCAACCTCTGTACCCAACACACTCCTGGTCATTATTTCCCTCTCCATTCTTCTCACATGGCCTTACCACCTTAGTCGTGTCTTCTCTATCCTGTCCTGGACTGGATCTTCCTTTACTATTCCTTTTACTCTATCATTTCTCATTCTGTCAAATTTTGTCATACCGATCTTGCTTCTTAAAAATCTCATTTCACTTGCCTACACTTTGCTTCTATCCTGTTCCTTCATTACCCATGTTTCTGCAGTGTACGTCAATAGTGGTAGATAATAGGCATTGTAGATCACTCCCTCGCACTTTTCTGGCATATCCCAGTTCCAAATCAGGCTTCTCACACTTCTGAAAAATGGCTCTGCTTGCTTGTCCACTATCACTTATTTATCTACTGTTATTTCACTCTCCTCTACAATACTCCCCAGATACTTGAAACTTTTTACTATCTTCAATTGCTCTCCTCTCATTGTTATGCCAGTTGTATAAGTGTCCTTCCTTGTCATGGTCACCATCTCACTCTTCCTTACTGCTCCACCACTAATTCTCAAACCTCTAGCTGTTTCTGTACTTCTTTCTCCTCACTACCCCACACCATCAAGTTATCTGCAAGCACCTTTGCTTCCATCTTTCGCTCCCCTATTCTTTTTACCACTTCCTTCATTATTTCGTCCATTTCCATAATGAACAATAGTGGTGAGAGTGCACTACATTGTTTCAAACCATTCTTTAACTCAAACCAATCTGTCTTCTCTTCTCCCACTTTCACACAGCAATCACTATCCTAGTACATATTCCTCCCTTTGTTTAGTGTCTCATTCTGCACTCCTTTTTCCTCCAGTGCTTTCCATACTCTTCTTCTGCACACGCTGGAATATGCTTTTTCTACATCCAGGAAGACCATAAGCAGGCCATGTCTTTTCCATACTAATAGTGTCACTCTTGCAGCTGTCTCACTGTCAACCTTCCTGGTCTGAAGCCATATTGCTCCTCTCTCAATACCCCTCATACTATTCCTCAATATTTTTTTCAAACAACTTTGCAAAGTGGCTTATCAATGTGACTCCCCTGTAGTTCCCCCACTTCTTCCTGTCTCCTTTCTTGAAAGATGGGTATTACTATTCCCTCTTCCAGTCTTCCGGGAGCTTCCCCTCGTTCTATATTGCTCATATCCCTCCAGAGTCACTGTAGTCCTCCCTCTCCTGCTACTCTTAGCATTTCCACACTTATATAGCAGAGTTAAATGTTTCAGACCTGGATAAACTATAATCATATAGGCCAACACTATTCCCTTTTGTTCCCAGCTTGTTTGGCTGCACATCAAACCAGCATTAGATAATTAAATTTATTAAACTTTTTTTAATTGGAACTATCCATAAAATAAAGTTTTTGTATGTAACTATTAATTTGAAAATAAAATTAATTATTTTTAAAAAAATTATAAAACCAAACTTCATGGTATCTGCCTGCAATCGAGCCATACTAAGTGGTCGTCATATGTTGGCGAAGATAGTGCCGACTTTGGTAAATAAAGGGTGTCATGTGTTTAACACAACAAATTCTCTGGCCATTATTCTCAGTTTTCTAGATGAAAGCCACTACTTTTTCATTCAAGTAGCTCCTCTTTTGTCCTCACAGAGCTGAGTCTGACCCTGTTCCTGACCCATTAACAGTATTACTTCATAAAAAAATTTGGAAGCGTAGGGATGAACCTGGGACCTCTGGATCTGTAGCCAGGAACTCCTTCCACTAGATAACAGAGGCGGTCTTTGTATTATTTTTAGAGTTCTGGAAAACAAAAATAAAATAATCTCCTGTTCAAATGGCTCCTTGAACTATAAATATATTGTGTAATTATGTACTAGAAATTTTGTTTTGAGAACAGGAACCAGAACCGATAGGGATAAGTATTTCAGTTTGACTCCCTGGTTTAAATGAATTGAACATCATCTTATATCTTATAATGACTCAACTTTTAAGTAACTTACACTCTTATAAATTAGTGTAAAATACTATGCGACACACTTTTTATTTTACCAATGCAAATAATCCTTCATATGTTATGAACTATATACTAGCCCAACCTAACAAGAGATTGAGACTTTAGCTGTATCAAAGTTATCTACTTTTGCCTCGTCGCCTTGATGTGTTCCTTTGCCAGTTGCATCAGTAGTCATGTGACCAAGTGTGATACCACCTGAAATGTCACCAAGGATGTTGGTCGATGCATCCCTCACTCTCTCTTGAATCCAAGGACGGAATAAATATGCCGTCAACACGTCCATGGTGCGGTGTTTGAGTGGCCACTGTTTTATTAGTCTCTTTTTGACTGCTAGAGCTCAGAACTTTATGTTGCCCACCATTTTAAATTCCACAGGATGCTTTAAAAACAGACATGTCTTATAATCTAAATATTAAACTTCGCTAGTTGGTTATTTCAAAAAATTGATTTATCAAATGACACCTAACATTCATCAAAAGTAGCCAATTGTTTATTTGCATGATAATTTTTGTAAAACATTGGGAAAACAGTCAACGCAACCAATAAAATGGTGCCGATATTAACCAATGTAGGCTATTCATTTTCATTAAATCTGATAGATGCCATTTGACATGGTTTCTAAGATCAGTGGTAGGTTGTAGCATTGTGACCCAAGAATGTATCAAGGGCTTGTTGCCGCTCGAATTGGATGATCCTGTCTTAGGTGTGTGTGTGTGAATTTATAAAATTATAAATCAAAGATCATTGAATTATAGCTTGATGACTATTCAGATCCATCATTTATTTAACCTTCAACTACCAAATCTGAGAATATGGAAGGTTAGGTTGGGTGATAATTCAGTGGAGGCCTACCAATACTGAGGAATTTTGTCTAACAAAATCAAGTGAAGTAGGTGAGTGGATTTATTATTTTCTAAACCAGAACTCGATTAGTATAAATCATGTGATTTCAGGTATTTTTTTTGTGTTTAATCAACTCGGTGATAACACTGATAGTAGGAGTGTTTTTTTGTAAATCCATTCCATATAAAACAAACGTTTGTATTATTCGATTCTTCGTATTCTTCTATATGCAAATATGTGTGTAAAATATAGTATTTTGGAAATTAAAAAAAAAAATCAAATGGGGAGGGGGGGCTGACCAATATCATATATCCTCAAAACACATTCTGTTCAAATTCTTACCAAATGCGAGTTTGGCATTAACCAAACCGTCACTTATTGCGTGTACATCGCGTGTAGCTGACCTCATTTTCTTCGTAAAAAGTTGTTCCGGCATAATGTTTTTGTTTTTTTAATTTCAGAGAATTTAAAGAGTTTTGTACACAATTTTATTTAATTAATTAATTTATTTTCATACCAGACACATAGATAAAGAAGGCATAAAATAACAGCTCTGTTTGGGGCACAGCACAAATATGAGTATGACAGTGGCTGGGCTGTGTACTAACAAATCTAAAATTCTGAAAGAGAAATCAAATAAAAATCTTCTGAGGAAAATGGACAATATTTGGTGATAGTTTTATTATTAATAATTAAGTATTAAAAAAATTGTCTTTCAATTTTTAATACATAATTACTATTCTTAATAACCTTCTAATGTTGTGGTTATAGTGGAAGGTATTCACTGGAATGAAACAAAGATGTGTTGCACAACGAGGATGGTTACATAAGGAGCGAATTGTATCGGTCATTTCGAAAAGGCCATATTTACACAAAAGTAAATTTTACAGGTGAGACAAAAAACTATTTTTTAATTACATGTAATTAGTAATATAGATATTAAAATTTTTAATTGGTTTAGAATTAAATGAAATGTATTTTGATGATTTTAAGTAAGTAATAATAATAAAAATAATAGATAATTATTTTTAAAATATTTTATTTCATCCATTTATGGCCTTTTCCAAAGAAATGGTGTGAAAAATAATTTAAAAAAATTAAATTCATAGATTTATGGCTTTTTCCAAAGTAAAGGTTTGAAAACTATCAACATTGTTACATAACTTGTTTTTTTACAGTTTGTTTGTTTTTTATTAATCATAAAGACCTATAATAAAATAGAGTTGAAAGAAATTTTTTAAAAAACATCAAATTGTATTTTTTAAATAGATTTTTAATCTTTAAAAATCCTCTTCTAGCTTTTCTTCAACTTCTGTAGAAGGCCACATCGAAATGTTATGGTAAAAGTATAGTTTTTCCTCTGGAATACACTTATTAATCTTCTTCACATAATTCAGTTTCTTTACATTGATAGGAATTTTGTTGCTGTAAGCTTGATTTGACGGTAGACTTGGAGAAACTCCAGCAGGTTTTCAAAGAGAAAACGCTTCCTCTAACAAGCCATCAATTTACCTTCGAGTAATGACGGTTACAGGTTTTCTTGGTTTATATATCTAAATTCCATATATTGGGAAATTTGGAAGGCTATTTTTTCATTTTTAGGTATTTTTGCTTGAGATTTCACTGACAATATTGTATTTTTATAATAAGTAGGTAGGCCACCACTGCTTAAAATGAAGAATGTCTTCCGTTTTCACTTTTTTAACAATGAACTATTACTTTGTAGATGCTTTTTCAATGAGTTCAATACTCGTCTGGTATATAAATTCTATTCTTTTTGCGAATTATTATTTTTGCAACACCAAAATCGCGACCACAGGGCATAAAGGAATGTCCCTTAATAGGAAAATAATGAACTATTTTGCTAAATCTTCTGTTAGATGCATTATCCAAAAGAAATCGAACCATAGTATTGTAACGAGCTACATGTAATGAAGACAAACAAATGAGGTAACGCCCTCTGCCCCGTTGGAATCGAACTATGGCGATCGTGACCACCTCTCTCCAACGCACAGTTTCATAGACTAGGCGGAGCCGTCTTTCAACAGCCGACTCAACAAGAAAGCCACGCCCGAGGGAAAAAAAACCCTCAAGGTGACTCAGCGCGCTAGTTCCCGCTTCTACCACCAGGGCCATTCTCGTTGCTTCTCCAGTTCTCAAGATAACTGGCAGAGTCCCGCTCCACCCCTCTTTCTCCTCCCTTTTCCCTCCTTTACACCCCACTCTCTTTGGATATGGCTGTCCGTTTGGTTAATATATATTGGTATGTTTTGCCAGTATATTCACTCATTGTACCATAGACTAGAAGAAGGTGAGAGCGGCAACTAAACTAAAGGTTATTTAAGTTGATAAAAATTCTATTTCGGACAAATATGGGAGGTTATTGTCAAAATTGTTGATTCGAGCTTACAAATTTTAAATTTACTATCATGGAGAGAGTTTGTCGGGTATCAACGTGTTCTCCATCCCTTCGACTTGGAGGGTAACTGGTTGATGTAGTTGATGTCCCGACGGCGGTGACGTCGTGGTCAGACACGCGTGAGTAGGAAAGAGGTAGGCGAGTGTGTTCCGGCAACGTGAGTCGTGGTGGGAGGTAGGATAGAGTCCCGGCAACGTAAAGTCGCGGTGGGAGGTAGGATAGAGTCCCGGCAACATAAAGTCGCGGTGGGAGGTAGGATAGAGTCCCGGCAACGTAAAGTCGCGGTGGGAGGTAGGATAGAGTCCCGGCAACGTAAAGTCGCGGTGGGAGATAGGATAGAGTCCCGGCAACGTAAAGTCACAGTGGGAGATAGGATAGAGTCCCGGCAACGTAAAGTCGCGGTGGGAGGTAGGATAGAGTCCCGGCAACGTAAAGTCGCGGTGGGAGGTAGGGTAGATTCCGGTGGAATGAGAAGAGTGATGACACTTGCTGCTAAAGACGATTTATTTGCTCTTTCGTATAAGTGTGGTTCCCCAAGGTTGGCTCACCACTGATTAGCCGAGGCTAACTGACCGAGTCTGACTGGCTGACTGGTCTTGAGACGCCGTACGGCTGTTGCCCGACTAGGAATATCCAAATTGACAGAAACGTCAATCTAGGTCATCCTAGAAAGGGCTAATTATGCTTTGTGAGTCACAGGCAGCAGTCGCTAGCCCTTATCCTCATGATATGAAGGTGAAAACAGTGAATAGGTGAAACCGTTGGATGATGCTGCAATAAATACAATAAAATAAATTAGTACCCTGTGAGTGAAATAAAGGTGATTGTGAATGATGTCGCTGTGATTTGGGGGTTTGGAAGGATTTTCTTTTCTTGGGATCAGGTAGGTGGGTATAGTAGGAATGATTGCTTGTGAGTGATGGCGTAACGTGCTTCCGGGAATGGGTAGGTAGGTTTGACTGTACTGGGATTTGGTTTGGCATGGATGGTTACATTTCCATTCCCCATCTGGGGCCGACTACGGTGCCAGTATTATTCTCTGACTCGTAAAAAACCATGTCGGTTGTCCCAGTGGAGTCCGACGGTGGCAAGGGTAGTTAGAGTTTCTTGTTGGGGTAGGATTTTTTTTTTCTTGGGAGTTGTATTGAGGTGGATACATCTCCATTCACCATCTGGGGCCGACCCCGGCGCCAGTATTATCCTCTGGCTAGTAGAGAACCTAGTCGGTTGTCCCAGTGGCGTCCGGCCGTGACTAGGGTAGTAGTGGCATGAAATGAGCAGTTGTTCATGAGTTGCCGGTCCGTTCGAGAGGGGAGTCCGCGTCCACCCAGCTTCTTGACATAGTAACTTTTATTATATATATATAATATACATAATTAATATTAATAGCTATTTAACTAATTTAAGTATCTATGATTTCTTCTTTTTTTTCTTTATATTATTATTATATTATTATTTTTTCCCCTTATTATTATTATTTTGAGAAGAAATTCCCTTTCTAAGTTTTTTGTTTTTTTAATTTTTTTTAATGTTTTTTTTCTATAGAAAGGAATTTTCCTTTCTAGGTTTTTTTTATTTTGTATATTTTTAATAAATTTTTGGTTTTTTAATGTTTTTTTTGGTGTCACTATGCCAGTATAGGCCTCTTGTATTTCCTGGTGTCGTCTGGGTCGTAGCGTCCTAGTGATCTTATGATAGAGTTTGTGTGTGTGTCACTTTGTTTGTAGAATCTCTCGTTCCTATCTTTGTAAATCTCTTGTAGTTCCCTGCTCTTTGTCATTGTGTGTAGGTCGGCTGTTCTGGTGTAACAGTTTGTCCCCGTGATCGTTCTTAGTATTTTGTTTTGGGTGATCTGTAGTTTTTTTAATAAGTGTGATGATGCGTAGCTCCAGGCTACACAGTTGTATAATAAAATCGGCTGAATGACGGCTCTGTAGATAATTAGTTTGGTGTGTTCTGTTAACTGGTTACCTTTTAAAAGTGGGTAGAGTTGTACGAATCTGCCTAGCGCTTTTGTGTTTGTTAGTTCTATGTGTTTTTTCCATGTTAATCTTTTATCTATTGTTATGCCTAGATATTTTACACATGACTGTATAGGTATTTCTTTATTAAATAATATAAATGGAGCTGGTGGGTTTTGAAGCCTTTTTGATATTACCAATGCTGCTGATTTGTCAGGGTTTACTTTAATTCTTCATTTAGTGAACCAATCCTGTAATGTTACCAAGTATCTTTGAATTCCTAGACTTGCAAAATTTATGTTTCTGTTTTGCGCGTAAACCATAGTATCGTCTGCAATCTGTCTAACTTTGACTCTCGGGTCTGAGGGTATGTCTGATACATAAATGTTGTAGAGGTGTGGTGATAGCGTGGAACCTTGGGGGACTCCCGCCCTGATTGGGTGTGTTGGGGACATTTTACCCTCCATTGTTACCTTAAATGTTCTCAGACTAAGGAAGCTGGCGATTGTGTGAACGAACCATGAGGGGAAGCTGGTCTTGAGACTCCAGACTCCAGACTCATAAAGCATGCTCTAATGCACCCTGAAGGGGTGCACGGGAGCAAATTCCAACACGTACCGACCAATTGGTCACACCGTGTGGTTTTCGGGAATTCTAAGACGGATTGTCGCATTTCGCGAAGTTAACTGAAACAAACAAAAAGAATATTATTAATTAATATTATTAGATAAAAGAAAAATTTTGGGAACCGACTAAGAGGTTTTTAGAGTTACGTGCGGAGACACTACTCTATGGGGGGCTGTGTGAGAGCCTCCCAGACCACGTTTGTCACTTCTCGCTTATCCGAGCAGGGCTTTGGGACGTCGGTGGCACCCCCCAGGGTCGATGACGTAATTCCCAAGCCCCTGGATAAGAGGATTGGTGGCACCGGGGAGTCTGGCGTAGAAGGACTGCGCCAGCTTCCGGAAGTGGTCCTTGATGGTCGGCATATCCAGGTCTCGGTGCAGATTCACATTCCGAACGTACCAAGGTGCGTCCACAATGATCCTCAGACACCTACTCTGGAATGCTTGCATCCTCCTCATATACGTGTCCGCCAGGTGGCCCCAAGCGGGACACGCATAGTCGAGGATCGGTCTGAGCAGCTGCTTGTACAGTGTCAGACCGTTCCTTGTGGACAGGGCGCTACGCCTGTTAAGCAGTGGGCCTAGGATTCCCAGCCTTTGCTTCACCTTGGTCAGTCTCTCTGTGCAGTGAAGTCGCCAGGTCAGCTTGGTGTCCAGCGTAAGTCCCAAGTACTTAGCACTGTCCGCCCATCTGATCTGTTCTCCGAACAGCCGGAGTGGGGCCGGCCTGTAGAAATTTCTTTTCCATGTGAAGAGCACTGCTGTACTCTTCTCCACGTTAATACTCGTTCTCCAGGTAGTCAGCCAACCCTCCAACTGCGTCAGGTGCGTCTGGAGTCGCCTCTCCACCAGCTGCCCTCGCCACGACTCCGCTACTAGAGCCGTGTCGTCCGCATACAGTGCTAACTTGGTGTCTGGGGATTTCGGAATGTCGTTCACATACAGACTGAAGAGCACCGGGCCCACGAGGGAACCCTGCGGCACTCCAGCCCGGATGCTTCTGACCTGGGATGTGGCGTTCCCAAAGGTAGTGGAGAAGGTCCGGTTGGATAGATAAGATTGAACAATCTTAACTAGGTAGAAGGGAAGGTTCAAGGAGAGGAGTTTGAAAAGGAGACCTTCGTGCCAAACACGGTCGAAGGCCTTTGCCACGTCGAGAAAGACAGCACCAGTCAGCCTGTTGATGTTGAAGTTCCTCGTGACCTGCTCCACGAGCCGAACAAGTTGATGAGACGTAGCGTGTCCCGCCCGAAAGCCGAACTGCTCGTCCACCAAGATGCCCGCCTCGCGAACATGTCGGGTCAGTCTCGTCAGTAGAAGTCTCTCGAACAACTTGCCCAAACAGTCGAGCAAGCTGATCGGTCGGTAAGACGAAGTTAGGGCCGGGTCCTTACCCGGTTTATGGAAGCAGAGGACGTCGGCGTGCTTCCAGAGCTCTGGGAAGTGACTCAGGAGCAGAACGGCGTTGAATAACTCCACGAGAAAGTTAATCGCCTCCAAGGGCAGCTTTCTGAGGACCGCGTTATTGATGCCGTCGCGTCCGCGGGCCTTGTTTAATCTTAGAGCGGCTAACGCCCGCGACATTTCTGCCGCCTCCGTGGGTTCAGGTTCATCCAAGGATCTGTACGAGACCGCTGCGATGACCTGAGCCACGTGCCCAATGTGCACCGGGTCTGACGGGTCGTCAGTCAGTACAAATTGCGCCTCTACGTGCTCAGCGAGAGCATCGGCCTTCTCCTGGTCGGAGTTGGCCACCCCGTTGCGACCTACAATAGGCGGCCTTGGTGCGGGAACCCGCATCAAGTTCCTCGTCATGCGCCACAGGGACCTGTCCTGTACGCACAAGCTCTCAATCTTGTCCTCCCAGACACTGTTCCGGTATTCTTTGACCATCTCGCGAACCGCATGGACTTTGCGGCTCCAGTTGGCCTTGTCTACCGGGTCCCTCGAGGTTTGCCAAGCCTTCCTCAGCCGATTTTTCTCCCGGACGTGCCTGAGGATAGAATCGGGCAAAGAAGCCTGTGGCGCCCTCTTAGGACGGTGCCTCGGCGTCGAAGCTTCGAGCGACCCCTTGATGGCGGAAGTTATGAACTCCGCACCGCGATCGATTTCTGCTGCTGTTCGAAAGGTAGGAGTGGGTCCCAACATCTCTCTCAACACATTCGTGAACTTGTCCCAGTCAGTGCGCTTAAGGTCAGGTTTTTCGGGGGGGTCTATGAAGGACACCGCGCGTCCCAAGTTCACAAGAACGGGGTTGTGATCCGAGTCTAGCTCAGCTAGAGACTTCAACACCAACCGCCTTCTGATCCCTCTGGAGACAACGAAGTCGAGGACGTCCGGGAAGCCAATGGGATTGAGAGGGAAGTGGGTAGGGGTCGGAGGACCGGAAGCCACCAAGCCGTGTAGATCTATGACGTCGCGGAGCAATCCGCCGCGAGCGCACATAATCCTAGAGCCCCATGAAGGGTGCTTAGCGTTGAAGTCACCACCGATTAAAACAGGCGTGGTACCTCGAAGCAGCACCTCCATGTCGGCCCTCGTGGCCTGGTTGAACCGGCGGTAGGGAGGGAAGTAGATGGAGATAAGACGCACTGGGCCGGTAGAGGTCACCAGTTGGATAGCCGTTGCTTTCATGTGTTGGAGGGGAGGAAGAGAGACGACGTGATGGTCAAGGCCCCTTAGGACCAGGACCGCCGTCCCCACCCGTCCCACATCCCCCGCTCGGTCACTCCGATGACAGATGAACTCTGCCAACGAGAACCTCACTGCGGAGCGCAAGTGGGTTTCTCCCAACAGCATTACGTCGACGCGATTCTTTGCCAGGAAACTTTCCAGCTCAGCCTTCTTCCCCGCGACTCCGTTGGCGTTCCAGAGTGCGACCGTGAGCTCCTTCAGCACTGGGGGTCCTCTATTCGGGTGCGCTGCCATGTGAGACCAGGTAGAGGATGATATGCTCCATGACCAGGTGGCCACGGTTACTCCTCGGAGACTCCTGAACCTTCCTCAAGAGACTCGATGAAAAGTCCCAAGGATCCAGTCCCGGAATCTCCTTGAGAAGCTCAATACAAATTTTGAGCTTTGTAGCATCATCCTCAGGGGTAGGGTTGGGTGTGGGGGTGGTAAGGTTGACAGGGGTTGAGTGGGGAGTGGTAGGAAGGGGTTGGAAGGATGTAGGGGCTTGGGAAGGGTGGTGCGGGGTGTGGGTCGAGAAGGGATTGGGAGAGGAGCGGTCTTGGACGGGTCCTCGACCGATAGGGATGAACCGGATGCAACCGGTTCAGGTAGAGTGGCTTTGGCAGGTGCCTCGGCCTGGGATGGAGGGGTTGGTCTCCCTGACAGCGCACTGGCGAAAGATTGCACCAGTGGCTTTGGTTTTGGAGCTGGAGTCACGGTCACCTTCCGTTCCGCAACGTGCCCCGAGGGCTTCTGGCCTTCGCTCAAGCCATTCGTCCTCCCTTCTTGAGTCTTGGAGGCTCGTACTGTCCCCGCCGCCCGCAAGGACCTGTACGTGGGACATCCACGCCACGCCGAGGAGTGAGCTCCTGAGCAGTGCAGGCACTTCGGAGGAGATCGTCTCTCCTCCGGGCACCCGCCCCTCTCGTGGTCACCACCACAGAACCCACACCTAGGGTTAGCGCGGCAATCCCTTCGCACATGCCCAAACCGGAAGCAGTTCTTGCACTGCACCGGGCCTCCGGGAGACTTATACTTCTCCACCTTGACGCGGAGCCCACACAGGACTGATATGGAGTACAGCCTTGCGGTTTGCTCCCCGGGAGTCAGAGAGACAACGAAGTTCGGCAACCGTTGCCTTTCTCCGGTCCTCTGGTCCCGTTTCCACTGGGAGAGCATCTGGGATACAGATTTCACGGGAAAACCCATCTCCGCCAGCTCTTCCTGGATGTCGTCAGGGCTTGTCCGAGTCAGGAGTCCCTTCACCACGACCCTGACCAGTCGCTCCCGTCCCAGCTCGTAGGACCAATGCTGGATCCCCAAGCTCGGCAAGAACTTCTGGAGGGCGCGGTAATCTTCCTCCGACCCGCACTGGAGGCGCAGTCGATCCCCCGGCTGCCTGACTGCCTCCACAGGCTCTCGAACCTTGGTTCGAATGGCCCTCGCCACCTTGGAGTAGTCCTCCACATCACATAAGATGATGGGAGGGATCTTCCCCTTGGCTTTGGGAGCCGGCCCAGAACCACTAGTACCAGGCTGAGGCGAGGCACGGCTTGCGTTCTTACCCTTAGGTTTCCGCCGCTTCTCACCTTTGGTCAGCGCTGGCGCACCCTGGCCCAGGCCACCTCCGTCTTCGCTCTCATCACCAGAGCTACCGCCTTATTGGTTAGGGTTGCCCCCAGTAGCTTCCTGGTGTTGCCGGCCTTACCCCTTCGGCGGGGTCTTACGGTCTGAAACCCATCAGACTCATCATCCGACCCCTGGCTCGACTCGCCTCACATCAACGGGAGGTCTGATCCTGAAGATAGTCCCTCCACGTCCACGGACTCGCTCGAGCTGTCAACACGCGGGAAGCGTGTGACCCGGTCTTCAGAATCTGAGGAGAACTTAGCCGGGCGTTTTTTACCTGCCGACACCCCTTGGCGGGAGGTGTCGGAGTTGACGCGGGCTTGTGAGGCCCTTGCCGCGGTCTTTACCGGCGACAGATGGCTTGGCTCCCCCTGGTCAGGGCTTCAGTTGGCACCGTTAGGTTTCCACCCATCGTGCTGGCGGGAGCTTTCGCCGTCCATCCCGGTTTGCGGGCTGGTGGCCCTGAAAAGGGCTTCCAGTACTTTTTGGCTGCCAACGGCACGCTCACCTCCTGTAGCTGGAGGGGCCCCGCTGGGCACGCCCGCATCGGCATTGCTGCCGACGCTTTGCTGGGGGCCGGCACTGGTCAACGGGCCTAGGCACGCAGCCCTCCTGAAGTCGGAGGGGCCCCGCTGGCTTCCCCTTGGCCATCTGCGCCCACCTCACCGGTACTTGGTGAGGTCACGCTGGCCGACGAGTTAGCCCTAGAAAGGGACGAATCGTCACCGAGCGGTGACTCTCGCTGGGCTCGGTCAGCGGCACGCTCACCTCCGGTAATTGGAGGGGCCCCGCTGCCTGCACCCGGTGGGCTGGTAATGCCAGCCGTGTTGGCCCTAGAAAGGGCCGATTCGTCCCCCGAGGGAGACTCTTGCTTGCCTCGGCCAGCGGCACGCACGACTCCGGGAGTTGGAGCGGCCCCGCTGACTTCGGCCTCGCCTGCAGGCTTGTTGCCCCTCGAAAGGGCAGCTGCCGCTAAAGCCTCGGCCTTCGGGCTCGTGGCGGACCACTTGCCACCCGGCGTTAGCTCCTTCCTGACCGGAGGGGCCTTTAGTCCCCGCGAGCGGAAACCTTCGACCCCCCTGCCTGGACGGGCAGCACAAGCCTGCTACTGGCGGTGGTTCCCCCGACGCTCGCCGCCAGCTTCCTCCGATTCGGGGCCGGTCGCTTCCCGGGCCCGGGGTTCTTCTTCGCCTCATCCGGCGGTCTTCTCCCGACCCCGACGCCGACACCTTTCTTCATCTTCACCGCAGGTTCCATCCAGTCGATCGCAGCAGATGCTCAGGAAACGCTCGGAAAGCTTGGAACACGTAAGGGAGGCAGGACGATACCTTGCACTCCCATCGGTCTTGAGCCGTACGGCTGTTGCCCGACTAAGAATATCCACCTTGGCAGAAACGCCAAGCTAGGTCATCCTAGAAAGGGCTGATTTGTTGTTTGAGTACCGAATCACTGTCGTGACTCTTAACCTCGCGAATGAATTTAAAAACCTTATGAGATGATACCAATGAAATGAGGCTGTAAGAAATTACATTGTATTAGTAAATATACACTGTGTGGTGAGAATTGGTGATTATGAATGATCGTGCTGGGTCTCGGGTATGGGTAGGATTTTTTTTTTCTGGGATGAGGGTAGGTGTGTTTAGGTATGATGGTGAGTTGTGGGTGAATCGTGAGAGTCATTTTCCGGGACTGGTGCGGTGGGATAAACTTTTCTTGGGATTGGTCTGAGAAGGATGGTTACATTTCCATTCCCCATCTGGGGCCGACTACGGCGCCAGGATTATCCTCTGACTCGTAAAAAACCATGTCGGTTGTCCCAGTGGAGTCCGGCGGTGGCAAAGGTAGTAAGAGTTTCTTGTTGGGGTAGGATTTTTTTTTTCTTGGGATTTGGAGTGAGGAGGTTACATTTCCATTCACCACTGGGGCCGACCCCGGCGCCAGGATTATCCTCTGGCTAGTAGAGAACCTAGCCGGTTGTCCCAGTGGCGTCCGGCCGTGGCTAGGGTGGTAATGGCATGAAATGAGCGAATTGTGAGTGAAGGTCGGGTTTTGGGTTGGAACGAGGATAGGGTAGGTGGGTATGAGGTCGTAAGACTGCTCCGCTACCTCACTGGCTTAGTTTACTAACTCTAATGAAGGGGATTACTATTTATGCTGTTACTATTGTTTTTACTTCTAACTAGGAATTTATTTCCAGCGTCTTTTCTGATTATTATTATTTTTATTATTATATTTTTTTTTTCTAACTAGGAATTTACATCTAGCGTCTTTTCTACTTTTTTTTTTTCAAACTAGGAATTGTCATCTAGTGTCTTTTATAGTTTTTCTACTTTTGTCTTTGATAATTTTTTCTATTTTTTTATTATTTTTTTTAACAGGCTTTCAGCTGGGATTTTTTTTTTTAGCTATGACTAATTAAACCTTCACTAAGCCAGTCTCGGTCGTTTATAGTGTCGTTGTTCTGTTGGGTCGTAGCGTCCTAATTCCCTCACTATTTCGTTGGTGTGTGTGTCAGTCTGCTCGTAGAGTCTGTTGTTGCGGTCTTTGTAGATTTCCTGTAGCTGCCTGCAGTTTGTCATTGTGTGTAATTCTGTGGTTCTGGTGCGCCAGGGTGCCCCAGTGATTGTTCTGAGTATCTTATTTTGAGTTGTTTGAAGTTGTTTTTTGTGAGTTTTAGGCCCGTAGCTCCAAACTGGACAGTTGTATAATATTATTGGTTGTATCACTGATTTGTATAATATTGTTTTTGTGTGAATTGTTAGTTCCCTTCCCTTTAGGAGTGAATATAGTTGAACGTACCTTCCTGTTGCTTTCTGGTTTATGTCCTCAATATGTTTCTTCCAAGTGAGTTTAGAGTCTATTGTGGTACCTAAATATTTTGTTTCATTTTTTACTGGTATTTCTGTGTCGAATAGTGTGAGTGGAGCTGGTAGATGTTTTTTTCTACGGCTAATGATTAAGGCTGCGGATTTGGTAGCGTTGACCTTTATCCGCCAGTTTGTAAGCCAGTTTTGTAGGTTAACTAAATACCTCTGCATCGCCAGACTAGCATAATTAATATTTTTGTTGATAGTGTATATCATGGTGTCGTCTGCAAAAAGTCTAACCTTAGTTTGTGCTTGGGTTGGAATGTCGGAGATGTAAATATTGTATAAATGTGGTGAGAGTGTTGATCCCTGGGGCACCCCTGCCCTTATGTGGTGTGTGTTAGATTTTGAACCCTCCATGACTACCTGGAAACTCCTCCGTGTTAGGAAGCTGGCGATGGTGTGTATGATCCATTGGGGGTATCCTAGATTGATTAATTTTTGAATCAGACCTGTGTGCCAGACTTTGTCGAAAGCTTTTTCAATATCTAGAAATATTGCTACAATTATTTTTTTTTCTGCGAATGCTTCTGTCGCGTCTTATATTAGGTTTATGACTGGATAGATGATGGAGTGTTTTTCCCTGAATCCAAATTGAAGATTTGGAATTATTGCTCTTGTTTCGCTTAAGTGGTTGAGTCTTTTTAGTAATAACTTTTCAAATAGTTTGCTAAAGGAGGTGAGGAGACTAATTGGCCTTCTGTTTTGAGGAAACATCGGGTCCTTTCCGGGTTTGGGTAGCGTTATTACCCTCGCCAGTTTCCACATGTCGGGGAAGTGACAAAGTGTGAGTAGTGCGTTGAATATTGTGACTAGCAATAGTGTGGCTTTTGGTGGGAGCTGTTTGATGGTCTCATTTGAAAGTCGGTCGTGGCCTGGCGATTTATTATTTGGTAGTTTCTTTATTGTGTTGCTGAGCTCATCTAATGTTATTGGGTCTGCCTGTGACACTATCGGTCTGTTTAGGTATTCCCTTACTGATCTATTTGCGTCCCTAACAAAATCAGGGTCTTTGGGGTCCTCGTTTGGGGTAAATTGTTTTTTTAGCGTCACGGCTATGGCTTCCGCTTTCTTCGAGCTTATGTAGGCCATTCCGTGCTCGCCGTGTATTGCTGGTACTGATTGTTTTTTATTGGATTTTAATTGTTTTGTTATTTTCCAGATTTTGCTGGAGTCCAGTGCTGCGTCTGTGACATAGGTGTTCCAGTTGTTTCTTTTTATAGATTTTACTTTAAGTCTAACTTGTGCGACAATTCTATTGTAGGCTGTTCTATGTTGTGGTGTCCTGTACCTCTGCCAGTCTCTCCTCGCCTCTCTTTTCTGAGCTATCAGAAAGTCAAGGTCTGGATTCCCGGGTCGTAGGTCGTGTTTTACTGGCTCTGTGGTAGTATTGGTTCTGTAGGCCTCCTGGACTGTGTTTGTAAATAGTTGCATTGTTGTGTCTGCTTCTTCCTTTGTTGTGATGATGAATTCCTCGGGTAAGGTGACATTAAGTGTGTTTTTAAATCCCTCCCAGTCGCTCGTGGATTTGAGTTGTTTGAGCCCCTTTATTTCTATGTCTGTGTTTACTGTAATCTCACACAACACGGGGTTGTGGTCAGAGTCCAATTCTTTAAGAACGGTTAGCTCCTCTGGCGTCACCCCCATGTTGGTCAAGACCACGTCTATAGTGTCTGGCCTATGTAGTGGGTTTGAGGGGTAAAATGTGGGTTCGCCAGGCCCTACCACTATGTAGTTGTTAGTGTTCGCGTGTTCGTTGAGTGTCCTCCCGTCCCGTGTTGTTAGTCGGCTGTTCCAGTTCAGGTGTTTGCTATTTAAGTCCCCAGCTAAAAATATTGTGTCGGAGTCTATTATTGTGTCTAAGTCTTGTTGTAGTAAAGTCTTCGTCGGGGGTTTATATATGGCCGCGAACAAGATACTCCCGTTTTTAGTATTTACTTGAATCGCTGCTGCTTCTATGTTTTCTAGATTATCATAGTTATGTCGGTAATGTTGAATGTTATTTTTAATTATAACAGCGGTTCCCCCTCCCCTTCCATTAGGTCGGTCACTCCTGTAAATATCATAGCCGAAAAAGTGAATATTTTTATTTGGATTTAGATGAGTTTCGTTGATCAGTGCTATGTCTATCCCGTAAGTTTTGAAAATTTCCTCTAATTCTTTTGCTTGCGTGAGTATTCCGTTCGCGTTCCATATAAAAATACGTAGTATGTTTTTAGTCCAAGTCACGGGTCTGTTAGTCATCCTAGTTGGTAAAGTAATCAGTAACACCCTCTATTAGTATGAACATTTTTTCTGTGGTGTCTGTGCATTGTCTTAATCTGGCAAGGTAAGGTTTGAAGTGAGATATTATTTTGAAAATGTTAAGATCCTTGAGTATGTTTATTATTTCTTTGATGTCTGAGACTGTTGATGTGTTCTCTTGTTGTGTTGGTTGTGTGCGGTCCCGCTGACCTTGAACTGCAGACGCATAACTTTGGTGGGTACGCGCAGCTGTGGCAGGTGTTTGACCTTGGCTAGGGTGAGTGGGGACACGTGTCTGCTCTGTGGTTGGTTGGTTCGCCTTGGGTCTCAAGTGTGGGAAGCCGTTAGAAGGAGCCTGGTGTGTGCAGGGCTATATAGTAAGGGCTGTCTCACTACGGCTCTGGAGGTGGTCCTCTCTCATTCAAGACGTGACGTCACCGGCCTGATGGAGCTCAAATGACACACAAAGAACGCTCGAAAGTTCCAAAACATAACTCACATTTTCTCGTAAACTACTTGAACAATTACTGCCATTTTTTCAGAATTTGTTATAACAACCTTTTAAGACATGAGGAAATTATTAAAATTCCCATATTCCAATTGGTTTGATTTAAAAAAATTGTTTTCTAATTAAAGAACTATAATGAAGTTTTTATTGCAGACACATTTTCACTCTGTTGAAAAGTTTTTTCCTAATTGAAATAGATGGGTAGTATAAGCATACGAAATGATGACCATGAACTGAATTTTATTTAGATATAAGACTCATCTCTGTAGCTTAAATACTTTGCTCAGTTTGACGTGTTTAGTTACGAGCTATTTTAGCGCGCCTGGTTTTAGATTGACTGAATGAAGTTTGTCAGAAAGACTGGTCCGTCAATAATATTTAAACTAGTGATATTAATCACTATACAAAGTAGTAAATAGAGTTAATTCAAGCCAAACCTTCTTTAAACTTACAAGAACCTCTAATAATATTGTTCATAATAATAATAATAATAATAATAATAATAATAATAATAATAATAATAATAATAATAATAATAATATAATAATAAAACTTGCGTACTCTATAGCATAAAGAACTCAATTTACATGTATTTGTTATTTCTTGGATTGTATCCATTTCTTAGCTTTCTTAGTTTCGCTTCGCTTACATTGCTTATTTCTATTTACATGTCTAATTCTAATGAGCGTTCTAACTCTTGCATAGACATGAAGAGGAAATTTATTAGAAAGTATTTTTTTTAAGTTCTTTCATGATACCTCTCTGTCTGCTGTATGAATTTTCCTCGCCATGAAGTGATTTGAAAATTGTCTCGAACTCGTTAATAGTAGCCTTCCACCATTCAGACGGCACCGTCAATTCTCCATGGGACAAAGCTTCAATCCAAGTGTTAGTGGAAGTTGAGGAAATATGCTTTGAAATAGTACCTAGTGTAGGGTCTTTGTCTCGTACTCTGAAGGCTACATAGCCTGCCACGTAAGCAAGAGCCTCTTCTTCAGCCCAGGATCTCTCCTGTTGTTCATAATCCTTAACAGGCTCGTCTAACTTGAAGTCATTTGCTTCTTCCACAGACGTGCTGGCCACTTCCTCGATTTCACCTGGTTCGAATGCCGATTCCAGGAACTCTGCAGTCAAGTATACTGAGACGTTGCTTGACTAAATAGGCTCTCTAGTACATCTTGAGTTAGGCGTGTGGTCATAATATACTTGAGGTCGTATTTTTGACGTAGATCTTCCAGGAGTCCAAACAAAGATGTTATCGATATTAAAATTCCTTTTTGAAATGGTAATAAACCTTTTTTCCCTTTTACTCGCATTGCATTTGCTACTTTTTTCATTTCATTTAAAACGAAATGAGTAAACATCACGCATTGTAATACTACTGTATTAACACGTGGTGAATTGGCAGGTGCCGCGCTGTGTCTGGCCGGTGACGTCACGCCCTCCAACTATCGGAACCAAGGCGGCAGCGTTAGCATCAAAGAACTGGGACAGCCCTTACTATATAGCCCTGGGTGTGTGGAGGGGGGCTATCTTGTGACGTGTTTGTTTTCTAGCGTGGCCTTTCTCTTTTCGAGTAACTCCACGTAGACTGGGCACTTGCTGTAGTTAGCCGTGTGGCTTCCTCTACAGTTTATGCAACGTGCTGGTGTGGTGTTTTCCTTTTTTGGACAGTCCTTAGTGTAGTGGAGGTTTGTGCACTTAACGCACCTAGGAATATTCTGGCAATTGTTTTTAGTGTGTCCGTATCTCTGGCATCTGTGGCATTGAGCAATGGTGTTTGAAGGTGGGATGTAAGGGACAATACTGACTCTAGTGTGATTTAAATACTTGATTTTGTAAATGTCTGCTATTTCTGTGTTTTTTGCTATGGTGACCTGGAAAGTTGGTAGGAGCGTGACTGTCTGTGTTGTGTTGTCAGCTTGAGTCTTTTTTGAGAACTGCCTAACGTCAGTGACATGATAACCTAGCCCCTTTAGCTCTTGTGTGATGTCCTCTGTTGCCATATTGGGAGGGAGCCCCTTAATAACTACTTTGAGTGGTTTGTCTCTCGGTAAAGTGTAAGTGTGGAATTCCTGTTTTAAATCTTTAAGCAAGTGCTGCATTAGTTCGTAATCCTGTTTGTTGGTGGTGTGAATTTTTAGACCATTTGTGACGTAAGTAATTCTGATGTCATTTCCCATCTCTTTGGCTATTTTGGTGATTCGGTTGTAATTCTGTGTGCCTAGCGTAACTATAGGTGGGTATCTTGTTTTGGCTGCTGTGGTAGTAGTATCAGTTTGTTCGTGTGTAGCATGTTGTGGTTGGTCGTCTTTATGTGTGTCTGATTTTTCAAGGGCCTCGAATTTGTTTGTTGTTGTCAGTGTTGTTTTTTTTGTTTGGGGTGTTTGTGGGGTCTGAATTTTCTTTTCCTACCTAGTTTGTCTGCCATTGTGAATGTACCTTGTCCATCTGTGTCAGCTTCCATGTCAGAGACGTCTGTTGAAGAGTATGACATGTCAGTGTCAGTATGCTTTGTGGGGTTTGAGTTGGCCATTTCGCTCGACCCTGAAAAGGGCAGGCTAGTGGCCAGTGTGGAGAGGCTAAGATGCCCCCCTCTGTGCAGTGTGGGAGGGCTTTGGGGTGTGTTGAGTGGTGTCCCGGAGGACGGACTCTGACTACGAGGTATTGTTTCGTAGCCGGTTCCGCTTTACGGCTCACTGTAGCTTTTTGGCACCGTTAGGATTCCCGCTACAGCTCGCCACCGGTACGTCCGTCCCGAGTTTAGTTGTTAGGGGGGGTTACTGACTTGGGTTACCCCGTAGGGTGACGTCGGTAGTTGAAGCTCTATCTCTCGGAGACCGCAGGAGCGGCGCACGTCTTACAACCTCGAGGACGAAGTTGATAATGTGCCAGTTGAGTTGGAGTTTGTCGGTCTTGAGACCAAGGAATCACCGTGTTAAATACCATCCACTGCTGCCTCGCCTTGTCCAATGGGAGAAACAGGGGCTTCCCATTGGTGCATGCAAATTGAAGGGATAGTGCCCATCACGCGAGCCAATAGAGGCAGAGTTCTCTTTGGCGCTGTGTATAGAGGTGCACTCGTCACGGACGGCTTCGACAACATGGACTGTGGAGCGGTCCAGGCAGTAGAGAGGTTGGTTGGCCAGACTCCAGACTCATAAAGCATGCTCTAATGCACCCTGAAGGGGTGCACGGGAGCAAATTCCAACACGTACCGACCAATTGGTCACACCGTGTGGTTTTCGGGAGATTCTCAGACGGATTGTCGCATTTCGCGAAGTTAACTGAAACAAACAAAAAGCATATTATTAATTAATATTTTTAGGGAAAAAGAAAAATTTTGGGAACCGACTAAGAGGTTTTTAGAGTTACGTGCGGAGACACTACTCTATGGGGGGCTGTGTGAGAGCCTCCCAGACCACGTTTGTCACTTCTCGCTTATCCGAGCAGGGCTTTGGGACGTCGGTGGCACCCCCAGGGTCGATGACGTAATTCCCAAGCCCCTGGATAAGAGGATTGGTGGCACCGGGGAGTCTGGCGTAGAAGGACAGCGCCAGCTTCCGGAAGTGGTCCTTGATGGTCGGCATATCCACGTCTCGGTGCAGATTCACATTCCAAACGTACCAAGGTGCGTCCACAATGATCCTCAGACACCTACTCTGGAATGCTTGCATCCTCCTCATATACGTGTCCGCCAGGTGGCCCCAAGCGGGACACGCATAGTCGAGGATCGGTCTGAGCACCTGCTTGTACAGTGTCAGACCGTTCCTTGTGGACAGGGCGCTACGCCTGTTAAGCAGTGGGCCTAGGATTCCCAGCCTTTGCTTCACCTTGGTCAGTCTCTCTGTGCAGTGAAGTCGCCAGGTCAGCTTGGTGTCTAGCGTAAGTCCCAAGTACTTAGCACTGTCCGCCCATCTGATCTGTTCTCCGAACAGCCGGAGTGGGGCCGGCCTCTAGAACTTTCTTTTCCATGTGAAGAGCACTGCTGTACTCTTCTCCACGTTAATACTCGTTCTCCAGGTAGTCAGCCACCCCTCCAACTGCGTCAGGTGCGTCTGGAGTCGCCTCTCCACCAGCTGCCCTCGCCACGACTCCGCTACTAGAGCCGTGTCGTCCGTATACAGTGCTAACTCGGTGTCTGGGGATTTCGGAATGTCGTTCACATACAGACTGAAGAGCACCGGGCCCACGAGGGAACCCTGCGGCACTCCAGCCCGGATGCTTCTGACCTGGGATGTGGCGTTCCCAAAGGTAGTGGAGAAGGTCCGGTTGGATAGATAAGATTGAACAATCTTAACTAGGTAGAAGGGAAGGTTGGTTGGCGCGGCCTGTGCAAGTGCGGAGGAAAGAGACAAGGGGCTGACTCAACAGTGAGGGACAACAAACGTGGTTAATTTGTGACCACGTTTTAAGTCTTGATTTATTGTTATGGGAGCTTGATTTTGTTCATTTGTGGACTTATTTTCTGTTTTGCCTCTTGGCGTCTGACCTTGGTTTGCGTTTTACCACCGCTCTGATAATGTTTGTTTGGGTTATTAGTTTGGAAACATGTTTTTGGGGAAATTAAGCTTGATCGCGGGTAAATTACCCCTTATATATGTATGAGATACGCACACTTGATTGTTGGCGTTGTGCATTAAGCGGTTATTTGGGATACTGACCACCTCAATTTTGTATTGTTCTTTCTGACTCTTTGGGATTATTAGTTAGACAGGGCACTTACTTCAAACTTTGTCCTTTTGCCTTATGCAGTGGGCGTACCTTTGGGTAATCTAAATTAATTTCCTTTTGTAAATGCCTGGGAGTTGTCGCCATTGTGACAAGCAAGTTTTATATTTATATATTTGTCTTTGAACGCTCCTGTCAAAATAAATCTTATATATAAAATTCTCGTGTCACAATGTTCGTTCCCGTACTCCTCCGAAACGGCTTGACCGATTCTCATGAAATATTGTGAGCATATTGAGTAGGTCTGAGAATCGGCCAACATCTATTTTTCATACCCCTTAGTGATAAGGGTTGTCCACCCTTAACATTTTTCTTTAATTTTTAGACATTTTTTTAATTTCTTCATTTTTTTTATTATGTCGCATTAAAAAATACATACAACCTCACGAATGTGTTGAGAGAGAGGTTGGGACCCACTCCTACCTTTCGAACAGCAGCAGAAATCGATCGCGGTGCGGAGTTCATAACTTCCGCCATCAAGGGGTCGCTCGAAGCTTCGACGCCGAGGCACCGTCCTAAGAGGGCGCCACAGGCTTCTTTGCCCGATTCTATCCTCAGGCACGTCCGGGAGAAAAATCGGCTGAGGAAGGCTTGGCAAACCTCGAGGGACCCGGTAGACAAGGCCAACTGGAGCCGCAAAGTCCATGCGGTTCGCGAGATGGTCAAAGAATATCGGAACAGTGTCTGGGAGGACAAGATTGAGAGCTTGTGCGTACAGGACAGGTCCCTGTGGCGCATGACGAGGAACTTGATGCGGGTCCCCGCACCAAGGCCGCCTATTGTAGGTCGTAACGGGGTGGCCAACTCCGACCAGGAGAAGGCCGATGCTCTCGCTGAGCACTTAGAGGCGCAATTTGTACCGACTGACGACCCGTCAGACCCGGTGCACATTGGGCACGTGGATCAGGTCATCGCAGCGGTCTCGTACAGACCCTTGGATGAACCAGAGCCCACGGAGGCGGCAGAAATGTCGCGGGCGTTAGCCGCTCTAAGATTAAACAAGGCCCCCGGACGCGACGGCATCAATAACGCGGTCCTCCGAAAGCTGCCCTTGGAGGCGATTAACTTCCTCGTGGAGTTATTCAACGCCGTCCTGCTCCTGAGTCACTTCCCAGAGCTCTGGAAGCACGCCAACGTCCTCTGCTTCCATAAACCGGGTAAGGACCCGGCCCTAACTTCGTCTTACCGACCGATCAGCTTGCTCGACTGTTTGGGCAAGTTGTTCGAGAGACTTCTACTGACGAGACTGACCCGACATGTTCGCGAGGCGGGCATCTTGGTGGACGAGCAGTTCGGCTTTCGGGCGGGACACGCTACGTCTCATCAACTTGTTCGGCTCGTGGAGCAGGTCACGAGGAACTTCAACATCAACAGGCTGACTGGTGCTGTCTTTCTCGACGTGGCAAAGGCCTTCGACCGTGTTTGGCACGAAGGTCTCCTTTTCAAACTCCTCTCCTTGAACCTTCCCTTCTACCTAGTTAAGATTGTTCAATCTTATCTATCCAACCGGACCTTCTCCACTACCTTTGGGAACGCCACATCCCAGGTCAGAAGCATCCGGGCTGGAGTGCCGCAGGGTTCCCTCGTGGGCCCGGTGCTCTTCAGTCTGTATGTGAACGACATTCCGAAATCCCCAGACACCGAGTTAGCACTGTATGCGGACGACACGGCTCTAGTAGCGGAGTCGTGGCGAGGGCAGCTGGTGGAGAGGCGACTCCAGACGCACCTGACGCAGTTGGAGGGGTGGCTGACTACCTGGAGAACGAGTATTAACGTGGAGAAGAGTACAGCAGTGCTCTTCACATGGAAGAGAAAGTTCTACAGGCCGGCCCCACTCCGGCTGTTCGGAGAACAGATCAGATGGGCGGACAGTGCTAAGTACTTGGGACTTACACTGGACACCAAGCTGACCTGGTGACTTCACTGCACAGAGAGACTGACCAAGGCGAAGCAAAGGCTGGGAATCCTAGGCCCACTGCTTAACAGGCGTAGCGCCCTGTCCACAAGGAACGGTCTGACACTGTACAAGCAGGTGCTCAGACCGATCCTCGACTATGCGTGTCCCGCTTGGGGCCACCTGGCGGACACGTATATGAGGAGGATGCAAGCATTCCAGAGTAGGTGTCTGAGGATCATTGTGGACGCACCTTTGTACGTTCGGAATGTGAATCTGCACCGAGACGTGGATATGCCGACCATCAAGGACCACTTCCGGAAGCTGGCGCTGTCCTTCTACGCCAGACTCCCCGGTGCCACCAATCCTCTTATCCAGGGGCTTGGGAATTACGTCATCGACCCTGGGGGGTGCCACCGACGTCCCAAAGCCCTGCTCGGATAAGCGAGAAGTGACAAACGTGGTCTGGGAGGCTCTCACACAGCCCCCCATAGAGTAGTGTCTCCGCACGTAACTCTAAAAACCTCTTAGTCGGTTCCCAAAATTTTTCATTTATCTAATAATATTAATTAATAATATTCTTTTGTTTGTTTCAGTTAACTTCGCGAAATGCGACAATCCGTCTTAGAATTCCCGAAAACCACACGGTGTGACCAATTGGTCGGTACGTGTTGGAATTTGCTCCCGTGCACCCCTTCAGGGTGCATTAGAGCATGCTTTATGAGTCTGGAGTCTGGAGTACATACAACCCTAAATTTTTACCCTTTTATCACCAACCCCTATTTTTTAATAGACATTTTAGTAATCTAATCATTTTTCATCCCCGGTCGATAACTGATCGATCGTCATTTAATTAGTACAGGTGTCACTTCTGACCCAGTAAACAACACGGAGTAGGGATGAGAACGAAGCCGGTCTCCTGTTTCTCTCACACAATAACACTTCTCTCACTCCCTACACAGTTGTCGGCCATCATTATTGTTTATGCATCAAGTGTAGTAGTAACGTTGACAATTATTATTTTGCTATCTCTGTGTAACTCTCATATTAACTATTAATCATACACTAGAAATTACTTAAAAATTATTTATATGGCTAAACACCGTTTGCCGGGTCAGCTAGTATTTATATATATTTGTAGTGTAGTGTTCTTGCCGAATATTGATATCTTTGAGTCCGTAGACTCTATATATTGTTTGATTCTCCCTATTAACCTATAATTTTTGCTTTGAACACACAATTCAATTTATTTATTGTTGGGGAGCTTTATTCAATGTTAAAGTCTTCTTCCATGCGCACGCTGGTCATTGTAGGACATTTTTAGTTTGTCGTTGCTTAGTATCGAAGTCTTCCACTTTAAGAACGATAGTCAAATTGGTGTAAGTGAAATGTTATGTTTGATATCAAGTTTCCTGACTTTGGGCATTTTGGCCAATTCTCGTATTTATGGTAAATAAGGTTTGATACCAAGGGTTGGTTTAAAATGTTGGGTTAATGGAATATTATGTTGAATAGTAATGTTTCAGGCATAAACATTTTGGTCGACTTCACCCTTAATGTAATAGGCTAAATAATAATACTAATAATAATGTATCTGTTATAAACATTCTTGTCAATTTTACCTTTTATGAAATATTATGATGGATAATTATTATAAAGTTTTTGGGATAAACAGTCTATTCAATTTTAACTTTAATGAAATATGAAATTAAATTATAATAATGTTTCTGGTATAAACATTCTTGCCAATTTTACATTTTATGAAATATCATAGTTATTATAATGTTTCTGAGATAAACATTCTAGTTAAATTTACCTTAATTAAATATGAGGTCAAATAATAATAATGTTTCTGATATAAACGTTCTCATCAATCTCACCTTTAATGAAATATCTTGTTGAGTAATTATAATGTTCATAACTTGGCCTTTGTACCTAGTCACCTCTCATCCTCTCGTTCTCAGCTTGTTATCGGTCCACGGCAGTCAGTTTGTTTGGTAGAGCATCTCGGGGTTACTTAATATAATGGTGGGGGTAGAGGACGTCGCCGATTAAATAAATGGAACTTGTGAAGTAGAAGTTTTAAGTTTTATTATGAGAAACATTTAAGACATTTGCACTAGGTTACTTAAGGTAAAGATGAATCAGAATACTTATTACATGAAAAATGATAAAATAATTAATGCAGTGGGCCTTTAGCCACATGGCCTAGTCTTCCTCCCACCCATCTCTATGCACGCTTCTATCCACACGTATTAGAACTTTACGATACCGTCCTTTCTACTCGCGTGCTGACCGGGAAGTTTTCCAGCACGTCTTCACGACTCGCGTGCTGATCAGGAAGTGCCTTCCATCTGACGCTTCCCTTCTACTTAGGGTCAAAAACAGACGCTTAATCGGGGGTGTTGATTGGCTAGCTGTTCGCGCCAAACCTTCCCTTTCCACTGTGAGGCCACACGTGCAAGACACAGGTGCACCTCACAGCTTCCGGGTACTGATAAGATTAAAAAACAAGTGAAAAGTAAAAGTAATAAATTTAGATGAAGCTAAGATTCCCACAAAGACTTTACGAAAATGAATAATACCAGATTTAAAAGTTAAAGGCCGAAAAATGAAGTTAATGATTTGAAATTTAAAACATATATTGCTTACAACTTTGGTTAAGATTTAGACAACTTATATTTAAATATTAAACCCCACACTTAGATATGATTAAAACATTTGATTCTAACATATAGCTTAAATTAGGCCTAGAGGAATGGAAAACAATAATATATTATACATTTAGTTCTTTAGTATGATCATATTAACATGTAAACAATGGCAAACTAATTTAATTATTTAAAAGAAATGGTCTAGAGCCCTGACCACTTTACACCTTTCCAGTTGAGTCTGTATAAATTAAATATTATATTAATATAGTCATTTCTAATTAGGACGGTCAGGTCCATTATTGATACATTAAGTTTTGTACTAAGTCTCTGACTCTGATATTTCTAGTCGAATTTCTTATCTAACGATGGGATATGACATGATGTCTTGACATTGCTCGTCGTTATTATTTTGGTATATTGCTATTGTACATCTACTATATTTGTGTCAAATAAAATACATAGTTAATTCTCTTGTAACTCCTTGAATATTATTTTTGTGATAAAAGGGGTAGTGGTTACAGTATTATTTTTACTTTGGCCGCTACAGCCGTCAGAAAATATATGTAGCTCTTTAACCTCCCCAGATACTTCATTTTGAGTAAAATCGTTCAGAAATGAGCACACTTCATTAGATCCTTTAAGTGCTTGCCCTTCATGATAAGAGTAAAACGTTGCTTTTCCGGTTTTCAAGTTATGAATACAAAACTCAAACACCCAAATTTGCCGATAGTAAAATTGTAGAAATTAAAAAAAATAGTTATATCACAAGAACTAATTTATTATTGTATTGATACATTTTTCGCATAGCAACGGAGAATATTTTGATCAACAACATAGAATAAAACAGTGATGACAGGATCTATGATCTTCTTAAACTGAGTTGGATACAGGATCTAGGATTAACATATCAGAATAAGGTTCACGCCAGTCTTTGGCGAGTGATTAATTGTTCTTTGTTCTGTCTTATTTCAACACTCCCCCTCACTCGTCAGAATCGTTGTCCAAGTCCAAGAGCACATACTCGTTGACTATGCCTGGGAGAGGCCAATACCTTGGTGAGAATATCAGCTTCCAAAGTTTCCGTTGGTTTGTAGTTGATGACGATGTCTCCAGCCTGTACCTTTTCTCTAATGAAGTGTTCTCTAATGCTGATATGTTTGGACTTTGAGCTTATGATATCATTCTTAGTCAAACTTTGTGCAGACAAATTGTCATTAAGTATTTCAATTGATTGGTGAGACACACCCATGTCATGTAGTAACGGTTTTAAGTGTATTTATTCTTTTGCTGCCTCTGTCAATGACATGTATTCTGCTTTCGCTGTAGACAGAGCCACGATTCTCTGTTTTCTTGATTCCCAGCTGATGGAAGTCGCTGCAAACTGGAAACAGTATCCTGAATAAAATCTTCTATCTTCTCCAGTTTCCCAATCAGCATCTGCCATCCCAATAAGTGGTTTACTAATTTTCTTAAAAACCAGTGCGAGATTTTTGGTTCCCTTTAAGTAGCGCAAAACTCCTTTGACAGCCAGCCAATGCTCTTTCCCAAAACCGATGTTGTACCGACTTAAGAAGCTGACTGTGTGTGTTTTGTCTGGCCTAGTAGCCACATACAGATACATGAGTGAATCAATCAAGTTTTGATAGGGATATTTTTTGATATTTCCAGGATTCTTCTGTAACTTCATGCCAGGTACCATTGGAGTTGCAACAGGTTTACAGTCACTCATGCTGTATTCTTTGAGAATTTCTTCAATGTATCGAGTTTGCGATGCTGAAATCATACCATCCTTGTGGCAAAACTCGATTCCTAAACAATAATGTAGCTCTACAAGGTCTCGCATTTCAAAGGATTTCGTTAGTTCTTGTTTTAAATCATTCAGATGTTGCTGATTTCTTTATGCCACTATAATGTCATCTACATAATGGCTATCAATGTTTGTCTCCCCCTACCCCCCTTTAGTAGTAGTAGATGTGTATATACAAGGGTTAGCTTGTGAGGGAACGAAACCCAATTGCTTTAATTTAAAATCCAACCTTTTAAACCATTGCCTACCGGCTTGTTTTAAACCATAAACAGCTCTTTTAAGTAGGCATACTTTGTCCCTATCTAATTTTTGAAGCCTTTTTAGCATCTTCTTAGCTTTGAGAAATGTAGAATGGTCTTTGTTGTGGCTTTCTTCCATCATTATCTTAATCTTAATATATATAATTCTTCGGTACGTGTGTATGTCACTGAACTCCTCCTAAACGGCTGGACCGATTTTGATGAAATTTTTTGTGTGTGTTTGAGTGGGTCCGTGGATGGTTTAGATTCACAATTGTACCCGATAGGTGGCGATGCAATCGGGTTCTAGGATTTTATTTTTATTTTTTAGGGAATTATTTTTGGGGGGGGGGGGGATTTTTTAAATTTATTTTTTAGATTTTTTGCATATCAGAACATGTAACCTCAAAATTTCACCCTCCCCCCACCCAAACCAATATTTATAATAATGAATATAATATTAATAATTGACTGTTTAAAAAAATCATAAGTTCATCAATAATTGACCGTTAAAACCTTCTGAAAAGTTCATAAATAATTGAACTTCTGAGAATAATTCATAGTTATGTTTGTTTTTCGATACAGCTGGTATTTGTGGAGTTGTGGGCGAAATGCCAAAAATGAAAATATGTTTTATTTTGTACGTTGTCTTGACAAACACTGAATTTGTAATATTTGTGATACTAACTAATTGGAGTTCATTGTGAATTTGTATTGTATTTGTTTTATTATCGAAATCAATTATGCCCCCCAAACGAAAAGCCAACGTTCGGGCAGAACAACGTCTGTCGGGTCCGCTAATATCATATAAAAATGTTTCCAACGTGTCTGGTTTTTGTATTAAGATTCTTTCTTCAAGTTCACCAGTCGAAATATCCATTTGAGTATTTTTCATGTCTTGATTAAGTGCCACTCCAAGAAGAACTCTAATTGAGCTCTGTTTTGCGACAGGAGCTTAGGTTTCAACAAAGTCAATTCCCGGGCGCTGAGCAAAACTTTTTGCAACAAGACGAGCTTTCCTTCTCTATAGCTCCCCATTGGATTTATATTTATTTTTTAATGCCATTCTGATACCTATCACATTGTCACCTTCTTCTCGATCTACAATTTCCCAAGTTTAATTTTTTTTAAGTGAGATTTTATTTCTTCTTTTGCCATGCTTCTCCATCACCTCCTTCTAATGCATCTTTAACATCACAATAGGCTGGCACATCATAATCTGACATCCAAATTGGAGGTTTCCGGTTGCTTTTTGGCCTTGAGTGTACTTGGTCTTCATCTGGATCTTGCTCTTCTTGGTCTGAGATGTCTATGAGGCCTTGAACTAGAACAGGTGGAGCTGGAAGAGTTATTTCACCAACATTTTCTTCGTTAATAACTTCTTTGTTGTCCTCGTTAGGTTGATCATCCATTACTATAATGTTGTCTCCTCTTCTATCCTTTGAGTCATATAATTTTTTGTCTAAAACCCTGACATCTCTTGTGATTTTGATTTTTCTTTCGTTGGGCATCCATATTCTATAAGCTTTAGAAATTTTGGAACATTCGACAAAAATTCCTTCATCTGCCCTGGAAGAAAACTTTCCTTTACCAGGTTATCCAAAACTAAGGCTTTGTTGCCAAATACATGAAGATGTCAACCCGATGGAACTCTTCCTACCCATTTCCGAAAAGGTGTTTCGCCTTTGAGGGTCCTTGATGGAGATCTATTACGCAGGTAGTTTGCTGTGTGAATTGCTCCGACCTAAATGATGGGGGCAGGTTTGACTCCAACATGAGGCATCTGGCTTTATCAAGTAGGGTTCTATTCATCTTCTCAGATAAGCCATTTTGTTGAGTGGTATACGGTGTGGACAGACGCCTCTGAATTCCGTATTGTTTTAGAAAATTCTCAAATTCTTTGTTGCAGTATTCTGAGGTTTCATTATCAGATTGCAGAAATTTAATTTTGTTTCCTGTCAAATTCTCAACCTCGTTTTTATATACTTTGAAAACTTCTAGAACTTCATTTTTATGTTTTAAGAAATAAACTCGGCCCAAGCGCGTTTTGTCATCTGTAAAGGTTACAAAATATCTTGATCCGCTAGGGGATTCGACACGCATGGGGCCACAAACATCCGAATGCACTATTTCCACAACTTTCACGTTTTCTGGAACTTCTATTGTAGAAAAAGGAGCTTGGGTCAATTTTCCTTTGATACATACCTCACAATCACTCAGCGTATTACTCTTTTTGAAATCCAAGCCTTCCAATGTTTCATTTTTGCACGCCAACTTTAAATCTATTTCATTTAAGTGAGCAAGCTTTTTATGCCATTTTTCTATTTCATGTTCTTCATGCCTTTATTTGTTACTTCTACAGCCTTAGAATCAACATAATATAGCCCATTTGACTTCTTAGCTTCTAATACTACATTGACTTGAAGATATGTTACTAATACTTTGTTCTTTTGAACAAGACATCGAACCCTTTATCAGTCACTTTAGATACTGGCTTTTCTAACGGGACCTTTACTTTGGTAAAGTTTCGATAACGTATCCCACACATCTTTTGAAAACTTACAGTTCTTAATATGTCTAAGTTCACTGGGTGATATAATTAAGGTTGGATCTGATCTTGCATTGAGATCTTGTTTCTTTCATTTCATTATGTCATCATCATTGGTTGTGGAGCATTTTTCTTGACCAGAAACATATTTCCATTATCCACTTCTTATCAAAACTGCTTGTGCTTGAAGCTACCAAGTATCGTAGCTATCTTTATTAAGTGGCTCGATACGATAGTTTACAAAATTCACCATGACAAAAAATAGTTTAACTAGCAGCGCGAACTAGAACACTTTCACAATCAACGAGCATAACTTAATAATTTCATTTAAACTACAATAACTTACAACAGTTTTAGAATCAGTTGCTTAATATATTTTGAGCATATATCTGGGCCCATAACCTGTATAAATTCCAAGAATAATTATATCACAAGAACTAATTTATTATTGTATTGATACATTTTTCGCATAGCAACGATATGTGAGGTAAAGGAAGATTTTGCATATAGTCAATAGATATGGATAGAACATTTTCATTTTTAGGCATGTCAGTTTTTAACATGTTCATTTGTTTATATAATTTTTTAGCCCTTTTTTGTGAACCATTAGCTCTGCAGCGGCTTCACGTTTTGCATTTTCATTAAGGTGATGACTTCTTAATTTCTGACCAAGTTTTTCATAAGTTGAACATACATCTATTTGAGGACGGCAAAAGGCAAAGTTAAAGTTTTCTTTGAACTATTGTAAGTAAAACTTGTATTTAACATTAACTCTGGATATTTAGCTTTGAACATTGTATGCATTTGTTTGATATCAAGTCCAGCAGGCAAATATTGTCTTTTAATATTATTTGAATAGTGAAATTCTCTTAAGGCAAAAGATTCAATTGCTCTTTGATCTTCAAGCAAACTTCTCCAGGAATAAGATGATGACGTGAATTAGCAGATTTTCCTCTCGTGTCTATTGGTGAAGAATCCGACAGCAAATGACTCAAGCGTCGCACATGTTTTTCCCCCACAGCATGTAAACTGACGAAAGCTAACTTACAAACTTGTTTTCTTTCACCTCCAATGTTTACATGATAAACAAAGTTTTTATTTCTAGTTTTAGGGTTATTTTTCTCAAATTTACGATCTCTTTTGACAGGTTTCGATTCTATTAGCCCTTGTAAGTATGAATCTTGAGCATTTTTATCATTAATATCATGTACTTTTACCAAAATACTAATTTTGTCTTCTTACGTTAAGCCTGCAAAACCATTTCTTCTACACCTGAAAATGACACACATATTATAGATCCTGACTAAAAAAAACTAGGATTTATCTGGTGTGTAGCTTTTTGTTTAGACACTATACGAGTAATGGTAAATGAATGTCTTCAAAAATATGTTAGCAATTTAATTTACTATAGTATTTAGATCAAATTTAGACGAAAGGTTGTCAGAGGTAAAAAATAAATGCGAGAAGAATAAAAGCCTAAAAAAATACTTGATGGTAAATAAAGTATTTATGTTGAAAGTATCACAAACAGTTTCAAAATAGAATTATTGATTTGCTCACTCTTAGCAAATATACCCCCAGCAAGTTTTTATTAAATTTCAAATAAAAATTTGTTAATTATAATAGGATATGCTTTGAAAAGGGAATATTTCTATATAGTTAAAACTAAGAAATTCACACAATCATAAATAGTTTACCTGCAATTAGGGCCGGTTTTTTGTGAGGCCATATGCTTCCCAACATGATTGATGTGAGATTCGCCTTTTAACTTGGGTTTCTTTATCACTTCACTTTTGAATTTTGTTATGTTCTTGTCACCTTTATTTCTTTTTCTTATTAAATATTCACTAGTATCACTCTTAGAACTCATGTTGAAGATAGTAACGATGTTAACAAACAAACATAACACAAGACACTGAGAAAAATGTTTTCCCGTGCGATAATGTGTACTGATGGTGCATGCAGTGGATCTGTTGGAAAACGCCATAACTTTGGAAATATGGCCTTTTCGAGGGACTTCTCACAAATATATATATAATGGAAGCCTCGTAGAAGTGGCGTTTTCCGCATGGAATATGCGCCTTCTATTGTAGTATTCGAAAAAGGATAAAAAGTGGATTTTTAGAAATAGTGGAAATATGGCCTTTTTGAAATTACTGATTCAATTAGTCACGCGAGTACGCGCGAATCGCTATAAGTTTGAAAAAAAGTAGGTTTCGTTCACGCAAACAACATTTATCTCAGAGATTTGGGCATGATAAAAGTGGTAAAAAGTAAAACTATGGCGTTTTAAACACTTTTTAATTTGGTTTTTGAGAGAAGGGCTTTGTAGGATCAGTTATATGTACTAAAATACATTCGGTAGTACGGTATTCGGGAAATTTGGTGGGTTGAGTGGATATTCTTCATGTAATACATCAGTATTCACCTAAATTGCATTATAAAATAAAGGATTCATCCAATATTCTCTAGGGGTATTCTCTAAAATGGGGAACTTTAAATAATTATTTTCTAACCAATATAATTTTAAGGTGGGATCCATTGTACTTAAAACAAAGGGCTATCCCAAATAACTTTTGCGAGAGTACGCCTCCAATGTGATCAAAGACCAATTCGCGCGTATATGAGCGTATTCGCGCGAATACTCTTCCAGTGTAACCACAACCTAAGCTATGTGCTGCCCTAACCAGAAAAGGCCCTAACAATTATTTCTCTCCACATCTTTTTTTTTTTTAATTTTAATGTAGAGATTTATGATGTTTATTATGTTTGCGATGTATGACAACAAGCATATAAGCTACCACTTTAATTTTCACTTAAATGTCATAGAGTTATAAGTTTCTAAATTAGGAATGTTATAAAATAGTTTCAAAGTATTTTGGCAAGACAGTGGTGAAATAAGTGTTTCAATGAGATGTTTATTCTTTATAGTAAGGTGGAGCTATTAAATTACAAGTCTTATGTTCATACAGTGGTGGCGAAACGTTTTAGGCCGGGGGAAGGGTGGGGGCAAAAATTTCCAAATACAAATTGTAATATAAAAAGAATTGCAAATAACACTCCACTAGCCCTACACGCATAACTTTATCAGGGTATGATAAACCGTTCTAGCATATTAGCCTAAGTATTTACTCACCCGCATGGTCAAGGGGTAGAGTCATTGGCTCACAATCATTTGGTAACGATTGACGGGGCTGTCGAGGTTCGAATCTCGGCCGGGTGAACTGAGAGTGGTTTTCCACAAGTTATTTATCAATGCAATTTTTCCATCTTCACTCCACCACCTACACGCAAATGTGGATTCACTTCCTCCTAGCTTCCTTCCTCATCCCTACAACATTAGATTAAGCCGTTAAAAGCCCATGTGCTAATAAACGTAACAATTTATAAAAAAAAACTAGGTCTGACAGAAATACTATACAACACATTATTTGAAGCGATCGACCAAGCCACTGTGGCCGTTAAATATTTTTGTTGGTCTGTGTCTAATGAACACGAGGTAAATTGAACCATTCTCAAGAACATTAACTCGTATGGCAAGTGACAGAATAGGATAAGTGGACATACTAGATCAAACATACGCACTGTTACACCGTCTCCGTGCCTTCTACTTAACGACCACAATTAAATAAAAGGGAGAAGGTATAATCTACATAAAGGAAAATATAAGCAGAATTAAAAATATAACAATAATATGGTTTATTCAGTATAAACGTAGATAAAGCAAAGTACAGTGGTCTCATTATATCATTCTGAATAATGCTGAAAATAATAACGTGAAGCGCAGAATGTAAACATACCATGTTTACATTTATTACAGGTCGTCTTTAAGAGACACAAAATTACGTAGATAATAACATCAAAAGAGAAGTTAAACTACCAAAAGTGAAGTGGAGTAAGATATCCACAAAAAAGAAACAAACATTAAATATTCTTGCCTGATGGGCTCCTCAAACAATTACCAGTTACAATACGAAAATTTACAACTACATAAAACATAACGCGAGAGTTTGACTTCCAGACGCTAGTCAAAATCTCCCGGGACTAACTATATCTTAGAAAAACTAAAGAATGAAATTTAGAACAAAATTAAATTATAAAAAAAAATAACAAGCTTAATTTTTATTCTACAGTCGCGTGAAATAGCAAAAAACAAAAGTCCACACATTTTAACAATTTACATTTAAATTGACTCAATACAAAATTACCAATGGTGGATTTCAAACTAAACTAATAAACTAACCAACTAACCAACCGCGCCTAAGTGGCGGCATACAAGTTACATTTAAGCGACTGAGATAATAAAGCAAAAAGTTAAATATTAAGCAAAACACAAAATAAAGATTTTAACACGAAAATATTATAAGTTGAAAATGAATAGAGTTCTTTATAAGTAACTGCCATAGTTACGTTCCAATTTATGATGTATGAATGTTTATCCGATCATTGTCCAGGTCGACGACAATGATCCGTCCTCGTTCGTAGATTTTAGATAGTCAAAGTTTTTAGACAATGTCAGCCTGTTTTATAGTGATTTTCGTTGCACGGAAAGAGGGGAGGTAATTACTAGCACGCAGTTGCTAGCTGTCATCGGTCACGTAGTCACTTTGTAGGGTTGTTCCATCGGAAAATTAGAACAAGTCGGCGATCATTGGATGTTTGTGTTGTTTGGGGAAGTTCATCTGACATCCGTCAGAGGGCGGGTGGATTGTTGTCTTCTAGAGTTCTCCATGTTGTCATTCTTCAGAATCAATCTGACTAGACGGAGAATGACCACGCGTTGATTGTAGACTCTCGTTAGCTCGGCCCCATTCTTCACATTAGCTGCACGGTGTAGTTCAGCTTTGGTGGCGGCTAGTGATAGAAGATTTCAAAGGTAAGTTCCTGAACAAATATGAGTGTACTATTACAGAAGATTGTACTGTATGAAATATACTGTGTCGTATTATCTTTCCGTATTAGCCTACAGGGACTACAACAGAGAAATGTACCATTGTAGGGATTCTATTTGGGTCGGAATTATAGAGCGGGTGGTATGAATTCTTGATAGTTACGTATCAACATTATAACGGGATGGATCCAATTGTAACTAACTGTAAGTTAACGTTACAAATCTCCCCCCCTTGACCAGGAGAATAAGAAGATGCAGCATCCGTCCTCAGCAAGGCGGAACATCAAAGGGCTCAAGGTTGTCTTCTTGTACATCATCTTCCCAAACAGCATGAGATCATCCATCTTTTTCAGCTCTAGATTCCATCATCTAGAGAAGCAGTCGGTACCACTACGTAGACTTTACCAGAAACCAGGAGAGAAAGGAAAACAGGATGCGCAACGAAAAATCATATACAACAAGTCTTGTCGAGATGTAAGTGGCGCTAAGTCATACGCAACCACATGTCTAATTGTCTGTATGAACACATGAAGAATCTCTTCTTTCTTCTAAGTTCAAACTCAAGTTCTCACAATAAAGTTCACTAGACTACAAAGTCACAAAAGTTTATCCTCATGAAATCCTAAAATCCTATAGAAATCCTACATAGATGTATCAGAGGAGCGTCCCCCCCCTCAACACTTTTGAAGGTTCCTATTCAAAGGTTTGAGAGTTTCAAATGTTAGATCACCATAATCTCACTATATTCTAAAAAAGTCCATTCACAGCACTCAATCTAGAATAGAGTGTCTCAAAACATAGAATAGAGAAAGTTACGTCATAATTAAATCAAAACAACATTTGATTTCGTGATCCAAATTCCATGAAGTGGAACATCAACAAATTCGTGCCATAATAATCTATAAACTATTCACTTATTTCATAAACACATAATATCCACAAGTTCAATTACGGTTCAATACCTGTAAATAACTATACACATGGCCAACAATATATATATAACAAAACACTATATCTACAAACCACTGATATATAACATATCATTAATGGTAAACAAAATTTAAATTTTAAACACGATTTGGCTCACAGCCAGGGCACAATGCCATCAAACAAAACTCAATTTAATAAGGGATACCAAAAGATTAATTATAGGTCCCCATATACCTATAAAAATTAGGCATGATTCCACATTATTATTAAGAGTATGAATAAACCTCGGTCAATACTATAATTAACAAAATGAGATTACGTTAATTGACCGTTCATTAAATGACTCAACAATAGTCAAATAATATCAAGACACCAAGTCTTACCCAAAACAGGAATACCAAAAAGATCAAATACAAGTCCCCATAAACTTATAAAAAAAATTTCTTGGCATCCTACATTTACCTAAGTAAATCCAAAATGGAGTAATTAAATCTGTAAGTACAATAACTTACGAACATTATCCATTAAACTACGACATTCTAAAGCGTCGGTATTAGTTTTAAGATGGCTCACATGAGCTCTTTGCGTCTCGGTCGGGTCTGTCTGGCACATCAACCTGATCGACACGGGTGATAAGAAAGATTCAACTGACCAGGGTCTATCCCATCTGGGAGAGAGCCTGGCAGATATTTAATTAAAGCAAGACAACATAAAGAAACAAGCACAAGAACTACAACGGGGGAAGGGGGCATGGAAATGCGCTTGACTCGTAAGACCCACGATTCCTACGGTGCACAACTAGTTTCCCCGAACTACACTTGCTCCGGACATGTCCTAACTGTTTACAATTAAAACAGCGAATTCCTGACAAAAACTTACTATCCAACGCTCGCGGCCAATATGGTTCTTCTTCACAGGTTGCACACCCAACAGAGAAATCGCAGTATTATTCCTAGAACTACCACAATAACTAGGATTCGAACCCACGCCTGGATTGTCAACAATAAAAGGCGCATGATTTTCCAGAAATTCACTTTCAGACAACAAAGTACCTTCAATTAGGGAAGCTAGCTCATGTAACTCAACTATCGTACTAGGTTTAGAAGTAAATACAAAATGACGTCGAGACAAGGGCGACACATTCTCCAAAATAATATCTACTATCTGACATTCAGAAATATCTAACCCTAAAACTTCAACGGCCTCAGAAATGGCCATGATGAAACTCCTTAACGACTCATCAGGACGTTGAAAGCGATGTACATACTGCTTACACAAATTATCTCTAGCTCTAGTAGGGACAAGACAGTCTAATATCTTACGACTAATAAGTTTCCAACTTAACCCATTAACTAGCCCTTCAGAAAACAAACGAGTTAAATATCCAGAAGTTTTACCTAAACACAATGCAATAAACTCGGACTCAGAACCGATATTTAAATGACAAATCCTTTGAACCTCAAGTAAAAATAAAAAAAGAGATGAGCTGTCCTGACCATCACACAGTGGTATTCGATTTACAAAATCAACGAGAATTTTACTTTGGATTTTATCACTCACCCAAGCGCGTGACATTTCAATTGGATCTCCAACCCTCACCGGTACTGAATGATGATTCTCCACTCCCACTGTTGCCTGGTCTCGAGACGTATCGCTCTCCGAAAGGATTCCCACGAGAACTGCACGAAGTCTTGCTACGGTGGTTTCTGTTGAACCTTGCAGTCCACGCTTAGCAAGCTCGGAGATAAGGCTTTCTTTATTGAGTCGGTAAACATCAGATTTAGACAACACGCTCGGCTCGCCAGTCACTACTTCCCCAGTCGAAGCGTCCGTAGTCAAATTGTGTTCCATTATGAAACAGAAAGAGATACAAGGTTAAACTCAGGCTATGATTTCACAACAACAACAAAAATATACAGTATAATTTTCCAACATTTTTCAGCAATGATATAGGTTATTAATTAACTAATTAAACAGGAAGATCAGTTAATTAAAAGGACAGCAGAGTGGCGCAGTGTTACACCGTCTCCGTGCCTTCTACTTAACGACCACAATTAAATAAAAGGGAGAAGGTATAATCTACATAAAGGAAAATATAAGCAGAATTAAAAATATAACAATAATATGGTTTATTCAGTATAAACGTAGATAAAGCAAAGTACAGTGGTCTCATTATATCATTCTGAATAATGCTGAAAATAATAACGTGAAGCGCAGAATGTAAACATACCATGTTTACATTTATTACAGGTCGTCTTTAAGAGACACAAACTTACGTAGATAATAACATCAAAAGAGAAGTTAAACTACCAAAAGTGAAGTGGAGTAAGATATCCACAAAAAAGAAACAAACATTAAATATTCTTGCCTGATGGGCTCCTCAAACAATTACCAGTTACAATACGAAAATTTACAACTACATAAAACATAACGCGAGAGTTTGACTTCCAGACGCTAGTCAAAATCTCCCGGGACTAACTATATCTTAGAAAAACTAAAGAATGAAATTTAGAACAAAATTAAATTATAAAAAAAAATAACAAGCTTAATTTTTATTCTACAGTCGCGTGAAATAGCAAAAAACAAAAGTCCACACATTTTAACAATTTACATTTAAATTGACTCAATACAAAATTACCAATGGTGGATTTCAAACTAAACTAATAAACTAACCAACTAACCAACCGCGCCTAAGTGGCGGCATACAAGTTACATTTAAGCGACTGAGATAATAAAGCAAAAAGTTAAATATTAAGCAAAACACAAAATAAAGATTTTAACACGAAAATATTATAAGTTGAAAATGAATAGAGTTCTTTATAAGTAACTGCCATAGTTACGTTCCAATTTATGATGTATGAATGTTTATCCGATCATTGTCCAGGTCGACGACAATGATCCGTCCTCGTTCGTAGATTTTAGATAGTCAAAGTTTTTAGACAATGTCAGCCTGTTTTATAGTGATTTTCGTTGCACGGAAAGAGGGGAGGTAATTACTAGCACGCAGTTGCTAGCTGTCATCGGTCACGTAGTCACTTTGTAGGGTTGTTCCATCGGAAAATTAGAACAAGTCGGCGATCATTGGATGTTTGTGTTGTTTGGGGAAGTTCATCTGACATCCGTCAGAGGGCGGGTGGATTGTTGTCTTCTAGAGTTCTCCATGTTGTCATTCTTCAGAATCAATCTGACTAGACGGAGAATGACCACGCGTTGATTGTAGACTCTCGTTAGCTCGGCCCCATTCTTCACATTAGCTGCACGGTGTAGTTCAGCTTTGGTGGCGGCTAGTGATAGAAGATTTCAAAGGTAAGTTCCTGAACAAATATGAGTGTACTATTACAGAAGATTGTACTGTATGAAATATACTGTGTCGTATTATCTTTCCGTATTAGCCTACAGGGACTACAACAGAGAAATGTACCATTGTAGGGATTCTATTTGGGTCGGAATTATAGAGCGGGTGGTATGAATTCTTGATAGTTACGTATCAACATTATAACGGGATGGATCCAATTGTAACTAACTGTAAGTTAACGTTACAGCACGAATAAAATCTGATAGACTTTGCGGTTCAATGTAAATTCAATCAAGAATAATATATTTGTGTGGTTAAAATTATAATACCTCAAGTAGAAGCTCTCCTCAGACACATATACTTCGTAGTTTGACGTTTGCTTTATGTTAAAAACTAAGTTAACCAACACATAATCACACCTAATAAAATGGTACGACACTCGTCGAGGTCTGTAAACAACTGCTTGGCACATGCTCAGTCACCATGCTTTTGACGCGATAAAGTTTCGTTGTAGCGTTCTGCACGACGCACGCGCCAACTAGAAGTCAGAGAGTAATTTAAACAATGATTTAGCTATGGCTTCATTCAAATTGTCTTAGCTTTGGTATAAAAACAATTGAAATATAAAATATGTTTTCGATTTTTCACAATTTATATAGGCCACACTGGGATCTTTTTTTATAGCTCATGTCGGAAGGGGGGGATTCCAAAACCTTGATTTGCCCCCTGCTACTATCAAGGGGAAAATGCCCCCTGTGAGCCCCCATCCCCCGTTCCGCTCAACCCCTGTGTTCATGTAACTATAATGTGAAAATGAAACAGTTATGCGTGTAATATGAATGCTATGGATCAGGGGCCATTCAAACAAATTAATGTAGGCCTACAGTTAATACATAATCAAATGAACTCAGTCAACTATATTTATTACAAAATATAGCCAGTCAGAATTATGTATTATGTAAATAAAAACTTGTTAAAATAATAAAATTTTTAATTATGTTACCTGCAGTATCGTCTCTTGACCAAAATTCTTTGGCAAACTGGAAAGAATTATTATTATTATTATTATTATTATTATTATTATCATCATCATCATCATCTTCTTCAAAAAGCTATTTTGAAGGTTTTTTTTTAAATGATAGCTTTACTTTGGGCGTCCTTATGTTGTGTGACTAACAAAAGGCACATTAGAATCTTTATAGTGAAGTAAAAGAGGTCAAGAGCTAAATATATCAATGACAAACAAGGCCAACAGTACAATTTGTACCATTTGTTTCCTGAACAACACGCAGTTATTTATTTTAGCACCACGTCTTACTAACCGTTCTGGTTATACGCTTAAGTACTAATTACGCTAATGTGTTAGGAATTTGAAGGTTAAATTTAGAGGAAGTGAACCCGCATTTGCGTGGAGGTAGAGTGGAAAACCATTTAGGAAATACCACCCCCAGTTCACCCGACAAAGATTCGAACCTCGATCTCCCCGTCCTCGGCAGTCGAACTCAACACGACTAGCGCGTTAGTCAACTACGCTACCGAGGAGGGTCTTATTACTATAGCCGTTAACTCCATTTTTAATGTATTATATACAAATAAAACATAAACTTTCGTTTCCTAGCTTTCACTGATACACAATGAAACAAAAGTATCCATTACAACAAACTCCACAAAAGATGTGTAGGTATGGGGTCAGTAACTTTTAGATATCTCCCCTTTCACGCAAAACGCCCCTTAAACATATTCCCACCCCCTTAAACTCCTACTTTTGTCACTTTATAATTTTAAAGGGGAAGCGATGCAATGAGCTAGATGAACTATTAAAAATACTGTATTCATATCAGAGCCATATACGCTACGGTATCACGAGCTTGGAATAATGATAATTAAATTCATAACTTAGAATTAAAAGGCTAAGGCTGGGTTTATACCAAAGCCGTAGTCAAGGGGGAGTTTTGGGGGTTCAAACCCCCCTCGAAATTTTATGAACAAAGTATATATATGGCTTTATTTGTGGTTCAAACAATATCAAAATTAAGGTACAAGTACAAATTAGGGGGCTGTGTTACCATTAAAAGCACTTCAGATAGCTTCTAGAACTGTTTATGATTTAGAATATTTTTTTTCTAGTCTCCGTAAATTGGGGGATGTGCCCACCAAACCTTCCCCCCCCCACCCCTCGAAATCCTTGGTTGGCTACGGCCTTGGACTTTATACTAATGTATAACTAAAAGTGGATAAAACACTCCATTTATTCTGAAACGTAGCAGTTTTAACTTGACAGACTACTATCCTCTATCTATGGACTACACTATAGCCCTATTAAATAAGTTGCGCTATAAATATACCATTTAAGGTAAGTGAAACATTATAAGACTGTATCATTTGAAATATAAAATTAACTTAATTTAAGTTCTGCCTGTACTATAGTAATATTTCCCTTTTATTTTTATCTTAGCCATTGACGCTTTAACAAAGAAATAGATTTCATTTGTAAATAAGGTTACAAGGCATTTCATACGTGAGTATAGATATTTTCCTTCTGCTGTGAATACTGGTTTTAGGTGACCTGGTGGTCTAGGGGTAAGGTGTCGGACTTCTGAGCTGGCGACCGGGGTTCAATCCTCGGTCCCGGCACAGATTTATCTGATTACCAAACCCTTCCTTCACCTCTGACAAGATGTGTATTAATCACAACTTGTGAATGTGAGGAATGCCAGGCCTCCACCGTGGTTCGGATTCCACGTTAAACTGTAGGTCCTCCATTTCATCTCACAATCACCCTACCATTACACATTAGCGTAAGTGCGTATAACCCGAACGGGTAGTAAGACGCGGTGCTAATAATAATAATAATACTGGTTTTGGCTAGAGCCTCTTCTCGCATTTTCATCGGTAGATTTATCCAAGCTGTCAATGCTCAGAAATGCATAGAAAGAAGTTAAATCAACAAGACTTTGTTAAAATTATCGTTTAACCCTTGAATAATTAATATTGTAAATGTATAGTTATAAATATACTGTAAGGAACTTTGTGTTTGCCATGTTGGTGGATTGGATAAGTGGTGGGAAAAGAGCTAATCTTTTTATGTCGCTTCTGCTACCTGTGGGAACTTAGACGAAGCCAGTTCTGGGCCGTGCCTTAAGTTTGTACCCAAACATCTATTCAAAGAAGGAAGTTAATTTAAGTACCAATCTGTTGTGTTTGAAAATAAAGTTTTTGTTTTTTATGTCATATATTGAGCAGTTTATTATTTAATTGGATGTAAATAGTTATATTTGTCTTGTTTTGCCTTTACAAAGTGATTTTGACTTTAATTTATATTTTTAAATTGTTTAATAACCACATGTTTTTCTAATAGCGGCAACAGATTTTGGCGCGAACCTAGTAAAGGAAGCAACGAGATTGGTGGCAGTCGGCTGGGAGCGTGTCTTCAATGACAAGTAAAATTCTGATATCAACTTATTATTTTCCTGCAGTGTCTGTTTGAACCATGCGACCAATAGAGCCATACTACATCCCATAACTCAGCTCTGGCCTGATATGGGTACTAGTGATGCATCGGCAATACCACGGAGTGTTTCTAGTGACGCCGGGTTCCAGGTTCCAGGAGGGTCCTGTGGTGCAATGGGCTGAGGACCAACATCTACACCTCTCTCAAAAACATATGGTATCCCCTCCCTCCTGTTTAAGCTTGTTTCCAGCTTCTTGGATCATAATATTGTACTATCAACTTCAATGGGCACACTCTTCACGAATTTTCCACAGAGAGCTAATCAGCCAAACGCTATAAAACTATTCCTAAACACAATAACCCGCCTTTCATTAATAAATACAAAAAAAATAATAATATAACATCCTAGTCAAATCCATTACTAAGCAAATGTACATTTTAAATACCTTAGTCAAATTGTTTAAAACACTGATTTAAATTTAAAAAAATGCCGTATCCCTTTGCCCTAATGTACCTTTTAAATCATTTCCCACATTGGGTGCCATTTGAAAGCTAACCCCAAAAAGCTTCCCAAAACTGCCGCCACTCCACCTTTAGTCCAAACTTTGAAACATTAGTGGCGTGACCCGCCTCGGTGGCGTAGTTGGCTAACGCGCTAGTCGTGTTGAGCTCGACCGCCGAGGACGGGGAGATCGAGGTTCGAATCTCGGTCGGGTGAACTGAGGGTGGTTTTTCCTAAATGGTTTTCCACTCTCCCTCCACGCAAATGCGGGTTCACTTCCTCTAAATTCAACCCTCCCAATTCCTAATCCAGTAGAGTAATTAGTACTTAGGCGTATAACCCGAATGGGTAGTAAGACGCGGTGCTAAATATTATTATTATTATTATTATTAGTGGCGTGACGCAAGGGAGATAGAGGAAAAGGGGTGAGGTGGGGGTTAGAGAAGGATGGGGAAATATATATTATACTACTCCGAAATTCTAATAGATGTGTGGATACACTTAGGCTACGCTTTTCATTTAAGTGCTAGGGACACAGATCCTTCTTTACGGGACCTCTAAGTAAGGCTAGTGTAATAGGCTATCACTCGCTAACGAGTATGATTGTCTCCCACGGATATTATTAGTTGAGATTGTGGGTTCTTAGGTGACTTTAAATACCAATTCTGGAGTTATATACTCTCCCACTGTGTTGGCAAACGTTGTCTCCGTTAACCACCGGCTGTTGAGTGTTGACTCTCTTATGCTGTATTCGCTCTTTTTGGGAATTACGCTTGTCGGATTGGTGCTTTCCTCGTTGTGGTTCAAAGTATTGTTGGACTTAAGAATGTCCTTGTACTGTTTGTGCTGTCCCCCCAGGTTTCGTTGTCCATCCTTCAACTGTGAATACATAATCTGTTTTGGAAGTCGAGTTTCGGGCAATCGAACAACGTGGCCTGTCCATCAAAGTTGATGCTTGATGATCAACGCTTCAATATTGGTGGTATTGGCCTCTTCTAAGATACTGATATTAGTATGCCGGTCTTGCCAGTTTACTTTGAGGATTCTCCTAAGACAACGCTAATGGTACCTCTCCATACATTTTAGGTGCCTTATGTAGGTGGTCCAAGCTTCACACCCATAAATAAGAGTTGGTATTATGATAATTTGGTACACGTGCAGTTTGGTCTGAGTTCTGATATTATGGCCGTCAAAAATTGTTTCTCGCAACAGTCCAAAAGCTAGCTGCGCTAGCACATTTTAGGCGGTGTTGGGTTTCACAATCAATATTTGCATTTGTCGATAGGTGAGTGCCAAGAAAAGAAAAGTGGTCGATTTTCTGCAAGACCTCCCCATCGATCGTGAAAGCAGAATCTGCAACGTTGAATTGAGTACAGGTTGATACAGAATCTGTGTCTTTCCGATATTAATGCCCAGACCAATTAACGTATATGCCTCATTAAATGTAGTCAGATTAGCCCGGAGGTCCTCTTCTGAGTTGGCCAAAACAACGTTGTTATCTGCGTACTGGAGTTCAAGAACTGACGTTGTAGATATCTTGGTCTTCGCTCGTAGTCTGCTAAGGTTGAATAAGCCACCATCCGTTCTGTAAACTATTTCAACACTCATTGGCAGTTTCCCATCTATAAGATAAATTATAATTCCAACAAATATTGAGAATAGAGTGGGGGCAATTACACATCCCTGTTTGACACCCATTGTGATCTCAAAGGGTTTTCCAAGTCCATTGCTCAGAACAGTGCCATTCATGTTATCGTGTAGCAGGCGAAGAATCTGAATGTATTTCGGTGGGCAACTAGTTAGAGCTAAAATCTTCCAAAGAGCTTCTCGATTAACCGAGTCCAAGGCCTTGACGAGATCAATGAAGGCCATGTATAGAGGGTGGTTTTATTCCCTGGATTTCTCCTGCATTTTCCTTGCACTGAAGATCATATCAGCTGTACCTCGGTTGGGTCTAAATCCACATTGTGTTTCTGGTAAAGACTCTTCGGCGAGTGGTATCAGATGTTTATATGGAATCCTGGCAAGAGTTTTGCCGGCAACAGAAAGCAGGGATATTCCACGATAGTTGCCACACTGAGCCTTGTTTCCCTTTTTGAAGATGGTTACTATTAGTGCGTCTCTTAAGTCATCAGGGATGGTTACGGAGTTTTTGATTTATTTATTTATTTACACTATTTATCCCGATTCCTAGCATGTAGCTCGGGACCTAGGTCTACATCTTGAATTAAAAATTACTTCTTTTAGCTACGTTCTTTTTTATAAATACAATAATTAATTTAGAATATACACATAAATCTAAAAGTCCTACTTGTCCTTTTTTCCTATACCTAACCTACTAGTTGGTCCACCCCGGGTAAATTACTCCCCCAGTACCCTGCCCCGCTGGGTTTCCCACCACGCTCTGGATCTAATAGTCCCCAGATCGGCGAGAGCCCCAGTGGGGGCGGGCATCCCCCCCCACCTAGGCAGGCGCCCTACCAGATAATTCGCTCCACTTACCACCCACAATATCACCATTATGGACTTACAATTAACTTAACCTAAAGATTTATAAAAATGCTTAATACTAACTTAACCTAAAAACAAGTCCTTATAATTGGCTGCAGGGTCTTTCGGTTGTTATCGCCGATCCATTTTCTGAACTGAGAGCAGCCATCCGATGGATCGGTGGACGGACCAGATGCCCGATAGCTCCAGCCCAGCATCATACACTTAGTCACCAAGTGGGCTATACCCTATGAGTGAAGGGTTGTTCTCCCGTCTGAAGATGTTGTTATCTTTTACTCCCTAGCTGGTATCAAGTGCCTCCAGTTTATTAGCAGTTCACACTACTGAAATCCAGAGAGCACTCTTTCCATCAGCTAGGCTCCGGTTTGCCTGGAGATCCCCACCACATTCTACCCAGCCAGCCGATAATCCAGTTTGTCTTTGTCACACATATTGACTTATTCAAGTCGTATCGTTATGTGTCATCCATATCTGTTAAAACGTCACTGTCTACTGTCATGTCCCTGTCGCTCTCCGTCCTGTACACTTGTCTCAAGTTGACCCGTCTACTTTGTCCTCTATTTTTCATTGCAGTTAAGTACTTATCTCTTTCGTATTTGGATACATTATCTGCGATTGCATCCAGGAGACTTCAACGGTTACGGAGTTCCATATCTTGATGATGAGCGGATGTGAATGCTAAATTAGAACGGGGCCCCCTTCCTTGAATAGTTCAGCAGGAATTCCGTCTGAGCCAGATGCCTTGTTACTCTTGAGCTGTCTTATTGAATCTTTGACTTCCTGTAGAGAAGGAGCTTCACCAAGGTGTTCTTGTATGGGCTTTTGAGGAATTATTGTGAAAATGCCCTCATCAACGTGTGCATATCTGTTTCAGAGGTCTTTGAAAGGTGTTCCTTCCAGCGTGTGAAAAAAGAGCTGCTGTCTTTGAGGAGTGTAGTGCCATCCTTAGATCTAAGGGGACTTAGGCCTTGAGTAGACGGGCCATATACAGTTCTAGTAGCACTGAAGAAAGCTCTGGTGTTGTTGGTTTCAGCTAGCTGCTGCATTTCATGGGATTTTAAAGTCCACCATTGGTTTTTCAGGGCCGAGTTCTTCTTTGTACTTGAGCTTTTGCTTCTTAATGCTGTTGTTTCTTGGAAGCTAATTTGGGATCATTTTGCCAAGCAATGTGTGCATTCCTCTTCTTGTTTATGAGACTTTGAATTTATTGGTCATTTTCTTCAAACCAGTCCTGATATTTTTTTCTTTGTGCAACCGATCTATTCTTCGCAGACCGACAGTATTGCATACTTGAACGCTGACCAATGTTCAATATTGTCAGGGTATTCTTTTGGAAGTTTTTCACTGAGGAGTTGATTGAACTTTATCTTAATGTTATCTTCCTTGAAGCGTTCAATGTTCAGTTTACATATCATATGTCTTCTCTGCTTCTTTCCGTTCGGAGGAGTGTACAGAGCCATCACAGAACGTATCAGTCGATGGTCTGTCCAGCAGTCATCGGCACTTGTCAGGACCTTTGTGATTAGTACTTCACATTGGTCTCGGGCACGCACGATTACATAATCAATTAGGTACCAGTCCTTTGATCTGGGATGTTTCATGATGTTTTAAACTTATCCTTTTGTCGGAAGAGGGTATTTGTAATAACAAGGTTGTTTTCCGAGCATTTGGTGAGTAGTAGAGTTCCATTAGAGTTACACTTGCCCACACCTTCTTTACCAATTATGAGAAGATACTGGAAAAGAGAATAATAAATTAAATTAAAGAAAGGTGGAGAGAGGAACATAAGTCTACAATAGACTTAATTTTTGCCATACGCCGGCTACTGGAAAGAAGGTATAAATATTGGAAGGACTTGTTAATGGGATTTATGGTTGTATTCTCTGATTTTGGTTGGAAGAACAGTAGAGAAAATTCAAACATATTTCTTTGCGGCCAACATTGATAGTATTTTACTATATTATTTATGTTATTATATAGGTATTGATAATATCTATCAAAAGGTTCAACTAGAGGTAATATGAATTGATGTATGAATATATTAAAATGGTTTTAGTAACTTTAGTAACTAACTTCTACTGTTCTTCCTACCAAAATCATACTATAGAGAAGGCAGATGCTAGCGTGGATATAAATAAAGTTTTGAAAGCGATGGAGGAGGCTGAAGGTGAAACAGGGGTTGTAATGAGTGAAAAGCATGTATAAGGATGACAGGAATTGTTTTAAGACAGAGAGTGGGAGGACGGAGTGGTTCCATATAAAAAACGGAATGAACAGGGAAGTGCCCTTTCACCACTACTATTTGTAATAGTGATGCCCATTCAGGCATTCACCATTATTATTTGTAATGGTGATAGAAATGTCATGAACAAAGTGGCAGGAAAACTTGGGGAGGAAAGAATGAAAGCCATGATATTTGCTGATTTCCTACTTGATGGCATGGAGGAGAAGGAAGAGGAAGTACAGGAACAACTACAAGAATGGAATGAGGAAGTGAAATAGTGTGGAATGAAATTTAGCATGGAAAAATGTGAAGTGATGGTAATGACAAGGAAGAGTATTAGACCTAGTAACTCTATAAAGTTGGATGGAGTAGAGCTGAGAAAAGTGCAGAACATAAAATATCTTGGAAGCGTGATTGAGGTGAAAGGTGAAAATAGAGAGGATGTAATGAGAAGAGGACAGCAGGGAGATTTGTTCTATAGGTGTGTAAGAGACCTGCTATGGAAATGAAACGTGTCCTGGAAGTGTAATGAAGTGTTGTACAGGTCATACTTTGTACCCATTGTCACACAGGCAGCAGAAACATGTACAGTGAATGTAAGCAGGGGGGGCAGGAGCGGCTTGAGCCCCCTTGTTTTTATCTTGGAGGGCTGGGACTATCTTAAGCCCCCCAATATTTCCCAAGTAAATTCAAAACCCATGTGTAAAACATACAGCTGTTCCCACCAGTTAAGTTATTTTAAGAAATAAAGACATAAATTTATAATTAATTTAATAGAAAACTGAAATGCCCTAATTTTGCAGTTTATTTTTCTCACAAGAGAAAAATCTCTTCATAAACATACAGTAACTAACATTCTGCCTAGTTACGATTGCCTTAAATATAAACAATACCAGAATAGTAAAGTTAAAGGGTACTTATTGACTTTTTTTCCATAAATAAGAACAAAATGAAAAAAATTCACAGTTGAATTATAAGTTTAATTTTAACATGTGGCGAATTTTTAACTACAGTTCAAATTTTATTTTTGCCATACTTTTATCAAGCCTAAAAATTTAAAGAGCTGGACATCATTAAAATTAATACGCTTTATTGTTGTGGTTTGAATAACATAGCTTATTATTTTTAAACCTACGTTAAATATTGTTGTGATAATATATTTGATTGTGTTTCTAAGAAAAGTTCTAAATATTTAATCAACCCTAATTTAATGGTCCATTAACTCGCCTTCCACAATATGAGCCTTTACAGGATTGATACGTACACTTAGTTTAACCTGAAAGGTATCAGGCCTACCTTGCATGGTTCAACTTTGGCATAGCCTGTATGAAATAAATATTACATGAGCGTAGTGAGGGGGTAATTATAGAGTTCAAGCCCTCAATAGCTCCCCAAAATTTCGGAAGTTTTTAATGTTGATCGCAAAAGAATGTTTAAAGAAGCCAGTTTGTGAAACTATTTATCTTAATTTGGCTCTGCAATTCGATCTTCAGAGATAGTAAGTAGTTTATCATCTGAAAGCATCAATTTTTCAAAAATGTGTTGGGACAAAACACTTCAAATAGCTTCCAGAGGCATCTATCTAAGTAAAAAATAAGGCTTTTTATAGCTTTTTATGGGCATCAAAATTTCTTATGTAGGACAACTATATAATTATTTCTAGGGAATCTAATTTATGGAAAAAATCTGGTCTAGCGATACTTAAATAGCCTCTAGGATTATACAAATTAAAAAAAATCGGGGAGGTCTACTCTAAATTTATCTTGAATTAGTATTAATTTTAAAAAACTCTCCACTTTTGAGGAACATTCCAAATACATTCCAGGCCATCCAATTCTCCAACACTAATTGGGAGGAAGAAAAATTAATAAAAAAGAATTCTAGGGCATCCAATTTTCAAATATTAACTGGGAGGAAGAAAAATGCATAAAAAAATTATCTAGGGAATCCAACTTTTAAACATTAACTGGGAGGAAGAAAACTTCCTAAAATAAATAAATCTTGATATTTCCCCATCCCCCCCATCACACAAATAAGGTTCCATCAACCCTTTTAAAATAATGTTCTCATTTATCAGAAGACTTCTTAACATCATGTCATAGACTTACAATTTGGAACTCTCCCAAAATTAAATTCTCCCAACGCCCATGAGACTAAGACTGCTACCTATCATGGTAAACAGAGTGTACATGGAAAACAGATAAAACCCGTAAAAGTGAATTAATTGGGTGTGAGATGAAAAGTCAAGGAGAAGTCAGATTAGTGGCGAAGGAACGAGGGGGTACGGGGGTAAATTTACCCCCCCCCCCCTAAAAATTGCGGTGGGTAAAAATTATCATTTTTAACCCCCAAAAATAATATAGTAAAACTTTTAGGTAATGTTGAGGCAAGATACAAAGTATCTAAGTTAAGATAGTAAAAATAAAATGTGTTTGGAGCACACTGATAGTGATACCAGCTACTGCAGAAATAAGTTTTTAAATGTTTGTATGAAAAAAACTATCTTCGCTTCACGATGAGGCAACGTAGACTAAATCATCTATGTCTGCTGAATGCATACCTTTAGAAGCTCAACAAACTTGAAAATTGCAAAACTAAGTAGTGGTTTTATAGCTAGTAACGAATATAGAGCAAAGGTTTATGGAAAACTACTTTAATTTTCGGTATTTCATAATTTTTAGTTAAGCCAAATCAGATATAATTTTTCTTAGTTTGTTTTGTATGTATTAATTCTAATGTTTGGAATTACTAAAATAAATGAGAAAAATGCACAATAGGACTATTAAATACAGGTATCCCTCGCTATCCGGGTTTATCACTTCACGCATTTTCGTCATAATGCGATTAAGAAATAATAAAAATAATGCATGTTCCGCTGTAATTTCGCAGTAATCCTGTGCAATGGTGACGTGACCTTGTGCCCACACATTCCAGTGAGGAAAAAGATCATTATTGTACAGTTTGGTGTTAGGGGGATGGTATTGACAACATTGGAGATACATGGGCAGAAGTTAAACAGTCCTGTGTGAAGGGAGTTTGGAAAAATATTTGGCCTGAAGTTTCTGATTCTCATGATTTTGATCCTGAACAAGAGCTTTCAAATTCAACACATTACATTGTTGACATAGCAAGATGTTGGATTTGAAGACGTAGACCAGCAGGGCTATTGTGAGCGTACATCGGTGAAAGTGTTGTTATCCACCCTTTCCGAAAAATTATTGGTAGCGATACCAAATGACCGGTTGTGTCCGTACCGGGTAAATACGCGGTATTGCTTCTGACTAGAATAACCTAGATATAATTAAGGAACGCAGAAACGCATCGAGGTTACTCTACTTCTGACGTGCTTACAACGGTATCTAGTTACTTTCATAGTCAATAAACTATTGACTAAAGTTGGCAACAGATATTACCCAGAATTCATAGTGCTTTTCTACTTTGGCGCCAGTTTTGTTATTTAGAAGAAAGCGCAGAGTTCTTTTATAATCTTTAAAAATTTAAACTTTGCTTTTATTAGTTAGTTTTGAAGTAATTAGTTAAAAAAAATAGTTTTAGTATATTTTTCGTTTATTTAAAAGTTTTTTACGATATTGTTAATTTTTAGAGTAGAATAATTTTATATTTTGTGATTTCGGGATAGTTGTATTTAAGTGTAGGTTAGGTTTAGTTCATTTTTAAGAAATTGTTTTATTAAATATAATATAATTATAATTAGTTATTATTACGAAGGGCATATCACGGTTTCTTTAATATATTTTAATTCTTCTATTACATTTTATTTGCTTTGATGTCTTCAATTAAAGAAGAAAGGTGAGTAAATACATTTTTAATAATTTTAAATTAAAGGTTTATTTCATAAAAATCATTATTAAATCATGATGTTGGCAAAGTATAACCACTAGTCTAGAAGTTGTCTTTCTTGAAGGCTGTTTATAAAAACACATGAAAGTAGGCCTACACACATTAAATAACTAGGCTCTGGTTTGGCCTATGCGTAAACTTACTGTTTGGTCTTGATCACGATTAACTTAGTTTATAAACTATTAAGACTATTCTGGTCAGGTTTGGCTATCTTTATCAGCATTTCCAGACGTAGGCCCCCTATTTTACTGTAAAGTTATGATTCGTGAACAATAACAATATATGGCCTATTAATAAAAACACTTTGGTAATTATTTTCTATAATTTTTTTAAATTTAGGTATATAAGTTTGTTGTGTTATAGACCCACCATTGTAAAAATATCTTCTCTCACATCAAAGTAAGCACTGAAATTATGAATATATTATACAAATTGCCCCTTCATATTATGAACTTTAACAATAAATTAACCAGCCTCGGTGTTCAAACTGTCTCTTGTTAGACTAGACTGCCGAGGACTGGGAGACCGGGGTTCAATTCCGGTTTGGTTTATTAAGGGTGATTTTTCCCTAAATGGTTTCCTCACTCTCTCCACACAAATGCGGGTACATTACACTTACCTTAGCCATAACCCATTGGGGTAGTTAGTACATAGGCGTATAACCCTAAAGTGTAGTAAGGTACAGTGCTAAAAAAGAACAATACATTATTGCCTAACCCTAATTTAAATTGTCCTGCGAGTTTTTGAACTAGCTAAGACAATTTGATGTATTTTATTATAGTAAGAAGACTTGGCATTACAACTCTGCCCAGATTGCAGAAATGGTGGACTACATGTCCACTCATTCTAAGCTTGCAACTGGCAGGTTCAGTGGTGCCATGGGAAATGTGGCTCTTGATCGCCAGTGGGAAGCCTTATCCAAAATTCTTGAAGAACACGGCCCAAAAAAAACAGTAGCCCAATGGAAAACTGTAAGCAATCTACGCATTATTTTTTAATGTTGTTGTACATAGTTTTATAACTATAAAAATATTAACTCAAGAAAATAATGAATATTTTGACTAAATAATTTAAATTAGAGTAATAGGGGCCCTATTGCTAATGAGTTTTGTTGATATGTTTTTCAAACTATTATTTATTTATTTATTATTTAGCACCGCGTCTTACTACCCGTTCGGGTTATACGCTTAAGTACTAATTACACTAATGGATTATGAATTGGGAAGGTTGAATTTAGAGGAAGTGAACCCGCATTTGCGTGGAGGGAGAGTGGAAAACCATTTAGGAAAAACCACCCCCAGTTCACCCGACCGAGATTGAACCTCGATCTCCCCGTCCTCGGAGGTCTGGCTCAGCACGACTGGCGCGTTAGCCAACTACGCCACTGAGGCGGGTTTCAAACTATTGAATATAGTGTAATCTAGTCTAGTGTAGGCTTATGAACATTAGTTTTTTGTTAGAAAATAATTAAAAAATTGATTTATTTTGTTTCTTAGCATTTTATTTTTGTCAAAGTACTTAGTTACTACAATTTGCTTTTTCAAAAACATGTTTTACAAAATTAATAATCTAGAAAGTAATAAAAACTTTTTTTTTTTTTGCAATATATGACAATATTGTTAGGATGAGTGTGGTTAAATTGTTTATTCCATTAGCCTACTTGAAATTTAGATATATTTAACTTAAATTTATGGTACATTCTTCGACACTATTGACCAGATGTGAATTATGTTTTAGGTATGGCGAGATCTTAAGTGTGAGGTTAGAGGCCGGCTTGCAGAATTAAACAGGGCTAACAGGGCTACAGGGAATGCAAAATCAGCTCCCCCACTGACCGATATCGAGCTAAAAGTTATCGCTATTATCGGCACTGTCAGTGCTATTGGCGACCCGAGCACGCGTGAGCGTGGTCTCAGTATGGTAAGTAGGCCTACCTATAAGTAAACGAGGGGCTTAGACATAAACCATCAAACTTAACATTTTTCACTTTCATGTTGTAACAATTTAAAAAAATATAATTTATCATTCTAGAGGCCAACTTCTGCCAAATTTTCAATTAAAAACTATTCTGATATACATATTTTGCTGAAGTAAACTCTTAGAATCATAAATAATAATTTAATATACTTTTTTTTTTAAAGATGATACAACATGAAAATGCAGAATATTACCATAGCATACGCCCGAGACCATAAATTATAATGCTAGATAGTTATAATACTGCAAAACAAATTAATTTGGACTTTTTATGCCAAATTCTTTTTTTGTTCATGTAGACAAAGAAAAATATTAGGCTATAAGTGTATTTCCTTAGTAAGTGTGTACGGTACTATATACTTGTTAAATATATTTAGAATTGTGTTAATCCTATTATATGTAGCTTTAAACCACAACAATTGGGAAAAATTAACACATTTATATACATTTGAGTACCTACATGTGATTTAATCAAGCAATAACCTACAGCAACTGTGAACAATAAATGTCCCTCTTAAAAATAGTTTATCGATGAGAAAGTTATAATTTAGGAAATGTATTCACGATTGGGAAATATATAAACCTACTTCTGAAACAATCGTGCTTTATACTTGTAATACATAAGTTTTGTTTCTCTATTTTTAAAGAGAGAGTCTGAGGAACAACCCATCAGTGTGGACATTTCGTTCCCGCTTCCATCAGAGGTTTGTAATATACCTAATATAAAGACATTTGCATAGGCCTAATATAGGTTTACCTTATATTGTAATGTGGACAGTTTTATTCCATCATAGTTTTTGATATCCTATTATTAGAGATAGGGTAAAATAGCATTAATTATTGGAAATTTAGCGTTTTCTGGCATAATTTAGCATTTTGTAGCAAAATAGGTAAAAATGTCTTTTGTCAATGTTTTTAACCTTCGTTTGCAATTATTTTCATGTGAGAGATTATAATTATAAATAATTAATATTAAATTAATAAGGAAGGAAACTGGAAGATAGTGTCAAACACAAACAGAAGAACGCAGAATGACTTCAATTGGCATAATTTATTTTACACCTATGTGTAACGTCAAAAAATCATTGTAGCCTACAGTACAAAAATAAAAATAGTTTAGTAAATAGCTGGTATCGTAAATAGTTGGTGTCATTGAATCAGTTCACACAAAAGTGAAAGTCAAAAATAGTTAATATATACATAAAATGTGGCGATTAGCCGGATGGGCTGTGGAAGGGCACAGGATGCAAGTAAAACCCGAGCTGAAGCACACAGACGAGTGAAACTCAATGATTTTTTTAATCACTTATTTCCACTGAAAAACATAGTTTTATAGAAATTTTCAGCATTTTCAGGGAATTCGCGTCTATTTCGCTAAATAGACTAATTTAGCTAAAATACTCTCAGAATCATGTTTTTCGCGTTAATTCGTGAAATAAAAATCGCTTTAAACACTTTCAAATGCCATGAAACTTATAAATATCCTATTTTCGACCCCCTCCCCCTTTTTTCCGCATTTTGCAAAAGCAAATTTACCCTATATCTACCTAATATGACAAATGTATATTCTGTGTAGAATCACTTTATTTTGTTATATTATTTATGACATTGAGTTAAGTATGAAAGGTTCTTGAAGTCAAACTATTTACTCTTGATCAGGTTTTTCAAATCGTTTTATATTTTTATATTATAAAATGTGCACTAACACTTGAGAAATATGTCTAGCTTCTTTAAATTTTATTGAAGTCTATTAGGCACCTATGTGTGATATAATAATCTAAAATCAATGAACATGTATGCATTTTTGTCACCAGAAGGGTATCATTCATGAAATAGTTTGTGAGCTACTATAAATAATTGTAAACTTAATAAATAGAACCTTTTAGGAATTTAAATATATTGGTATGCGTTAAGGGTAAGTGATACACCTCAGTGCAATAAGTAACAAACATTTGCTAGTTTTATTTGCATCCTGAAAGCAATTAGTTTTTAGAATGATTTCTCATAAAATGCATTGTTACAAGATGGTTTACAAAATTTTATATACCATATAAAAAACATAGTATTAACAGAATTGTTATTTAAAAACTAAACATTGAAGTTTTATTAAAAATAATATAGCCTACACACAATGTGACAAATAAAAGATTATTTTTTTAGTTCCATTAAATAATATAGTTATCGAATTAACATAAATACATTGCATATCCCTTTTCTATAAAGTTTAAGTGGGTTCACAATAAGATGGAGGTGAATATCGAGCCACAGGCAGGGCCTTCTGTACAAATGGAGCAGGCTAACATCACACCTTCATTCCAGGCGAAGGACCCGGCCGAGTCCCCGGGATATTCCCTTCCAAGCTCCTCAAGTAAGTACTTTGCACATACATCGGTGCATTTGTATTCAATTAATTGCATAATATACTATTTAAGTGTTTACATTGACTTAATAGTAACAAGAATGTTCATAATTAAGTATTATGTTTGCCTACAGAGCATAAATCCTGGGGTCAATTCCAGACATGGTTAGAAAAAATTAACAATGTTGAAATTGATGTATTCCCCTTCACGATAAATTAATGCACTGAGTGTTGTCGCTGTTCTATAATGTGTTAGTCTGTTACAATAAGTGGGTTTAGAAAGTGCATATTAGATACCACCCTCAATTTAAAAATAAACAGCTTGTATTATCAAAACTAATTGTGAAGTGCATCAGAAAATACATTGCATTTTATATAGCAAACAATCGTTAAGGAATGACTATATACTTAGTTCATACACAATTTCATTTTTTTTTAAAGTTTCGATGGGTTTTATTATTTTTGCACACAGCTTCCCTGTCCAATTACACCAGTTTTTGGTATATTTTCAGAAAAGAGGAAGAGGCATACGGATGTTGAGGTGCTGGAATCAGCTGTGAAGCTGTTCCAAGGCATTCAACAGGACCACAACAGCTCTATCAAAGTAAATCGTCTCAAAATATTACATTTTGTTAGAGTGGTGTACCGGGTGGGGAGGGTCTCTGGACTCCCTTTGAACTGGAAGGCGAAACCCTCTAATTAAACATTATTTTTATGATTACACCCTCTATACTCCCCATCTACCCAAAGTAAATATTCTGGGTGCACCACTGCTTTGTTGTATGTTTCGTTTCCTGTCATCCTTTGGACAAGCTATTTGTAAGTATAAAGCTTTATTTAACTGCTAGGCAATAACATTGAAAGGAATATATAAAGAATTTTAAACCAACTAAACAAAACCTAATTAAATGCTCTCTTCTTTCAGGAAATGGCCAATGCTGTTAATAGATTAGCCTCGGCACAGGAAAAGTATTTGGTTCAACAACAGAATTCTGCCGCCACTCTGGAGAGAGCTATTGCTGCCCAGCTTGAAAGCAACAAGCTGCAGCAGGCCCACAACACGAAGATGTCAGAATTATTCGCTGCGTTTCTCCTTGACCGGCAAGTTGTTATATTTCATATTGTTTATTAAATAATGCATGGGAAGTAAATTTTCCTGAACTGACTTACAAGTACTTGTTCTATTTTATGCGAGATTTTGTTCACTGTAAGCATTGTTACGTAAACTAATTACCTTGGCACAAACCTTTGCTTACTATAGTTAATTGTATTATTCTAACAATAAAGTGACGCACTTAACTTAGCTTGTATATAGTGCAAGAATAAAACAAAAAGCTTTTATTTTTAAATATTTATACTATTATGCTATGACTAATTTAATGAATATTTTACTATCTACATCTCAGCTCAATAGACAGACACACTACCAACTGAGCTAAGGGTACTGGGTTAAATACCCGGCATGGCTGAAAATGTATCATTGGTGAAGGCTGGGTGTTGTGTGTTCTAGATTCAAATTTGATTATAAGAAAAGCGACAAAAGGCCTAAGAAGCCTGTAGTGGAAAATTTACAGTTTTCAAATAAAAAACCAAACCCAGCCACAGGCTTGAAACACTAATGGATGTAAAAATGTGTATATATAATAAAAACTATCTAAAAGTATTTTTATTTATAAATAATATTGCAATACAATTGTTGCTATACAATTTTTCTCTTTTATCAGGAAGTATCCTACACGAACCTACATTATCAAAACAAATAACCCACCAAATTAGATCTGCTAATAGCCACTACCACTTGAGATTTGATAATGGGTGATTATTGTACATGTACATTTGACAAATAGAAACTAAACCATAAGATTTTAAAGAAATATTATTTATTTTGAAATTTTGTTCCAGGGATCAATAGTGGCGAAGGATTCTTGAGAAGGACTACGCTTATTTTTTTATTGTTATTTTGAATAAAATATTTTTTAATTGATTTGGATTTTTTTTCTTTTGCAAAATTTTCTCAGTAAACCCAACTCTGTATTTTTTACTAGTAAACATTTTACTATTTTAAATATTTTTTTTTATTAAATTATTAAAAAAAATAACTTCATTGGTTGAAATATTGTTGGATAATAGCAGCCCTCACTCGCCTAGCTTCATTGGCCGCATTGTCTCGAACATTCTCATTGATTGGTGCAATGTCTGGTGGTTCTGCAACAGCAGCTTCTTACTCATCAAAAGGTACTCTGGAAAAAAACTAGTGGTCCAAACCTAACCTAACACAATTATTAATATTACTGAAACAAAGCGTTTTATGAGCAACTATATTTAACTAACTAAAAAAATTTAAACTAATAAAAGTTTTATAGTACACACTGTTCAACTAAACAACTTATCTAACACTTATAAAGTATAAATAAAACTGACAACTATAGTATAGCCTACTATAAACAGTAAATACAACACTTGAACAATGCTATTATGTACTATAAACATGAGTAGACACAAAACTTGAAAAAAATTAGACCCTAAAACACAAATAAATAAATACTACTATAAGAAAATGTAAATAGTATATTGAATTCAACAAAAGGAAATGAAAAAAATAAGACATATTGGTAGGCTAACAGAGGGGGTAGAGAGATTCCTTTAACTCGGAGAAAAAATCCGGTATCGTACCGTGGTTGGTAACTTCCAAAGAGCGCTCACAATCGCACTTGTTGGTAAATACTTGGTGTTGTTCCAATCCAACGTTGGTAACAGTTTCTGTGGCGGTCATGCTAGCCCCGCTGGTCGGGTCTACTTAGAGTGGTTTTTTCCTAAATTGTTTCCCACTCAACTTCCACACAAATGTGAGTAAGCCTACATTATCTCTAAAATGTTTCTTTCTTTATCCCTGCTCTATTAGAGTCATTATCATAATATGTAAGTATATCCTTAGGAGATGGAGAAGAAGATGGAGGCATTTTATTAAACTGAACTGGCTACTTGGGATTTTTTTTAGTAGTTTTTCAAGAAAATTTATTTTTTGGATACACATTTATAATAAATATAAAAATGTACGTTTGATTATTGTAGTCAAATGACAAACATATCAAATCACTCAGATAATTTTTTTGGAGTACTACAAACATGTTAAAATTTTGACTTTTTTTACATTTTCAAACTTTTCAATTATTCATTTATTTATTTACTTAGACATTCAATTGTAGTGTTCTCTGTTCCATCAATAGCAGACACAAAGTAACTAGTAGCAGTATAGCCAATCTATAGTGCGACCTTGAACAAGTTGGGACAGGCACCACCTAGTAGGCAGGGAGGGTAGGGGTAGCTTCAAGCTCCATCCTAGTTAGTTCCTTTCTGTGTTGATGTGTTAGGTATGATTCCAATGTGAAACTGTGTCATTGGAGTTGTTATTTCATCTCATTTTTCTTTGTGTGTTATAGACTATATAGTGTTATTTTTCTTTGGTTCTGAAGTAAAAATGGCAATGTCAGAAACAGTGCAGGCTAGGTAAATGTTCTAGTGCTCCATTTTTAGCTTTCCAAAAGATAGTGAAAGATTACTGCCGAACTATGGTGAAGTAATGAAGAGCAGCTACCTTAATATAAGGCATGAGCTATAATTAAGAACCTACTGTAAGTTAATTAGGTATCAGAAAAATTGGAACATTGTGTTTAAGAGCTTCTATTCCTGTAGTGTCTCACACTAGAATCTTGCAGATGATTAGAAAGTATCATGATAGATACAAAAATATTTTAAGATCAAAAAATAGAAAGGGAACTAAAATATTTGAATCAAATTTGATTTTGTTAAAGAATGAGAGTAATTCATCCTTTTGATATTTGCTTGCTAATGTCTAGCTTTTGTGCTTTGTAAGCTTTTGTGCTTTGTAAATGAGAGAAAGTAAAAAAAAAAAAAAGTTTCAAAATTAGAGCAAGGATTTTTAAAATACCAAAGATCGACCTGGAAAATGACTGTGCAGTTGATATTGGGACAATGAGAAATTTCACGAAAACTTAAAAGCATTGGAGAGATAAAGAAATTATAAAGAACAACAAGTACTGGAAAGAGATGGAATAGGTGATAAATGTGTCAAAGATGAGATAGATAATGACCACAATAATTATTTTGAATAAGACATGGCATTATAAGCAAATGATGTTGCGGCTTCAACATCATATAATATCGCAACAACAAGTTTACAAATGCGCATAAAACAGTCTTCTGTAGCTTCAGTATGTGATCAAACTGCTGTAGCAATTGAATCTGCTGTTCTGGAGGGTATTGTCCGCACTAATGAAGAGGACAAAAGTAAAGTCATTGATATAATGAAGATTTGAAGATAAAGGTCAAAGAATTAAAAAAAAACTGTGAATAAGGCCATAGAAAGCTCAATAATTAAAGCAACAAACAAAGGACTTTATTTGGATGGAATAAAAGACAAAACTATAGTACAGGAAAAGAGTTGTAGAAGAACATGTGTCACTTATATGAGGAGCCTGGATAGAAATATTTGAGAGATGTGGCACCACGTTCTAATACTGTAAAGGATATTAAAGTTAGCAGTGTGTTGTTTTATAATGATAATAATAACCAATCACTATTGTAGTATCTGATGGAACTGTCACTAACAATGGTGCTCCTTACTAGAAAAAGAAATAAAGCTGCTACAATGGATGATTTGTCTATTTCGTGGAAATAAACTGCCTTTGTCACCTATTTTATTATCTGGATGGAAAAAGAAAAGAGCCAAATGAATTTGGTGGCAAAACAGGCAAGAAACTTGAGAGAGGATGAAACGCAAAGGAAGAGTAAAAAAGTTTGTTATCCAGCTATAAACTTCAAAGCCTATATTGATATGATCCTTAGGTATGCCATCAAAGTAACGAGTTACCAATGACCAATCATATTAGTGATAAAGAACTAAAACTGTTTATAACAAATACACCCTAAGCTAAAGACTTTCCTAGTGAATCGTCATTAGTCGTGTATGGAGTGCCTGCAATAGATGAATTTTTCAAATTCAAAATATAATCTCAGAAACGGATGCCAAAATTTGAAACTAAAAACCATTTAAATATAAAGGTGAAGTGACAATATTATTTTTTGAACAAAGAACATTATTGACATTTTTCATATTCTGTTGAATTTTTTAACTTTAAATGAAAAATTTTCTTTTATAGTTGCCAAAAATATCACTTAAGAGTAAACAACAAATGCTTGAAAATTTGGAATTATTTAGTTAAAATATAATTTTTCAAGGCTCTTGCAGCGCCTCAAAACATTTTCATAGAGCTATTCCAAAAAGGCAACTTTTGCCCCCATTAAAAAACTTAATTTAACTTAAAAATGTTATTAATATTGACTAGATATTTTACAATACTGGTAATAACTTAATTTTCCGTTTTGTTATACACGCACGCCACACGCGCACGCACACACGCGCCACACACACACACACACACACACACACACACCCACCACACACACAAGCAAGTCAGATGTGCCTGAGAAGAAGGATGGTGGGAAGGGGATTGAGACTAGAGGGTGGTTTGGTTTTGTCGGTTATGTATTTGTAGAAAAATTTCAACTAACGGAGCTGAAAGACAGTGCACCCTGTTAAGCTTGGTATACATATTCTTGTGACATTATTTCCCTTACTTTATAATTAAATGTAACAAATTTCTTTACATACAGTCAGTGGTGCATGAACGTTTTTATTTGGGGGTAGGGGGTGGTAGAAATAATCATGTACTTTTATAGGGGATCACATTTTTAAGATTTATAGAAGACCAGGGAAATGTAATATAGCTGTCCCTCCTACTATGCGAGTGATTGGTTCTGATAAATAATTGTATAAATAATCGTGTAACACGAAAACATGTAAAGGAAATTGATTTTAAAAGGTGCGATAGGGATTATTCCAAATGAAAAAAAGTAAATAAAAACCTAAAACTAGTATAGTAATGCAATTTTTATTAATTTATCTAACTATTACAATACTATAGGTAGCCTACACCTATTGTAAATCTTCAATCCCCTGAAATTAGTACACAAATGCAATTTTTAATAAATTTATCTAATTAATACAATGCTACAGCTACATTTAATGTTAATCTTCAATCGCATGATAAATTAACCGGATCTGGAAAATCTGGATTATCACTCTATTGCTCTCCTGACGGTCCTTGGACGGAAGGCTCTTGCTCTCTTGAAGTACCTGGGATGGTAGGCTCTTGCTCTCTTGAAGGCCCTGGGATGGTAGACTCTTGCCCTATTGAAGGCTCTGGGACAGTAGGCTCTTGCTTTCTTGAAGGCCCTGGGACGATAGACTCTTGCTTTCTTTAAGGCTCTGGAGGCAGCTCTGCTTCTTGAAAGCCTGGACGGTAGACTTCTTCTTAAGTCTTGTGGACGGCAGCTCTTGACGGTAGCTCTTGCTTTCTTAAGTTCTGGATGGTACTCTTGCTTCTTTAAAGGCTCTGGGATGGTAGACTCTTGCTTTCTTAAGGCTCTGGACGTAGGCTCTGATGTAAGCTCTGCTTTTTAAGGCTCTTGCCCTACAGCTCTTACTGTCGTGAAGGTCCTGGGTCATTAGTCTGAAGATTTGCAACTTTTTTGATGAAATGGTCAAGACTCAGTTGACGGGCAATATTCTTCCTCTCTCAACAGAGTTATTTGTAGCAAGCCAAAGAACTCAATCTCTTTGGCAACTTTGGTGCTTCTACCCATGGAGCCATTTGTTTTGTTAAAGTTGTTTGATATGCTAAACAACATAGGACTCTTCTTTTCATCCTTTATGCCGTTCTCCATTTCTAGAAGATCTTCATTGGTGAGTTCTGTTGAGTGGGATTGGAACAATTGATCCAAATTTGCCTTATCTATGTCCCCAAATCCAACATTTTGCTTTGTCAATATGTCATGTCTTGAATTGGAAAGCTCGTGTTCAGGATCAAAATCATGAGAATCAGAAACTTCAGGCCAAATATTTTTCCAAACTCCCTTCATACAGGAATTTTCCCCAAATGTTGTCAATACCACCCCTTAACACAAAACTCTACAGTAAATATCTTTGTCCTCACTGGAATGTGCACGCACAAGGTCACGCCACCACTGCACAGGGAGACTGCAAAACTACAGCCAACCCTGTATTATTATTTATTTATTTTTAATCATGTTATAGCAAAAACGCATAAAGCGAGATCGTGTATAATTAGAGATAAATGTATTTAAGTGGAAGGACTACCTTGTAAAATTTGAGAAGCGCTATCGCTGTTTCTATTAATTTTACATAAAAATATGTACATACATTTTTGTACAGCATAAATTATGCGCAATAAAATGACTATTGAGTAATTTTTGATTGAATAGTGAGATCTTTACGAAACAATGATAGGCCTGAAAGACAACGCTTTCATCTATTACCAAATTAATTTTGGTTGGATGGACCTGCTGGTGGGCCCTATTTTGGGTGTGGGCCTGTGGAATTTTGCCACCACCCTATAATTACACCAATGAACTTTTAACTATCAAGAATTTCAAACTATTAACCTATTTTTTATTAATTATATTCAATAATCAAATATAGCTTTATACGTTATTTTAACATGTATAACACTCGCTTTGGTGGCCTCATGGTCTAACGCGCTACTCTTGCAGTAGACTAGACTGCCAATGATGGGGAGATCAAGGTTCTAATCTCGGTCGGGTGTACTAAAGTTAGTTTCTCCAAACTGGTTTTCCACGCTCCCTCCATGCAAATGCGAGTACACTTTCTATGAATATAACCTTCCTGATCCCTAAAACCACTAGAGCAATTTTTGAAAAACAAAATCTATTCATAAATTCGATGTTTATTTGACAAAAATTTTAATCTGACCATTTACCTCAGGAAATGAAAGAAAATATTTTGACCAGACTAAATAATATTATATACATACATATTTATATATAATATGTCAATCAAAATATAATATAATATTATATTATAATGTAAATAAAAATATAATATAATTAAATAAATATTATATATATTTATATGTACATATAAATATATATTCAAATTTGAAGATAGCATATAGAACAATTTTCTGCAAAAAGAAATATTTTATTTTTAAAAATGTATATTTTTTATAGATTAAATATTACACTTCAAAAATTATAAACACTAACTCTAAAAATAAGTATTTGAAATTACAATAAACATAGAGAAATATACTGCAAGAAAAGGTTTTTCACCCAATTGTATAGAAAATATCCATCCATCGATTTTGACCAAATTTGATAGGCTTAAATACAAGTTTTACATTGAAGCATGATCATTTTATAATCTATTTCTCCCTTATCAATCACTTTTGTGTCGGGACGTTCATAATATATATACACATCACTAGCTATTTTATAATTTTTGTTACACACAGTATATAATAATACATCCATTCTACAACTTTATACATTCAAAGTCCTTCATCAAAACTTCTGCAATGAACTCACTTAACATTACGTTTTTAATTTTAATTTTATTAGGGACCTGTGCTACAATTTTTGGTTGAATCCTGACCGCGTGAATTGAGGTGTTTTTCCTCGTGATTGCTCATTTCCTCAACGCAAATGTGGGAACACTTTCTCTTAATTACCATATTTATTATCTACCCTACTTTATTATTGTAAATTTATGGATAACATCAAAGAATATTAAGAAGTGAAGCATTTCTAATATCACAAGAACAAAAAAAAAAAAAAAAGACATGGAAATAATCTTTACACTGCACACTCTTATATGTGTTGAGTAACATCCTCCTCTTAGCATTTGTGTTCCCCCCTTCCCTTCCTCTCTAAAGCTTACGTTATTTCCAAATCTTTGACTATGGCAAGAAAGTAAAAATTGTATTTGTGATGAAATTATTTTATTAAATAATAATTGTCAAAATTAAATATGGATCTGTGTTAATGTTATTAATTTTAAAAGCGTTGTGGTCAAGGCATGTTCAATAGTCCCCCCACCCGTTTCATTATTCACCTTTACAATTAATAGCAAAATAGTTTCAAGACATTTATCTATTGTGACAAGTGTATTTCTTGTTCAAATTACCAATAGCCCAAAATGATTTAGTTAGGCCCGTATTATCGATACCAAATTATTGACTCTGTTTACAGATCAGATTACCAAAGGTAAGGCCAAAGTGTTTGATTGGTACACCAAAGTGAACCGAGCTCGTGTGGGTGTTACGCCGATGTACCGATTAAGCTAATGTGTTAGAGAAGGGTAAGGTTGCTTTTAGAATACTTACACTCACATTTGCGTGGAGGGTGAGTGGAAAACATTTTAGGAATAATAAACTCATAGCACCAAACTGGGATTGAACACTGATCCCTGTCCTCGGCAGTCCAGTTTTTTGCAAGAGTAGTGCCTTAGATCATGCGGTCACCAAAGCGGGTCCCGTAATTATATTAATTAGGTATTCTACGCACATGATTTGAAATTAATGGATGAATTCTAAACTACAGTATTAAAAGTGTATTTTTCATGCAGAAACGATAATAAATTCATAACACAATTTTTTTAATCTAATTCAAAAGAGCAGAACATTTATTTTTCTTTCGTCTGGTTGAGAGATAAAGTAGTTTTTTATTTTATTTTCTTCGATCTCTTTTTACAGAAACGGCTTCCATTGCAAAACACGTCGTATTCACACAACTGATTTCATAAATGAACGCAGTCGAGTTGATATTTTTCCTGAGAACATCTGTTAGTCACAGTGCAACGCTTGGCATCACTGCCTTGAGTTTTATCGAGAGGTTCATCTTGTTCAACCTTACACCGATAGGTCACAGCATATAGCACCACAACACTTTTTTGAATCAAAATAAAACTGTACCACTTTATTTTAGTTTAGAACAATATGTATGCTGAAAAATGAAAGGATAATTATTCTCAATCATATTTACTCGGTTTATACTTTGTCTGCAGATTTAAAAAAACAAAACACTAAACCAAGAAAATATGATCATGCAAAAATCATTTAAACAAAGCTGCTTACAAATATTTAACTTTAAACTGGCGTTAAATTGTACTAAACGATAGCGAAATGTGTTTATTGTAATACAATGAAAACCGTTTTAGCCTAAGTCTTCCCACATTTAATTACAAGCCCAGTTTGTTTCATGCAGTGATCTTTAAATTATTTTTTTAAACTTAAATTTGAGTTGGATGGGTAGATATGAATAAACTATAAACTATGTAGGTGAATTGATCTTTACAGTAGTAAAAATCTGATTAAAATATGTATAATAGTTTTCTTAGTAATCGTGTACAGAGAAATTGCCTTAGAAACCGGCCGCGCTCATCTCTCATGGTGATCCATCCCATTAATGGTCCCATTGTGCATTTTTCTATTTATTTTAGTCATGCCAAACATTATAATTAATACACACAAAACTAGTTAAGAATTATATCTGATGCGGCTCAACAAACAAATTTGAAACACTGAAAGTTAATGTAGGTTTCCATACACCTTGCTCTATATTTGTTACTAGCTATAAAACCACTAACTAGTTTTAAAAATTCCAAGTTTGTTGAGCCTCTCAGGGTATGCATTAATCAGATACAGGTGATTTAGTCTATGTTGCTTCATCATGGAGCGAAGATAGTTTTTTTATTTGTATAAGTATTGAAAAACTTCTTTTGCAGTAGTTGATGTAGCTGGTATAATTATCAGAGTTTTCAAACAGTGTGTGCTCCAAGCACATTTTATTTTTACTATGATACCTTCGTGTGAACTTTGTATCTTGCCTTAACAAGATTAGTTACACTATCTAAAAGTTTTACTATATTATTTTGGGGGGTGGGGGTAGAGGGAAGGTGGTAAAATTTACCCCCATACCCCTGTTCCTATGACACTGCATACAGTCTAATTGTTATGGATAAATAATCAATCATATATAAACAAATAAACGAATTTTGATGTGCAAATTAAAATGAAAGCAGTAATGACACAATGACAGCAAATAAACTTACCATATTTTTAAAAATATCATATTTTCAAGTGAAGACTGCAGTAAACCACAATTAAACATGATTTATGGTTTGAGCCTAATTATGTATCTAAAATCCCAGTTAATTGGCAATGACATAGGTTATTAATAACAATTTTTAATAAACTTCATCAAACAAATGTTAGAAATAGATTTTTTATCAGAGAGTTCCACCATTTATAAGATTAAATAAATCATGTTTTATTCTAAAAAAAGTATCTTAATAGAGTAAACTTTGGTGGTCTTGGGGTAAAGTTTTCACCAAAGAACCTTATGTAATGACATGGGTTCAAATCCAGCCAAGGTCAATGAATTTTTCTTGAGCGATAAAAATCCATAGCACAACTTTTTTTTGGCGAGGAAGTAAATCTGTTGGTCCCATGTCAATAGTGGCATGTAAAATAACTCTGAAAGGTTTGTGAACAGATTTTTCTCGGCAAGATTGGTAGGCCCTTTTGTGTTTGTTTAAGGTAATTCTTATATGCTAATATAATCAGTAGGTTCAGAAAGTGCACATTAAATACCTCAAATTAAATAAATAAATATTGTAATGATAGAATGTGCTTGAGATGATGTTTTTAAAAACAAATTTTACTAAAACTAATGAATGTTAATAATTTTCTAGCTAATTGTAATTTTTTATGAAGGCTCATCAAACAGTTTTAATTCACTCTGTTGGATATTTATGTAAAGTATCTATATAATTTATTTTTACAGTAATATTAAACAAAAGTGAGAGGAAAAAAATAATAATCAGATTTTACACAAACACTCAATCAGTTATTCCAAAATCCCTTTTAAATAATAAGTCCATGAAATGTGAGATAAAGTTGGATCTGTACATAGAACCACAAGTTTTCCCGTTACAGGAAACCTCATATCAGTGATTTCCATTGACTTCAAGCTCAGTAGTCCAATATGGAGTTTATGTTCCTGGAAGCAATATCATATATCAGAAAGTAGTTTTAAACAAGATGTAAATACAAAATACATTAACTTTATTTTATGTTACCAACTTAACCTACCACACATGACTAAAACATTGTGGATTTTAAGAAAATTTTTATAGTGTCCAGTAAATGCTCCATACATTCCTAATAAGTAGATTTAAACATATTTCAATTAATATATCAATTTAGATTTCCACGTATTTCCAATGATCTCCTTCTGTAGACTTCAACATATTTAAATAAATAGCCCAACGTAAACATTAACATATTCCCAATAATATTCAATGCAGACGTAAATACAAACTAGACCTCAATATATTCCCACACAATCCAACCTAGACCTAAACATAAACTCAATAATATCCAATGTAGACTCAACAATATTCTCACAAATACCCCAACCTTGACCTCAATGTATACCACAAATATCCCAACCTATCTATCTCAATATACACCACAAATATTCCAACCTAGATCTCAATATATTACCACAAATATTACAATGTAGGCTTAAATATATTCCCAATAATATCCTAACAGAGACTTCTTCATTCTTTAAAAATGTCCCTTTTATCCCCTTTGTGTTTTTTTGGTTTCCTCTTTTAGGAAGTTGCATTGCATGTTCCACACTCCCTCCAGATGAGCTCTGATAGAACAAAACCTAAATTGGGGGATTGGGTGGTAGTGATAGATTTTCTTCAAGAGGCGGCCATTACTGCTTTGTCCAATGACATAAATAAAAAGTATGTACTGTGTTCTTCTTTTCATTCTAAAAGCCATATTTTATTCGTTCCTTTTATATGTTTCTATCTACCTTTCCAAGAGGTTTTCCTTAAAGAGATCCAACATAGACTTTAATAGTACCAGGGAAGTTCACTTCAATATATTCCCAATAATATCCCAATGTAGACTTCAAATTTTCCCAAGTTAAATGTTGGTTTTAGAGAAATTATCTAGTGAAAATGTAATTTAATCAATATTCACTTTTACCTTTTTAGATTTAATGGTTTCACTATTATTTTTCAGTACAAATGCTGGGCAGTCCAAGGACAACATGAACGTCTTAGTTTCCCGAAACACGTTCTTGAAAGGGATTGTAGTTCCTGTGCCAGGTTTGAGCACTATGGGACCTTGAGGTTTTGGAAGAGTGCTCTTCCCAATCAGGGGAAATCTAGAGGAGAAGAGAATACACACTTTAGACAACATTATTATCTTTTATTTCCAGTAATGTACAAATCTTTTACTCTTCAATTAATTTATACAATGTGAATCTTCTCCACCTTGATTAATACACCTTTGGAATGCACCCCCCCCCCTTTTTTTGTTTTGTTGCTATTTCTTACACAATGTTTGGGCATGGTACTTTTTTTTCTAAATGGAGAGTTTGTTTGTGTTCAAAATTTAATAATTTATTGTAAATCAAGTTTACCATAAAGAAAATACCTTTAACAGTGGTCTATTTTAATTTTAATGAAACGCCGTGCTAAATAAATAAAAATAAATAAATTTTCATGAAGATGATATTTAAGTAAAATTTAAATACTTTTAATAGGAACTTATAAAGTTTACCTCCCAAGTGGATTTGTTTGGTAATACAGTCGAACTTGGTTATAATGGACTCGGCTATTCCGTCAACTCAGGCGTAGCGTCATTTTTTCAGCAGTATGGTAAACTGTCATCTATTGACGTTATAAAAACATATGTTTTAGTGTCACTAACACTCGGTTGTAACGTCAAAAACTTCTTGGATATTTTACTTTAAATTGTATTTAAATGTACGTATATGTAAAAAAAATACCTGAAAAAATTACAAATTCCTACAGAGGTCTATCTTATAGCCAGATGTGAGTGTACTGGTCATACAGTGCTCTGATCTAATAATAGAGTGAATGGAAAAACAAAGTCAGGGAGAGTGTTGCGGGAATCGTGGGCACTTAAAGGTCATAATGAAGAGAGGACTAACCCTCCTTCATTGACACTGAGCTGTCTGAAACTGTCTTGTGTGCGCGTCCAAGCTCAAAGCTAAGGTGTTTTTTTGTGTTTTATAAGTTCAACTTCAGTTTTGGTAGTTAATATGTAGTCATTATACATAGGCCTACATTTTTTTTTATAATCATGGCATATTGTAGTACAAAAAGAAAAGTTCTGTCTATTCAAAAGAAAGTACATGTCATTAGAGCATGTGAAAGTGGACGGAAAAAGACTGATGTATGGCGAGAGTTTAGATTAGTGAATTCTACTATAGGCACAATTTAAAAAAATAAGGATAACATTTTAAAGGCATTTGAAGAATATGGAAAAGAAATTTTAAAAAATTAGGAAATGCGAACATACTGATGTTGATTCAGTACTTTTGAAGTGGTTTAAACAGTGTCTTAAAAAAACTTCCTGTAAGATACACTTCCAACCAAAAACCAAAAAGCATGGATGCCATAGTGTTTATGAAGATGAACTAAAAAAGTGAACAAAGAGCTGTTGTTTGAAAAAAATAAAAGTTCTACTCATAGTTGACAACTACGCAGCTCATCCAAGGTTAAATTTGCCCAACATTAATCTAGTTTTTTCCACCAGCAAACAGTGCGAGCGTCCTGCAACCTATGGGCCAAGGCGTCACTACAGCAAACAACTTTTAGAAACAATTATTTTTTTGTGGACACGGTGAAACCTGTAACAATTTTTGTGTTAGATGCGATAAAATTCCTGGATGACGCTTGGAAGAATGTAACACAACAGACGATATCAGAGTGCTTTAGTAAAGCCCAACTCACACACACTAATTTACATGATGATGATGATGATGATGATTATAATGGTGATGAAGAAAGGGAAGCCGACCTGCCACTCTCGGAATGGATTAAGCAATTCAATATGAAAGAATTTGGAAATGAGCTTGATTCCTATGTTTCACTGGATGACCACATAGAAACATTTCAAGTGTTGAGTGATTCAGAAATTATCGCTGGAGCAAAACATGCAGAGGCAGAAGATAGTGCTGAAGAAGAGACTGAACACGTGTAATATGACATCATTTGTCCAACATTACAGGAATAAATGAGATTAGCTGAGACTCTTTCAAGATTTTACCGCTTCAGAGAGATGTCTGCCGATGTGTTGAATTCAGTGCAGCCGCTATACAACACACAGAAAGAATTTATTTTACAGAAAGGAGAGTTCGAAAAAAATTACAAATTACTAGGGGAATAGGCCTAAATATAAGTTATGTAAATACTGCACTTTTTTTTTAATATTCTTCATTTATAAATTTAATGCAATCTGAAATTTGTAAAATGTCCTTCCTCACAAGCTATTAAAAATGTTCTGTTGGTACCTCTTTTATAACTAAGTTCGACCGTATATTGCCCTCATACAGATTTTTTTTAAAGACACATACGTTCAAGGTGTTGGCAAGATAACTAAGTTGCAAATTTCATTAATACTAAGTTTCAAATTGATCCAATATTTTTTTAGATGATTGTTTTGTATGGTTGGAAAGTTCATTGTTAACTATAGGTTTTTGGGTGTGCTCTACAAATCATCTGCTTTAATCAGTTATTGGTACATTTCCTTTTAGTTCAATAGTTTTCATAGCAACAAATTTGGGGGTACAAAGAAGAAGTGAACTCTGTGGACATGCAAACAAAAAAGATTGTTTATCATTGCTCTATCTGCAGTTTACTCGGGACTTGTGTAGTGTGGATATTCAAAGAACAGATTTTCTGTGGAGAGGAGCTCTATGGCTGCATGAAAAGGACCGATGTTTATATAAAACAACCCAAAAAAAGTTATTTTATAAAAAGCATTTGTCTCTACGAATAAAATAGTTTAAGTCAGTAATTCACAGACATGTGGTCTCAGTAGTAGAAAGAGCGATAGTATAAAACCTCATAGTAGAGTAAGAAGATAAATGAAATAAGAATAGGAATAAATAGAAGGGAAAAAAAACATAATATGACCTTTACAAAGAAGAAATAAATCAAGTTCACACTTAACACTGCTGCCACTGGACAAAGTAGTAATGGTTGCCCTTTAAAGAAAATCAGTTGTAACTGCCCAAACTATTTGCCGACAACAACTGTCCCAGATTCAAATCTCCTAGTAATTTTTAACTCGGTGTCACTCTTCAATGAGGTAGCTAAGGTGGACGCCATACAGCTGGTCAAAGACATGCAACGATCCAACAACAACCTGCCGCATGCTATAACGTACTCACATGAACTCTCCTCCTGTTGTGGAGGTGATGGTGAGCAATGCATGGACACTGCCCAGACTACTTGGTTCATATGTAACCTCAACACTTCCTGTATGGGCTGGAGCCACCAACACACTTTTATCCACATGGAAGTCATTGTGATCCACCTGTACACAAGTTACAAGTTGAATCACATGCAAAAATAATAATAACATTGGATAATTTTTTATTTTCCAAAAAATATCAAATCAAATATACAGTTATAGTGAATAAACAAATCAAAAAAATGTGTTTCAAAATTTTCCCAAAATAATAGTTAAAAAAAATTCAAATGTTTACCTTTGTAAGCAAAGAATGGCAATGCAACATTCTAAATATGACACAAAGTAAACTGATGTAACTTAATATGTGGTTGATTATAATGTCAAGGTTTTACATGTGGAAGAAGTTAAAAAAGAGAGGGGTATTAACTAATAGCTTATGGAAGGATAACTAGGCAGCTTATAAGAGAATTATTCATTATTTTCTCATTCCTTAACCTCATCAACAACAACTGTTTCCAGCTTGTGGTAGGGTTAGCTTAGTAAAATGCTTCCATCTTTCTCTATCCTTCCACCGTTCTTTCTCTTTTAACTGCTTCCATTCTTCTACTTTCACTTGCAAATTTTTTTGTAGGCTATTAAATGTATTAAGGGTGTTTTTTTCTAAATGGTCTCCCACTCTTTATCCACACCGATGCAGGCACAATCATATTTATATGAACTATTTCTAAAAATTTTCACCTGAGAATTCTATAATTTAAGTAACCTTTCAAAATCAGCATGTGTTTTGTTAGAATTCACTGCATTTTTTCAGACTAGTGATCTTATCCCTTCTTATTATTTTTAATGCAAAACAGTGAAGTAATCAGAAGCATATTTAGGTTCTTGCCACCCATACACTCAAAGAGAGCGCAGCTCCCCACCCAGAAGCGAGTGTAGTGCCTGAACTAGACAACTAGTATGTGTTGCGAGAACAATAAAAAGTACAAATATTCTGCCTATGTATAAAAACAAACATCTCATCATGTTGTCTAAGGTGAACTATTGAATTTTAGTAACTTTTTTATAGCATAAATAATCATGTACTATGTTAAAAAAAAATACATTTTTAAGATATAAGGAGACTGGTTCCATAATGTGGATTTTCAGCTAAAACTTGCAACTTGACACACAACACTATGATTTTTTACTACAAGTTATGACTGTAAATGCACAATAATACGAACAAAGATACATTTAAGTTTCTGCCAAAATGTTCAATTCTCCCATCGAAATTCAAAAGGGCCGAGCTATGTCTGAGTAAATGCGCCATCTCTCCTATAATTATGCAATAACTATTGATGAAAAGGGCCAGCCTTTTCTTTGTCTGCTTCTCTGTCACTGGAAATTTTGCTGCTCTTGGCAATCCTACTTGGCCTAGACTTGAATATTCAAACAGAAGGCACAAACCATTACCTTGCATCCAAAGTCTGCCTTGGTGTGTGCCAAGTTGTTGAACTGAGCCTCGAGGGACACAGCAATTCCAAGGCTGGTGTTGAAGATCAGGGGATTCTCTTTGGGTGCAGGGAGTGCATTAAGAACCAGCTCATATGGAAAAAATCCAAGTTCCGAGCATTGGACGTCCAAGCGCACGTGGTTCTCTCCAGGGTGCAAAGGGAGGTATTCCAGTGTCACATACTTCTACACAAATAATACCAGCGGACATACAGATATACGTAAGTCACAAAAAATACATAAAAACCACATATGGCCACACTTAAAGTTAACTATAATATACTCATACTTGGCTAACTTTAACATCATATCAAGGTTACATTTGTATCTAAATGGGTTTAAAAACAAGTAGTTGATCAGAATTTGAAGTGCATCTGATCATTCTTAAGTATGGCCAAACTTCAGTAATGTTTATCATCGTCTTAGACTACAATACATATATACAGGATGAGAAGAGTGTACCAAAAATATTTGCACCACCATTTGCCTAGAAAGAGTTAGAAGGCACAATATTTACAAGGCACCCTTAGTATACCCAGTCAGTCAGACTCCACTTCACTTTCCGTGAGCAGCTTTGTCCACACAAATAGTATTAATTAGTTGTTTAATTTATGTGGAGGAAAATAAAAAAAAGATAAAATAGACAAATTCACCAGTAGGCCTACACCAATAAAGGGAATAGTAGCTAAAATATAGAAAAAAACACCTTATTTACAGTCAAATAGAATTTAACCTAAGTATTTTGAACTTTGCATCAGGTGCAATAACCATATAGCTAACTCTGCTAATATTGGTTCATCTTAGCACTAACTGCACCCACCATTGTCTTGGCTGGCACACTGTTGGGTGTGGGAACCTGCACGTCAGAAGCAGGGCAAGAGATGTTGAAATTCACCACAGAATTGAGTGGGTTCTTCAACTTCAGCTCGAATGTGATTGGCTTGCGCACGCATGTCTCCATTGTGAAGGTATCCAATGAGCCGCACTTGAAAACTCTCAAGGCCAGGTCATAAAACTGGTACTCCCCACTGTCTTCATTAGTAAATGACACCTCAGACAAAACAAGAGTTTGTTCAAAATAACATATTTTTTCCTCCCTCTGTGAGGTGGCCAAATTTGATGCCTCACTTCATATTAATAACAAAAGAATGATATATGACTTCAATTAACTTCAATCAAAGTTGTAAGAAATATATTTTCCCCTTATAAAGTGCTAGTAATCATTAGTAAAATCAGTAAGACCTCTAAATGAAAATAATTATTTAATCTTTAAAGAAAACATCTATTCACCTCTGAGGTACCTACATAAATGCATATATGGATCAAGAATGAAAGTATGAAAATCCCTAATGTTTTGTCCCACACGATCATTCATAAATCTATTACATGAACCTTCTTACACATAAACAATTATGCACCTAATAAGTGAACAGAGGTTTTTATTGGTAACATTAATAAAAACATTTAAGTTTATAAAAAACAAAATTTTCAAGCAAAATAGAACCCATTAATATGAAGTATTTGGAACCTAAGTTTGTTGGGATATTGTGGGAGATATTGAAGCGGTCTGCATGTGGGCATGTTCCTCAGCATTCATTCACACTTTGTTTGGATAGTTTTGAAGGAGGAGCAGAGGACAGGCGAAAATGGCGGTCTGAGTTCACTGATTTAAGGAATAAACCTGTCATAAGACAGAACACATAATAATAATATCTATTCAACTTCTGTAATTATTTTTAGCTAAAGAAAAACACTGTACTGACTACAACTTGTAAATATTAAACATTTATAGTCACTGTTTCTCACAATCCACTTTTAGTTTGAATTTGTTATCTATCAATAAAATATATAATTTTATTCATATTCCTCCTCTTCCCCTCCCTCCCCCCAATTGAATTTTCTAAAAATTGTGTTTTGGATTATCAGAAATATTTGACTTATGGGGGTCTTACAATAACACAAGATAAACAACTAAATGTTAAAATTAACATATCTGTATTGCACTTTCTTATAAATAAAATTGTTATGTGATATGATCTTCTTGGTGTGATTATACTCAATTTACACTGAAAGGTAGCAATCTTTCCTTGACCGACTACACTATGGATCTATCTAATAAGCTATGCCATACTGGAAATGTGCACGGTATGCTTGATACCTATTAGGGTAAATGTAATAAATAAAAAGTAAATAAATTCTTACTTTGAAAATAAGACTGCACTCTTTGTAAGAAAAGAAAGTGAGTCGATGGTCGCGGTCACTGTTGCCTGGTACATCGATGTAATCATTACCGGTCAGGGTAAAAACAGGGTCAAACTTCTCTGACTTAATAAGATTTGTGGTGACCTTGAATCGCTGGGCGACCGGGAGCCAGTTGAACACTGGCAGGATCTCTATGTGGGGAGTCTTGCTAGGGACCTCTTTAGAAATTCTTGCTACAGCCACGGGCGGCTCTGCTGTCCCCACTAATGAGTACAACAGGCCCTGACCCTCCGGCAACCGAAAAAACACTGAGCCCTGAACAAAAGACATGGCTGTTTATTTTGCAAAATGAATTCATAATTTTAAAATCGTTATCTGTCTTGATACAAACATTTCCAAATTAATAATTATGGTATAAAATAAATTCATGAAATATTGGTTGACTTATCTTTTACTTAATAAAGATAGAAAAAATCACACATAGATATTATAATAATAATTTTTTTTTCTCTAAAATATTATAGGAATACAATGATTCAATAATAAGAGAACTACAAATATCAATATAAGTATGATGTAAAAATTACTCTGCTGTTGGGGTTCTATGCTGTATTTGCATTTAATTACACTAATGGGGCAAGGAATGAGGATGATAGAATTTACAAGAAATATATCTGCCTTTGCGCGAAAAGGATGTAGGAAGTATTTTTTTAAAAATAAACACCCTCAATACCCCGAGGTGGGATTAAAACCATGACCTTCCAATCGGTGGTAAAAGAGATAAATTAAACTAACATTTAGTCAAGATGAAATACTTTGGTACAAACGTGACTAGAATGAAGCAGCATTTTGCTAGCTATTCAATTATATCTTGTTATGGGCCACTTGCTATCAAATTTTACTTTAAATTTAAATATCAACAAACTACATCAAACTTTTATTTACTGTTTAGATTTTAAGTGTTTAAAGAAACCTAGTATTTTCCAATAAATGGTTTCCATAAATTTTCCTTTTTGTTTTCTAATTAATTTCTGCAATTTGGAAATTAAATGGTACATTTCACAATTTTATTGACGTGGTAACGTCTTTTAGTTAAGTTTATTCGAATCCAGTACTTTACAGAGCCAAATATTGAATTTAAATCTTATAAAAATGTTTTAACACTAGAGGAACTAGAAATATAATATAATAATAGAAAATAAAAATAATAACAAAATATTTACATATTTTAATAATTATATTATAAAAAATTTATTATAACATTCATACATTCAGTAAAGTGCAAAATTAAATGTCCAGGGATGTGGTTATTAGGTTAACCTTATAATTACGTAGGAGTTGAATCATAAATAGGCAGTATTAGAGCTCTAAAACAAATTCTAATAAAAATTTGGCTTTAAAAAATTTTGAATCTTCTCATTTGAGAGATTCGAAGGTCCCATTTCTACTTGTCCGTTGCCTTAAAGTGTAGTATGTGAACGATGGTATTCTTAGCATTGTGCAACCCCATATTGTATCATTCTATTTGTTACTTATCTCTCTTAATTGAAACTTCATTCATAAATTGAATCAGTAAGACCGTGTGAAGCTTCAAAATTTTGAATATGAATATGAATCTTAATTAGGTTTGGGTTTGGATCGAAATTCCAAATATCAATATTTGAAAGAAATATATTATATTAAACTACATGCTTGAAGAATTATCTTTCTTTGTTTTTTATGTGTCTCTTTATATAAAAAAAGGAATATTTCCAAAGATTAAAACAAAACAAAACTGTGCAAGTGTGAAGAAGTGGGAAGGGTCGAAAGTGTAAGATGAAATGAAGAGAGAAGTGTATTTGTTTCTATTTTGGCCTACCTAACTATCCTTTCAGGTTGGCTTCCTTCACTATCAATTACTTTACATTATAATTACTGTACAGTGTTTCTACATCTCTATTATACATTACCAAGCCGTTTGGCTATAATTTTACAATTTGTTATTAAAATATAAACAACAATTTTACTGTAACTTTTTAGGTATGCAATCTTATTTTAACATATCAACTCACAATATTTAACTTGACCATAGAAACATATGAATTTTGTGATATTAATGAACCATTCAAAGTTTGGACATGGTTTATTTTTTATCGAACACAATTTAAACAAAATCACTATAAAATGTTGTACTCACAAAGGCCTTACCATGTGTTTGTTGTCATGTTCTGTCATGGTGAGTGGCGTGTATGTAACTTCATACAATTTCACAGAGTGTGGTACAACTTGTATGGTATCTTGTCCCAAGAAATAGTCCCCTGACATTTCAGGGAACAGCTGCCATGTTTCGCCGCTTCTGATAACAAAGGCCCTTATATACTTAATTACTCATTGGAAGGAAACTAAACAAATACTAGATTAAAGTTTTAATAGCTCACAGTAAGCTCGCAGAAACACATATGACCTGCTTTGGTGGCTGCATGGTTTAAGGCGTGACTCTCGTGGAGTACCGATCGGGTCTACTGAGGATGGTTTTTCCAGAATGGTTATTCACTTTCCCTCCAATCAAATTCAACCTTCCTTATCCCTAACTAATTAGCGTGATTCAGTACATATGTGTATAACCTTTACAGGTAGTAGGACACATGCTTAAAACCAAAGAAAAAAAAATTCAAATAAGTTCATTTTTGACACAATGTAAACTATTTTAGTCCCAGCAAGTAACCCAAATTAATTTGATTTTAAATGTGCACTGCAATCTGTTGGTAGGATATAAATTATGCCCATCTTCAATGGCTCACTTAGCAGATGATAAAGTTGAGAGATTTTAAGAAAATACACAAATTCTGTATTAATTCATTTTCCTGTTATACTCATATGGCATTTGTATAGTTGTAATTGCACAATAGGCAGCATAAAGCCAACTATCGAAGACAATGGTGGCTGCGTTATCTGATGGCTGGTGATTTAATTGATAACACATTTGTAGCCGACGATTTCTAACGTCCACCACAGAATCTGCCTTAAAATATGAGTAGAGAGTTACCCTGGGCACGAGATGATTCCTGGATAACTCAGTGGGTAGAGCATTGGCTACTAACCCAAAGATCATGGGTTCGAGTCCCATGTCCTGATGTCATTTTTCATTTAAAGATATTATATTTATATGCGGCTATAACAAATATAATAGCTTAGCCATTTTAATCCATTAGAATAATAAACTTCTAACATTATTACCAAGAAAGCTGCGTAAGAAGACATATATAAGACTCAATTCTTTTAAGTACCACCCATGATCACATCCAAAACAATTAAAAATGTAGTTATCCCAATACTTGCTTAGCGCAGCTAGAACCAGATATTGAATCATGGTGCGTTCTGTATTAACCTTTAGAAAACAGCAGAATTGAGACAAGGGAAAAAAGCATGTTTGATCATATTTAAAAAAATTAATGAATCAATATTTTTACATAATTTTTAAAAATCTGATTCTAATTAAGCTGTTGACAAGTGAAAATTTCTGAAAACCTCATTTTGATGAGTTTTCTAGTCTGAGCAATATCCTGTCTATACTACCCCGGTTAATTAGCTGTGGGGAAGGGCTCTTAAATTAATGAATGATTAAATTTAAATACTTGTTTGTCAGCACAATGTTCTTTTTGTCTTGTTGTCGTACAACAGTGGTGAAGTTCAATATTTCTCTGGGAGAAGGCATACTGACACAACTACCCGTTAGAGAGACAATCAGGGGCTTAAAGTTCTCCAGCTTGCACTCCATCTAAACAACAACAACAATCAAGATGACCAAAGCACCCAAGCCTTCACTTCACCTGACAAACTTCGAGTGTATATTACTACCAAAATGTGTGAGATTTTGTGTTTACAAGGTTGAATAATCTCCCAATAACAATAATGAAAAAAAAGAGTATACTTCTTTACAATTTATATTAGATGAAATAAACTTTGATTAAAAAGGCTGGTAAATTAGTAAAACACACAATATTTATACACACATCCATACTATTTCCTTCAAACTTTCACAGCTTTATCAAGTAGAAAATAAACTATGTACAATCCAATTTTAATAGGAAGGGCTTTCTCTGATAGCTAGAAAGGTTACTAGATCTACTTTCATGTATTTATACACCGGGTCATATTAACTGCACCCATCACGTTTGATAGAATATTATCAACTCATGTAAAATAGTACTAATACAATAGTAAAATGTTATTTTTGAGTGCAAACAATTTTTTGATATAAAAGGTCCTTTCTATGAAAAGTGAACTGTAGCTGTTTTATTTATTGGTCTTGGTTGACCTTCAGGCTTTTCTATTATAATTTTTTTACTGTGACGTTTAAGTATTTTTACTATTAAATTTAACAATCCATTAGAACTCACTCATTTTAGAACCAATGGAATTACATTTATTTAGTCAGCTTAGCAAAGGTTTTTTTTATTCCTATCGCAGAAAATATTTTATTTTAACCTTTTTAATTATAAGTACAATTAATGTAGTCTGTTTTATGTAATTCTGGCAAATTTTAAATCAAATACAGTGTAAAAGCAATAAATATATGTATGCCATATTAAACTTGACCCATTTTTGTTGTTTGATTTCAAGTGGGTAGAAACATTTGGATTCCTAGTTCTAAGAGTTTATCTCGAATGGTGAAAATTAGTGGAAAAATAATTCAAAATGCTAATGAACGGGATCAGGAATAAGGTCCAAGCTTACTCCCATTGATTGGTCTTGAGGTTGCAGATACAGTATTGATTTGCATTAATCAGAATACATATAAAACAAATCGTTTAATGCAAAGATGGATATATTAAATGCACTTTCTGAACTGAATGATTATATCTCCACATGAATTATGAAATAATGGTAACTTAAATTTAAAACAGACAGAACACCCAGCCAGCCCCAGCTGTTTCATCACTGTGAAGGGGGAAACCCACATTTCACCAATAATACATTTTACATCCATACTGGGAATCGCGCTTGGGACCCTGAGCTCAGTAGAAAAACATGCTACCGACTGAGCTAAGGTTTTGGATTATGTTGATCAAGATCCAAACAAGACTAAATAATCTAAAATATAAAATTTCCATATTATTTGTCAGAAATAAATCAAATACACCTTTTATCTAATGTGAATCAAATCAAATCTTACTTTTACTTTTAAATCCCACTTTGTTATGCTTTTGTTTTCTTTCAATTCTAATTCCGTTTACATTAGGTTTTTTCCACCTCAATGCTAAATGGTATATATCATGAATGCATATATTAATTACAGTAATGGAAAATGGATAAGGAAGGTAGAATTTTATAGGGAATATACTAGCATTTGTGTGAAGAAAGAGTGGGCAACCATTTAGTAAATAACACACAGTACACCTGACCAGAAATTGAATCCTGATTTCCTTGTCACCAGGCCATTCAGTTTACACAAGAGTGAGCATCTAATTTGATTAAAAAGAAAGTGTAAGATTTGATTTGGATTTGACTATTTTTTTTTTAGGTATGAGATTCAATTTGATTTTGATTTTTTTAAGAACAAGATTTGATTTGGATTCAAGTCAAGCCAAGATTCAAATTTGATTTAAATTGAAAATCTTTGATTCACACAAGATTACTCTTGATTTTAACTTGTTTTTAAGATTATTTGGACTCTAAAATCACATGAATAATTGGATTTGAAATTCCCCCCCTCCCCACATCTTAGTGTCTGTTCGAGTTATGCAATTTAAAAGTAAAGTTGATTCAGCTTCATCTCTAATTTAATGAATGATGATCTGAAAAGCATTGTGTTGTATTTGTACGTGGATAGTTACATTTTTCTACATTGTTCATTATAAGTCTATATAATTGAGAGACATAACATTGTCAACAATGGCAGGTTATCTTTAAGGTATTCAAACACAAGTAATTAATGTTGTGCACAAATGAAACTATCACTGTGACACAATACAATATTTAAAGCATGAAAATATAACATCTGTCGAATTTACAAAAATAAGAACAGTATTATTTTCTACAAAATATTTATCATTGGTTAATGCAACACACCTCAGCCAGCTGTAGTCGAAATGTCCCACCCCACTTAACGTTCAATAACACGACTGACCCCAATCTACTAGCCGAGTCGACTGACTGAGTCAAACGAGCTCTGGGATAGTTCCAGCCTTCCACCTTTGACCAGAATCAACTACAAGCTTCCAGAAGAATCTAGACTGACCTTCTCCAAGGTTCTGGCACAGAATAGAAGGCTGACCAATTTTCCATCACATGTATATCCTTCTACCCCTCCCTTTTCCTATATTGCACGCTTCAGCTGTACAGTGAATATATACCGCTGTATTTTCCTTGGAAAATCACTCTTGGTTGGATTTTCGTTGAGGACGCTTCTAGTCCAGTAAAATGTAAGCTATTAAATTCCTTTTCGGCCACTCATTCAAAATTATCTTTTCGGCATGTTGATATTGATCTTTTGGCTCAGAATTATTGTTGGATACAAATATCCTGATTTGATTAATTTTTTAATATTGAAAGATATTCTAATTCAATTATTTTTTTAATATCGATAAATATATGAATAATGAACTTGTTGAACATAGATGATAAATTTAGAAAATAATTGGATTGGTAACTAAATTAAAGTCTAGAGCTACGAAAACTTATGATTCGTATTATTGTTCTAATCAACTTATAAAATAAGAGTGTTTTGTACTTTGGCATGAAATTAAAATTAAGGTTAGAAAGATCCGGTTTGGGTTTGGTATTGGCGAATATTATTGTTAATATTAAAATGTTTAAAATAAGGAAATTTTCGTTACTAAAATAATACATTTAATAGTTTTGATCGAGTCTCTTTTAAGTATACGTTATGACGTAGCTTATAAACTCTTTTACATGTTATGTTTTGTTTTCATAAAGTCAAGTTTAATGAACAAATTATAAATTTTGTCATTTCATTACTAGGATTTTGTCCCTATGGCACAGAACATTAGGTTTGGAAATATGGTAATACTTTGTATGTAAAACATAACTTTGTCACTAATTGGGAGAAAATGAATAATGTCTTAAGCAATATTTCCCTATTAAACTAAAGTTTTCCTTTTGTATACTCTTAACAAGAACTTTAATCTTGTATACCTACGAGAGATAGTTGCAAGTTTTGATGTGGTCCTGAAGTAATTGTATTTTGAGTATGAAAGTCGGTTGGGCTCAATTGTTAATGCTATTACAGTTTTCTATCTAGTCTATCATATAGAATTGCCTGTTTAGATGTTAGAATCTATGATACTGCTATAGATCGGGCAGTACGTTTTATGAAAACAGGAATTATTAGATTTAATTGTTTATATCATTCTAATATATACCTTTATATAACTTTTTAAAATGAATATTATTCTACCAAATAAATATTAAAGAAAATTTTCTAATTGGACTTCTCTGTTATGCTACCTACTTCACCTGATCAGCTGCCAGTTTTATCTTTTATTGTTGACATATATAATATATATATATATATAGATATTCCCCCTTTTGGCAACTTAGGTGTTGTGTGAAGGGATCCGGCTTAGAACAGTTATATATATATATATATATATATATATATATATATATATAATATATATATATATATATATATATTATATATATATATATACACACACCATATATAAATATATATATTTGAGTATTGTTCAAAAGGGGTCATTCTGCAATTTTCTTATTTTTTTGCAATTGTAATGTTGCATATCCTTCCTTTGATCCCTTAAGGACGAAGGATGGGTGGAAAAATATCCCAAGTATGTGTCTACATTTTAAAAGTTGATCAGCAAGTCTATTTAGTTTATAGCATTGTTATGAGACTCACATCACAACGTATGTTCTGCTGCAAGTTGATGGGGTGAAAATCAACAATGAATGTGATGGTCACGCCTGGAGATAAGTAGCCGCTGGAGGGTGTGATGCTAAATAGATTGTCACAGTTGTCTCTTGACCAGCAGAACCTATAATAATTTAGCTTTATTTGAATGGGTGGCTCTAACTTATGCCAGGTTTAGACAGTCAAATTTGTTGACAAAGATCTGATAAAAATTAGAGCATCTAAAATCAATGGCTTAAAGTGTTTTTAAATAGTATTTCAAATTTGAGTATTAAACCTCCTCAGTCAAAGTCAGGCATCATCAGTTGAACAAGTTGGTACCGAGTTAACTTTCCAGAACAACCACTTTAACAAATTTAAAATACCTCAGGATGAAATTAAGTTTATACAGCAATCCTAATAAATAATAAGAACAATTTTTGGGAATGGTTTGGAAAACGATTAGGTCAAATCCTTACATAAAATAATGTATACATTTTTTTTTGTTTGGATCTATTTAGAATATGTATGTATTAACCTTTCCAAATACAAATTTTATTATTATTATTATATATTATTATTATTATTATTAGCACCGCGTCTTACTACCCGTTCGGGTTATACGCACTTACGCTAATGTGCAATGGTAGGGTGATTGTGAGATGAAATGGAGGACCTACAGTTTAACGTGGAATCCGAACCAAGGTAGAGGCCTGGCATTCCACACATTCACAAGTTGTGATTAATACACATCTTGTCAGAGGTGAAGGAAGGGTTTGGCAGTCAGATAAATCTGTGCCGGGACCGAGGATTTGAACCCCGGACTCCCAGCACAGAAGTCTGACACCTTACCCCTAGACCACCAGGTCACCTACAAATTTTATGCTTGTACAGACTGTTTGTCTTAGCTTAGCATTGGGGATAGTTTGGGAGCTAGGGAGTTTGTTCTTGAAATACCAGTGAACATGTTGAAAGGTGACAGCATTACTTAAAATCATTATACATCAACAACCACTAATTTTAACTGACCAAATGAGAAATAAATACCAAGATAGATGATTAACCTTGATCCTAGCTCTCCAGTGTTAGAAAGAAGAAGCTTGAGAGAGGATTGGCAGCCTTGTACAACCATCCCGAATGGAAGATACTTCCTGTCCAGCTGAAATTCTGATCCAACGCAGCTGCCTGTCATGAGACATAATGGCTCCACATTTTCATGGATCTGCATGTAGAGCTGAACATAGATATAATATTTACTTTAAAAATGCTTGTTTTACAATCAATTTAAGGCACATGAGTGTGAAAGTTACTTTTCACTCAAAGCTCTGCTAAACGAAAGTATAATATGGCTTAAGATTTTTAAGGCGGGCGCTGGAGGGCATGTGAGGAAAGGTAAGAGTTTATGCAGTTTTAACAGAAAAACTTTTTTTGATCAAAATACATCAAATAATTCTCCATTAGAACCAAAGAAATTGATTCTCTTTACATGGTGCCAGTTCTGGGTTCTGGAATTTACTGAAAACTTTTTCTCTTGATTAAAATAGTTGTCATCTAATGTCGCAATTCTCATAACAAATATTCAACAACCACTGTTGATATCACCATGTGAAGAAAATTAAACTCTATGTTTCTACTGGAACAATATTTTATTTATTTAGGCCAAAAAAAATTTGCTATAAAAAGTGCAATCACACTGGCCTTTTATTGCTTTCCCCATAACACAACCTTAAGTGATTAAATCTGCACTATCCCATACATATTTATGAATGTTTGGATTTATATATAACATGTTTTATTCAAAAATACATTAAAAGGATTTAAATCCGATTTATAAAAAAAATGAAAAGGAAGGCAAGTCTTGAACATCAAACAACATTTTCAAAGTCATAAAGCTATAAAGTTTCATAAAATAAATTAATCATAAACATTATTGGTTTGAATAATATCATGACTTTTCATGCTTTATTTAAGAATTAGTGGGCCATCCTTTAAATTACATTTACAAGATGATTTTTAATATCAAATTATGTGTGTAACATTTATCACATTACAACTATTGTAACAGTATTCTATTAAGTTACAATGTTATCATCTTTTGATAAGTCTTAAATAAATTTTATTCGTCAAATAGATAAAAAAAAAATCTATATTATGTTTTGTAGTTTCCAGCCTTCACTTCGACATTAAGAAGGTATTCTATTGTATGTTATTATAATAAATTAATAAACAAAGAAAATATATGGCACAATGCACCACACCTACTTTATCATTCCTTTACATAAAGATGGAAACATTTACTTAAAATGTATAACTAATAATGTTCATGTTTATTTGTAAGGAGTAATAGTAATGATTGTAAGGTTATATCTTCTTGCTTATTATTTTATTCCTTCTCCTATTTATATACATTTAGTATTTCTTCTATGATGAAGACGACACGTTTCAGTTATTTTTCACCTTCTTCAAGTCTTATTTGTATTAGATATGAATGATTTTATTTCATACTATTGGAAAGTTTGCGAAATTTACTTTTCAATAGTATGAATTAAGATCAATCATCTTTAATACGAATAAGACTTGATGATGGTAAAAAATCACCGAAACATGTCGTCATCATATAAAGAAACTAAAACGTATATAAAATAAGGAGAAGGGAATAAAAATAATAAACAAGAAGATATAACCTTACTATCAATTAAAATGTATAAGATAGGTGAAACAAAATAATATACATTATTGCTGAAATACAATGGAAAAGAGCATTACATTCTACCAAAGAGCATAAATGAAATAATATACACTGTTACAGAATCAAAATGAAAATAGAATAACATCTTGGTTGACCAAGGAGTATAACAATCAACTCGCCATTTCCAAGACCTTCATTTAAGAAATATTGTTAGTTAAAAGTGTTGTTAAACAGTTAAACTCACCTCTAAACCCATTCCTTTATTAGCCTATAATACATTTCTGCATTTCTTGCATCAGTTTCAATGTTTATTAAATAAATTAATAAGGATGTTGTACAAAGAGTATTGAAAGTATTTTACTATTTTATGTTATTATGTCTTTTGTTTGTCATTCAGGTAGTTGAACTATGTATCTGGTGTACAGGTGTATTCTTATAATGTAGCTTTCAGTATTTAAAAATATCCCTGATAAACAATTACAATAAATGTATAACGAATGATAATAGTAGATACATAATCCATTAAAAATATATAATTGGCCTATATCATGTGCAAGATGGTAGTTATCTAATGAATAATATTAACTAAGGATGGTGTAACTGAGCCCAGGAAGGATTCTACAAGTAACTGATAAACAAGCTCTATTTACCTCTTTGTGTCGAGAGGCCTATAAACACTAATTATAATAATTGTATAATAAGACAGTGTACAAACACTGTACAATACTGTCTTATTATACATTTCCAAGTCATTAGGAACTAATTCATTTAATTATAATAATTATAATACAAATAAGTTAATAATCTACTATTCTTTTTTTTTGTTAAATTACCTTTTCTGAGAAGGGTTTGATCCTCCTATTAGGTGTAAACTTAACAGTGACACTAATGGTCTCATTAGGCTGAATGACTACAGAGTTTTTGGTGTGATGTGGAGAACATCTGTCAGTTTATTGGCAGACGAAGTTGGAAGGACTGATGGAGGGTCTACCACAGTGAGGAGCATTGGAACCGGAGCCTTGCTCTTGTTCACAATGGGAACACACTTTGAAGCAATGTGCCCTACCTGCAGGGCCCCAAAGCTCAACAGCTTGTGGCGGGGCTGAACCAAGAACACCTGACATCACACAAAGACATTCATTGGAAAAACATATGGAGAAAATGGTTTATTTTCAGAGATTATGGCCATCATTATTTGAATATGGCAGATTGGCAGTATAACTTTATTATATTTATTTTAGCTATCAAGTATTACTAGCCTACTGATTGACAACATCCCAATTACACTCATCATCATCAATGCAACCTTTAAGAAAATTGTCACCGTACAAATAATGACATTGCTATGTTTTTATATGCATCTATTTCAAGTGGTTATAAGTAAAGGAAAAAATGGCGGTAAATGGCTGTATTATATTAAACATTGAAAAGAAGATAGAAGGGCAAGCAAGGTCAACATACTTACCAGAAAACTGTAGGTCTCAAACTTCACAACTAAAACACGAAAAAACACTTCAAGGCTTTCACAGCCCGAGGTTACCCTAAACACAGTCAGAATTCAAATAAACAGAGCCCTATCCAATCAAGGGCCTATCAAGAAACAACCTTCCAATGAATCACTCACCACCCAATATTTTAAAGGACTAGACAAACTCAGATCCATCCTAAACACAAGCTACAATATGCTAACCTCATCACTCACACAAAATTTCTCAACAATCATCCAAGAATCACATTCAACCCCCCCCCCCCTCTCCCCAATCTCAACCACATTCTGTTTCACCCTAAATTGCACGACCTAGACAAACAACAACAAACAACCGAGACCAAAGGTACCTACCCTTGCAACGAGATGCAGTACTTGCAAAATTCACAACCTTACACCTCATTCAACAGTGAATTCACACAAATGGATTACCCCATGAAAGACCACTTTGACTGCTCCACAGAAAATCTTATATACCAGCTACAATGCACGCTACTGCATTGCTGAATACATTGGCCTTACCACAGGAACACCCAGGCAACAAATGAATAGTCACTCTTTTGACACAACTACAATGGCCCTAACAAACCAGTAACACTTTATGCCCAAACACATAATTCAGATTTTGACTCATGCCATAGTACTAGAGTTAAACGAGCTCTCCCCAATAGTTGCAATGCTTCCCAGCTTCATAGGTGGGAACTTGCTCATCAATATAGGACCAAATCCAGGCACCTCCCCTGGTCACTAATTTTATATAAACAACAATAATAAATAATTTAAATTTAATAACCAAGATTTAATATTAATACAACATTTTATCCATCTACCAAGAGTAAAGACACAAGTTTGAACAGGCAACAACAGAATCTAAGTGACCATAACCAACCTCTAGCGATGCTGCCAGTCCAGTCTGTTTTACTCTTTTATGCTGAAGAAGGGGACTGATGTAGCCCAAAAATTATATAATTATATGTCTTGTTGTGTGAACTTTGAGGCCTACAGTTTTCTGTGTGTGTAGCCTTGCCCTTTTATCCACCTTTGGATGCTTAATTTAATAAAGTGGTTATAAGTGTCTGAGACCTGTACAAATAGAAGCCTTTAATCATGTCTACTCTCTCATTTTTACATCAAGTAGAGAGTAAATTTCTACCCTAAGAGATTCATATGAGAAGGTCCAAATAGGTAGTTGGACAATGTCTGAAACCTGATGCCTCAACATTCTAAAATATGGTCAAGGTCCCCTAGTTATGAGTTACAGCATATCCAATTGTATTTAAACATTGTGTATATGAGGATTACAAAAAGTACCGGTAGTTGAATAATATACATTCTGGTATACTAAAATTACAAATAAAAGTTACAGACATATTTATACTATGATAAACAAGAAATGAATAACATGTAGTAAAGGACCCAAATGTACTATTTAATATATTTTATTCCCATCTGAAATCTATAGACTATGTTGAAATGTTTTCCTTAGGGAAAGTTGTAGACATAAATAATATAATTATAGCATTGCAAGTTGTGATACTTAAAATAGTGACTGAACCTTAATGTCAACACCCTCTCCTGTGATGATATTTTCTTCTCTTGAAAACCATTAATAATGAAATGGAGTGTCTCGGAGTACTTGAGCCTCGCCAGAGGGTAGAAGAAGATGGGAATAAGGGTCGAACCCTCAGGAGGAATGGGATCACTTCTCAAAGTTATTTTCAGGTGAGGTTTGTTTTCATACAAACATTCTAGTCTGTAACATCCCATTAGCTTCATGTACAAATAGTCATAGCTACGTTTTAATGTATAAGAGAGGTAAGGTATCAATATTTACCAAAATATAATGAATAACTTACTTATATACATAGTGGATGGCCTTACCCATTTCATTGTAGACGGTAATGCTGAACAAATAATAAAAAACTACCACACCTAAAACTCATTTCTAAAAATATTAAATCACTATTTTTTTATTCCAATAAACAAGACAGTAATGACCTGATAAACAAATTCTGGTATTTGAAATAAAAGTAGAAGATAAAAGATATTCACTTCTTTGCCTGCCTAAGATTAGCTAAAAGACCACTAGTCGGTAGAATATAAAACATAATCATAATAAAACACAGGCTTCAATTCATTATCACCAGCATCAGCTGTTTCCGGCCTGTAGCCATGTATGTAAACTCTAGAGTGAACCATCAACATTGAAATATAGCCCATTCATTCAATCAATTTGTTCCACAGCCATCCTCTTTCTTCTGGTACAATCAATCTTAATGCTGGGCCATGGCAGATTCTTTAGTTGGCCTGTGCAGAGTCTGGCTCTGTTTGAAGGATCATTGTACTGGCTAATAGGAACTTGAGGGGACTCACTGGTCTTACGAATAATTTAGACAACATAAAGTTTAAACAAACATGTATAATTGTCTCTTAATACTTTCACCAACACTGAAATCAGGAGTCATATGATCCCTAAGCCAAATACAGCCATGTTACTAATATGTGGTCAACAAAAAGTGAACATAACCTGATCCTAAAGCTAGCCTTTAAACCCCCAAAGTCTCTCCCTCTATGTATCGGTTGTGGCCAGTCCGCAAACTATCTCATTGACCTGTGAGCACTGTGACCCCTACCAGTAAAGTGATGAATGGGGTAGTGAAGCATGACTGCCCAGTGTTACAGTTTGATTTAAGTTTTTAAAGTCAACAGTACACTTAATAGTAACTTGTTTACTTGTAATTGTACTCCATGAAAAATCTGAAATATGCATAATATGATAAACTCATTTTTAAGCAGTTTATCCATGACATATTATACAACACATAGCATTTTAAAATCTTTATCTACTAAATAGAACATATACCTCAGTTTTAGCTTCTGTGGTGCTGACTGACAGTTCACAGCTGACTTCTGACAGTCAATATTTAGGTATATACCTAAATTTTGAATGTCAGAAGTGACAACTGCTAAAGACATGTTTTTTGCAGATCATATGGTTCGGCGTAGGGATACATAATTTGGTCTGGTAGCTTTTCAAAGCCGTCAGAAGTCAGCTGTGAACTGTCATTCAGCACCACAGAAGCTAAAACTGAGGTATACTTGCAGTGCATATGTTTTACAAAACATAATATCTAGGAAAAGAATCATACATACCAAATCCTCTACTTTAATATTACAAAACCCTCTGTCTTTAATTAATAGTAAACATTTATTCTTCAGCTTACCTCTTTTGACATATTAGTGTAGTAAAGGTGAAATCTTAAGAGGACCAGCCTACAATCCATAACCCAAACCCTCTTTCACATGAAGAGTATAGTAATTATCAAGCTGAATACTAGTCAGACGATCGAAAGTTTATGCTGCACATGAGGTTTAAACTCTAATTCTAGCATAAATTAAATGGGAAGAATTGAATTTGATCAACTAAGTTACTAATCAAGTGTTAAATTTGAAGTATTATTTTAGTGAGCACTTTTGCCTACCAATATTTTCAAATAATGTTTCAGCTAATATGTATGAGTGCAAAGTTCTATTTTAGCAAACAAAATTGCTAAGTCCTGTACTTAGATGTAAACTGGGTTTGACTGTGTCATAATGGTAATTTAAGTATATTTGGAAATAACTATTTAATATATATCTGAGTTAAGAATTTGAGAACCAGCCTATTGACATATTAAATCTGGGCAAGATTTTAAGATCAATCATAGATAATGATATTCCTTATTAATCTTCCCAGCTAATTTATTTGCAATAGTCTTTGAGTAAAACAATAACACAGGACTTTTAAATTGTCACACTAATGCCTCCAACGGGTAGTTAAACATTTAGCATCAACAAACTAATTATTCTGGGGTATAGTCTTTTATCCAAAGAAAGATAATGTTTCAATTAAGTTGAGTCGAATCTACTAGTTAAGAATTATAATCTTATTTCATCTATGAATTCAAATTTGAATCTGAATCTTGGGGAAATAATGAACAAAGAGTATACATAAATGAATGATAATTATAACGTTCATATATTCAATTAATTAGTGATAAATAAAATGATAGAATATTAGGAAAATGGTAGAGCACAAATAAAAGTAACAACACTGACACATATTTACACACACTTCAATATTTCGATGCTATTGTAACATCTAATTACTACTTCCTGAGGAAGATGCTAAAATAGCATCGAAATATTGAAGTGTGTGTAAATATGTGTCAGTGTGTTACTTTATATGTGCTCTACCATTTTCCTAATATTCTATCATTTTTTATCACTAAATGTTTTTGCTCAATGCACTTTTTTCATATATAATATATTCAATTAAGTGTTAAATTAATATTCTGGGGTCCGATTGTCAAGTATGTCCAAAAGTTGAGCCCAAACTACAAATAAGTTGTATTAAAGTCTATAAAATAGATTACAATTTAAAATTTGAGAATATATATATTTTTTTAACATTAGAGTCTCAAATATATTTTCTTGAATCTTCAAATCTCGAATATTCTTAAGGATTGGAGGGTCCCATCCCTATTTTAAATGTGTTTGTGCTCTTCAGTTTTTTTTCCTGCTAGAATTAAGTAGATAAAGTAAAAGAGTTTGAAATTATATTTTAATAATAATTAATTCCAATGAACCTAGATATAAAATGTTTAAGATGATATAAGAAAGCATGTATGTGTTTCTAGAAAGTTAAAATTTGTCTTGAACATTCACTTTAAATTATTAACTGATTGATAACCAGGCAGCTCCCTACTATTCACTATCACAATCATCACCATCACCACCATTGTAGCCCTCCAGTGAGCCAGGTAAGAATTATTTGAACAATGTGCCTCTAGTTCTATCCTGGTATGTTTTCTCTCTCACTACAACTTCCCAAGTCTCCCCTTTGCTCTCTACTGATCCAATCACTTCCTTCTAGGACGTCTGACTGGTCTCCTTCGCTGCACATTTCTATCCAAATACTGCCTTGGTATTAGAATCTACTGAATTTGCCTTACATGTACAAACTACTTTAGCCAAGTACAGTACTTAGTCTTTCCTCCATTGCCAAATTCATCTGAATGTCTCTTTTGATATATTCATTTGTTAGAAACTCACCGAAACTTATTGCGTGAGGTTGGCGAGACTGGTTGTTGCGAAGGAAAGACAGGACAGTGAGGGCATGGAATGGCGACGTGTGCGAGCGATAATCGTGAAAAGAGGTTGTGTTTGTGCAAATGTATGTAGCACATATTATGTTGTAACAACAAGTGTGCGATTATTAGAACATGTGAGGTACAATACATTTATGATTTTATCCCCTTTTCTTCTTTTGCATCACTGACCTTAGAAACTACATTTCACAAGCTTGTAATTTGCTTAACTATCTTTTATTTACTACACAGCTCCCCAAACTGAATGACATGATTAGTAGTATTAAGTTTTGAACATCGTCTGTTTAATAGGAGCTGACTCTAGGGGGCCTGAGTGTTTTGGGCCGCCCCAATAATTGTCATGAGAGGGCTGGGCCCTCTTAAAAATGAATTATTATTAATTTTTTCTGGCTTTACATAGTTAATTTATATCTACTACGATGTGAAGCCATCATTTACAGAAGAGAACCTGCAAAAAATATATCCCTTAGAGGTGATATGAAAAAATCCATGTGATGTGGGTGGAAGAACTATAGGTTGCTTACGGTAAGAAGGGTTTACTAGGTTGGTCTTCTTGTCACTCCACAAGTTAGGTTACTGCTTACTAGGATTGTATTTTACTAAAATTTTATTCCAATACATGAAGAAAAACCTTATGTTCCTTGTGAGTGTAAATATTTAAACCTGATTGAATACTAATTGTCTGAGAATTTCTTTAAAGCATTTTTCCTATAAACCTCTTCCTAGCGTGAAATGTCTTTGTTTAACATTGTAGACACCTAGGAATCACAATAAAGTTATCTTATTTTATAAAAAAGTTATTCAGTTTTAATATTTTTGGATATAATAATTACTGTATTTTACTCAATGATTTATTAATATTAATTATTTATTAATTTATCATTATTTTATTATTATATTATTATTATTATTATTATTAGTAGTAGTAGTAGTATAGTAGTACTAGTGCGTCTTACTACCCTTTTGGGTTATACGCACTTACGCTAATGTGTAATGGTAGGGTGATTGTGAGATGAAATGGAGGACCTACAGTTTAACGTGGAATCCGAACCACGGTGGAGGCCTGGCATTCCTCACATTCACAAGTTGTGATTAATACACATCTTGTCAGAGGTGAAGGAAGGGTTTGACAATCAGATAAATCTGTACCGGGACTGAGGATTGAACCCAGGACCACCAGCAAAGAAGTCCGACACCTTACCTCTAGACTGACAGGTCACTATTTTTATTGTAAAAAAGTAGAGGAACTCAAATTTGC